>CM062819.1:421831372-422217062 GCA_031772625.1 Pinus tabuliformis | reverse complement strand
GGATTCCAGCCACTATGCCCCATTGATGTGGCCATGCCACTTGCAGCTACTCACATGAATTCAGCTCATGTCCAGTCCGAAACAGATAAGGCCACCAGCTTCATTTGAGCGAATCCAAATATTCGCCAGCAGGTCCATGACATTCTGAGAAATCAAACACAGCAAGTACAAGCAGCGACATGATCAACACCGGGTGCCACACAAGTTTCAGGTGGGCGACAAAGTCTGGTTGCATTTGCAAAAGGAACGCCTTACTGGAGCCTATCGGAAATTGAGACCACTCCGATATGGTCCTTACACCATTACTAAGGCTATGGGAGACAATGCATTTGAGCTCAGCATTCCCCATTCCTTGGCCTGCACCCAGTATTTAATGTGGACCGCCTTCGGCCATACTTTCCACCATTGCTAGACACATCCGACATTGCAGAACAGCTCAAACCCACATAAATTAAATCCAGATTGCATGGAACAAGATGCAAACATGATCGGATCATGGACACACAGATCAAGAACACTCGCCAACAGAATATCCAACTATATCGAGTTGTCAAAGCGGGCCAACTCCTTCAGCAGGGCAAGTGGCTCACCAGGGAACAAGTTCAGCAGAAGTTTCCTCATCTCATGGAGGAGCTCAACGCAATGGGGACCATTGCTTCCTAAGGGGGGAGGAATGATCCAGGTGGATATTGGTGGCCACCTGCCAAGTCCACCTGGACCCCCACCATTGTCTTTCTCAGCATTTTCAGTTTCCTTAATTGTAGCACAACTTACTATTTTTAGCAGTTTTTCGGGTCCTGAACTTCCGGAGCCGTTTTGAGGCCCTAAACGACGTTTTTTGGGAAATCTGGGGGGCAACATGGGTCCATGGACCGATGTTGCCCTTCCCAAAGTGGTAGTGCTCGGATAGATCTTTCTAACGAGCTATTGTACGCGTCAAACGGAGATCGTATGCCAAAGTTACGACCCCGGGAAGTTGATGTACCAATTTACCCAAACGGGGCCCACAGTTTGGCGTTTCATCTCCTAGGGTTAGGTTTTGGAATGTTAAGGGTTTTCCATTGTTTCTCAACAATAAATAGGCCTTCGAGCCTCATTGTAACACAGTTCAGAGGCATGTAGCCATCACATCTCTTCTCAGAGATAAGCTACCATCGCCCTAGCTAGTTTATTGCCATTTCTGTTTGTAAGCATATTTCAGTATTTTCCATTAATGAAATGAAGTATTATTTCCGCTGCATCTTTGTGTATATGGTTATCTCTGTAATTTGTTGCGTTCCTGTTTAAATCTGGATCAGTGGTATCAGAGCGGTCTGCTTTTTCTCTGTTTTTCTTTGCATGTCCCCAACAAGGTCGGGATATAAGGAGTTAGGGCTTGAACTGGTTGAACCTTTGCAAGACCAGCCTCGCAAATCCCGACGGCCTCCCATGGCGGACGAGAAGAAAGACGAGGGGGCAGGAGATCCCATCAAAATCTTGCTCGAAGAAGCGCTCGAGCGACAACGGAACGCGATGATGGACAGCTTTGCGCAGATCCTTCAGCGGCTACCCAGAAGCGGCGCATCGGCTTCCAGCAGCTCCTCTGGAAACGCCACACCCTTTAAGGTACAAGTTAATTTTGAAATCCCCATATTCGAGGGTCAGATAGACGCCGATGCCGTAGATAAATGGTTAAATCTGCTAGAGGGTTATTTTTCTGTTCATGAATTTTCGAGTCGGGAAAAGATTGTTTTTGCTCTTCTCAAAGCAGCCCCCCACGTCAAGGACTGGTGGGAAACCTACTGCGAGCAGAAGGATGAAAGTACTGGCTCACTATTTTCAGCCGCACCCACCTGGGATTCGTTCCGGGATGCCATCAAGGAGCAGTACTACCCTGTCGGAAGCTATGAGGATGAATACATAAAGTGGACCACGCTGCGGCAGGGAAGGGACCAAGACGTGCCGGAGTTCACCAATCTTTTCCATACCCTTCGCACAAAGTTGGGTATCAAGGATTCGGAGCAACATTTGATACTCAAATACCGTGGCTGCCTGCACAAGTACATCCAGGAAGAAATACAGTTCCTAAACATCCCCTCGCTCGGCGCAGCATACCGGTATGCCGTCAAGGTCGAGCAGAAGTTTAAACAAAAGAAGCGAGACTTTGGATCTGCGAATCCAAAGCAGGGGAAAGGTGCCCCTAAACCACAGAACAAAGGACAAAGCCAAGGCGGGACAGCCCAAGACAACCAGCCGAAGCTGCAAGCAAAGAGCAACGCCGCGAAGCCGAGAAAGGACACTGGAAAATGGTGCGAGTTCCATAAGAGCTCCACTCACAACACAAGTGAGTGTCGGGCCAAGCAGTCACTGGTGGCTGAGCTAAAGGTTTCAGAATCAGATGCATGTTCCGACTCTGAGTCAGAACCCGATAAGGGGTATGAAAAAGGGAAGCAGATCATTGATGCGGATCCCAGCGCCACTGTTGCTACCGCAAAGATCCAGAAAAATGAACCCGAAGATCCAGAGGAGGAGGAGCGTCTCTTCCACTCCCAGATGTGGGTAAAGGGCTCCCCGATACAGTTCATTGTTGATAGCGGGAGTCAAAAGAACCTCATTTCGGCAGAGGTCGTGAAGCGGTTGGGCTTACCGACCACAGCACATCCACAACCATACACCATTGGGTGGCTTCACCAAGGGCGAGATCTTCGCGTGAGCCAGCAGTGTCGCCTTCCATACAACATCAAGCCCTTCACGGATGAGGTATTGTGTGACATTGCTCCCCTTGAAGTTTGTGATGTATTACTAGGACAACCATACTTGTGGAAGCGACATGCTGTGTATGAATCAAGGCCCCGTGCTGTTATTATTACATTGGGAAATAAGTTGTTCAGGATACCAGAGGTAGCACCACCTGCCGCCATCTCTTTGATTACTGCAAAACAATGCAGTAAGATCATTTCCAAAACCAGGAAATTTGTTTTCCTGATGATACGCCCTCAAGGGAAGAAGAAGACAGTGGCCGCGGCCTCCAAACGGGGTTCCTCTGCACGGCAGCTACAGATGGACAAGATTGTGGAGGAGTACGAAGACATCTTCACCTCCCCGGCAGGGGTTCCTCTGCACTGTCAAGTCAAGCACTCCATCGATCTGACCCCAGGTGCGCCGCTACCCAATGGACCAATTTATCGGCGCTCCGTTCTGGAGAACAATGAAATCAAGAGGCAGATTCAGGAGCTCCTGCAGAAAGGTCACATCCGTCCGAGTTCTTCGCCCTGTGGGAGCCCGATAGTGTTGGTACAGAAGAAGGATGGGACGTGGAGACTCTGTATTGACTATCGGGCGCTGAACAAGATCACTGTCCGTAATAGGTACCCGATCCCGCGGATTGATGACCTCCTAGACCAACTAAAGGGGGCGAAATATTTCAGCAAGATCGATCTGAAGTCAGGATATCACCAGGTACCAATTGAACCCTCAGATGTGTGGAAGACTGCCTTCAAATCCAAGGAGGGCCTCTTCGAATGGTTGGTCATGCCTTTCGGATTGACGAATGCTCCTGCAACCTTTATGAGGCTAATGGATGACATCTTGCGGCCATTCACCAACTCCTTTGTAGTAGTATACTTGGATGACATTCTGATCTTCAGCCAGAGTTGGGAAGAGCACCTCCACCACATCCGACAGGTTCTCCAAACACTGCGGCAACACAAGCTATGTGCCAATTTGGAGAAATGCACTTTTGGCATGACCGAGGTTCAGTATCTGGGATACATCATTGATGAACAGGGGGTGCATGTCGATCCAGCCAAGGTCCAAGTCATTCGGGATTGGCCCTCTCCAACCACTCTAACAGAGCTCCGCAGCTTTCTAGGTCTTGCCAACTTCTACCGCAGGTTTGTGTTGGGATTTTCTCATATTTCTTGGCCCTTGAGTCAAGTCACCAAGGGCGGGGCGAAAGCAAAATTCTTTTGGTCTGAATCTCAACAGAAGGCATTCAGGGAGTTGAAGGATCGCCTCTGCACGGCACCAGTGCTCGCGTTACCAGATTTACAACAACCATTTGAGGTCGAGACAGATGCCTCTGACTATGCTATTGGGGCAGTCCTTACTCAACATGGACATCCAGTGGCATATCACAGTGAAACACTTTCAGACACAGTCCGGAAGTACCCCACTTATGATAAAGAGATGTATTCCATTGTACAGGCCTGCCGACAATGGAAGCATTACATTTTGGGGAAGGAAACGGTCATCCACACAGACCACCGACCTCTGCAGTTCATACAGACCCAAGGGAAATTGCAGAATGATCGCCATCAGAAGTGGTCTACATACCTGCAACAGTTTCACTTGAATATCAAGTATAAAAAGGGCAGCACCAATAATGTTGCAGATTGCCTCAGTCGACCACCGATCATGGCGCTAACCACCGTGCTCAACTCTTGCGGGCACGAGACTTCTGATTGGCCACTTCTCTACAAAAGCGACCCAGAATTCGGCCACACATACCAGACACTCTTGGAGGGTCGGCAGGTTGCAGATTTTCACCTCCAGGATGCCCTATTATGCCACCTCGGTCACCTTTGTGTTCCTTCAAGCGAGCGTGCCAAGATGATTTGGGAAGCACACTACAGTCGGGCTGCTGGGCATTTCGGGGTCGAGAAAACAGTGGCAGTACTGCAAAACTATTTCTATTGGCCGAATCTTCGACAGGATGTTGGGAAGTACATCCGATCATGTACTGCCTGTGCCATTGCCAAACCGACCATTAAGAAGCAA
This sequence comes from Pinus tabuliformis, assembly GCA_031772625.1. Classification (NCBI taxonomy): domain Eukaryota; kingdom Viridiplantae; phylum Streptophyta; class Pinopsida; order Pinales; family Pinaceae; genus Pinus; species Pinus tabuliformis. The sequence goes on along the minus strand of CM062819.1, from coordinate 422,212,304 downwards.
GGCCTCTATACCCCGTTGCCTACCCCTAGTCGACCTTGGGAATCCATCTCCATGGATTACATGTCAGGCCTTCCTTCCACTAAGCATGGAAATGACTGTGTTTTTGTGGTCGTCGACAGGTTCTCAAAGATGGCCATTATGATGGCCTGCAAGAAGAATATCACAGCAGAAGCCACTGCTAAACTCTTCTTTGAACGAGTGTGGGTGCACTTTGGGATCCCACAGTCTATCATCTCAGATCGGGACAGTCGGTTTCTCAGCACCTTTTGGTCCAGTCTCTGGTCAATGCTGGACACCAAACTCACGAAGTCCACAGCCTTCCATCCTCAAACTGATGGCCAGACAGAGGTTGTCAATAGGATGATTGTGCACATTCTGCGCATGTATAACTCAAAGCATCCACGCACATGGGACGAGAGCCTCCCCTATGTTCAGCACAGCTACAACCGAGCTCTTCACAGCTCCACTGGCCATAGCCCTTTTCAGGTGGGTTTGGGATTCCAGCCACTATGCCCCATTGATGTGGCCATGCCACTTGCAGCTACTCACATGAATTCAGCTCATGTCCAGTCCGAAACAGATAAGGCCACCAGCTTCATTGAGCGCATCCAACATATTCGCCAGCAGGTCCATGACATTCTTGAGAAATCAAATGCCAAGTACAAGCAGCGACATGATCAACATCGGGTGCCACACAAGTTTCAGGTGGGCGACAAAGTCTGGTTGCATTTGCAAAAGGAACGCCTTACTGGAGCCTATCGGAAATTGAGACCACTCCGATATGGTCCTTACACCATTACTAAGGCTATGGGAGACAATGCATTTGAGCTCAGCATTCCCCCATTCCTTGGCCTGCACCCAGTATTCAATGTGGACCGCCTTCGGCCATACTTTCCACCATTGCTAGACACATCCGACATTGCAGAACAGCTCAAACCCACAGAATTAAATCCAGATTGCATGGAACAAGCTGCAACTGATCGGATCATGGACACACAGATCAAGAACACTCGCCAACAGAATATCCAACTGTATCGAGTTGTCAAAGCGGGCCAACTCCTTCAGCAGGGCAAGTGGCTCACCAGGGAACAAGTTCAGCAGAAGTTTCCTCATCTCATGGAGGAGCTCAACGCAATGGGGACCATTGCTTCCTAAGGGGGGAGGAATGATCCAGGTGGATATTGGTGGCCACCTGCCAAGTCCACCTGGACCCCCACCATTGTCTTTCTCAGCATTTTCAGTTTCCTTAATTGTAGCACAACTTACTATTTTTAGCAGTTTTTCGGGTCCTGAACTTCCGGAGCCGTTTTGAGGCCCTAAACGACGTTTTTTGGGAAATCTGGGGGCAACATGGGTCCATGGACCGATGTTGCCCTTCCCAAAGTGGTAGTGCTCGGATAGATCTTTCTAACGAGCTATTGTACGCGTCAAACGGAGATCGTATGCCAAAGTTACGACCCCGGGAAGTTGATGTACCAATTTACCCAAACGGGGCCCACAGTTTGGCGTTTCATCTCCTAGGGTTAGGTTTTGGAATGTTAAGGGTTTTCCATTGTTTCTCAACAATAAATAGGCCTTCGAGCCTCATTGTAACACAGTTCAGAGGCATGTAGCCATCACATCTCTTCTCAGAGATAAGCTACCATCGCCCTAGCTAGTTTATTGCCATTTCTGTTTGTAAGCATATTTCAGTATTTTCCATTAATGAAATGAAGTATTATTTCCGCTGCATCTTTGTGTATATGGTTATCTCTGTAATTTGTTGCGTTCCTGTTTAAATCCGGATCAGTGGTATCAGAGCGGTCTGCTTTTTCTCTGTTTTTCTTTGCATGTCCCCAACAAGGTCGGGATATAAGGAGTTAGGGCTTGAACTGGTTGAACCTTTGCAAGACCAGCCTCGCAAATCCCGACGGCCTCCCATGGCGGACGAGAAGAAAGACGAGGGGGCAGGAGATCCCATCAAAATCTTGCTCGAAGAAGCGCTCGAGCGACAACGGAACGCGATGATGGACAGCTTTGCGCAGATCCTTCAGCGGCTACCCAGAAGCGGCGCATCGGCTTCCAGCAGCTCCTCTGGAAACGCCACACCCTTTAAGGTACAAGTTAATTTTGAAATCCCCATATTCGAGGGTCAGATAGACGCCGATGCCGTAGATAAATGGTTAAATCTGCTAGAGGGTTATTTTTCTGTTCATGAATTTTCGAGTCGGGAAAAGATTGTTTTTGCTCTTCTCAAAGCAGCCCCCCACGTCAAGGACTGGTGGGAAACCTACTGCGAGCAGAAGGATGAAAGTACTGGCTCACTATTTTCAGCCGCACCCACCTGGGATTCGTTCCGGGATGCCATCAAGGAGCAGTACTACCCTGTCGGAAGCTATGAGGATGAATACATAAAGTGGACCACGCTGCGGCAGGGAAGGGACCAAGACGTGCCGGAGTTCACCAATCTTTTCCATACCCTTCGCACAAAGTTGGGTATCAAGGATTCGGAGCAACATTTGATACTCAAATACCGTGGCTGCCTGCACAAGTACATCCAGGAAGAAATACAGTTCCTAAACATCCCCTCGCTCGGCGCAGCATACCGGTATGCCGTCAAGGTCGAGCAGAAGTTTAAACAAAAGAAGCGAGACTTTGGATCTGCGAATCCAAAGCAGGGGAAAGGTGCCCCTAAACCACAGAACAAAGGACAAAGCCAAGGCGGGACAGCCCAAGACAACCAGCCGAAGCTGCAAGCAAAGAGCAACGCCGCGAAGCCGAGAAAGGACACTGGAAAATGGTGCGAGTTCCATAAGAGCTCCACTCACAACACAAGTGAGTGTCGGGCCAAGCAGTCACTGGTGGCTGAGCTAAAGGTTTCAGAATCAGATGCATGTTCCGACTCTGAGTCAGAACCCGATAAGGGGTATGAAAAAGGGAAGCAGATCATTGATGCGGATCCCAGCGCCACTGTTGCTACCGCAAAGATCCAGAAAAATGAACCCGAAGATCCAGAGGAGGAGGAGCGTCTCTTCCACTCCCAGATGTGGGTAAAGGGCTCCCCGATACAGTTCATTGTTGATAGCGGGAGTCAAAAGAACCTCATTTCGGCAGAGGTCGTGAAGCGGTTGGGCTTACCGACCACAGCACATCCACAACCATACACCATTGGGTGGCTTCACCAAGGGCGAGATCTTCGCGTGAGCCAGCAGTGTCGCCTTCCATACAACATCAAGCCCTTCACGGATGAGGTATTGTGTGACATTGCTCCCCTTGAAGTTTGTGATGTATTACTAGGACAACCATACTTGTGGAAGCGACATGCTGTGTATGAATCAAGGCCCCGTGCTGTTATTATTACATTGGGAAATAAGTTGTTCAGGATACCAGAGGTAGCACCACCTGCCGCCATCTCTTTGATTACTGCAAAACAATGCAGTAAGATCATTTCCAAAACCAGGAAATTTGTTTTCCTGATGATACGCCCTCAAGGGAAGAAGAAGACAGTGGCCGCGGCCTCCAAACGGGGTCCTCTGCACGGCAGCTACAGATGGACAAGATTGTGGAGGAGTACGAAGACATCTTCACCTCCCCGGCAGGGGTTCCTCTGCACTGTCAAGTCAAGCACTCCATCGATCTGACCCCAGGTGCGCCGCTACCCAATGGACCAATTTATCGGCGCTCCGTTCTGGAGAACAATGAAATCAAGAGGCAGATTCAGGAGCTCCTGCAGAAAGGTCACATCCGTCCGAGTTCTTCGCCCTGTGGGAGCCCGATAGTGTTGGTACAGAAGAAGGATGGGACGTGGAGACTCTGTATTGACTATCGGGCGCTGAACAAGATCACTGTCCGTAATAGGTACCCGATCCCGCGGATTGATGACCTCCTAGACCAACTAAAGGGGGCGAAATATTTCAGCAAGATCGATCTGAAGTCAGGATATCACCAGGTACCAATTGAACCCTCAGATGTGTGGAAGACTGCCTTCAAATCCAAGGAGGGCCTCTTCGAATGGTTGGTCATGCCTTTCGGATTGACGAATGCTCCTGCAACCTTTATGAGGCTAATGGATGACATCTTGCGGCCATTCACCAACTCCTTTGTAGTAGTATACTTGGATGACATTCTGATCTTCAGCCAGAGTTGGGAAGAGCACCTCCACCACATCCGACAGGTTCTCCAAACACTGCGGCAACACAAGCTATGTGCCAATTTGGAGAAATGCACTTTTGGCATGACCGAGGTTCAGTATCTGGGATACATCATTGATGAACAGGGGGTGCATGTCGATCCAGCCAAGGTCCAAGTCATTCGGGATTGGCCCTCTCCAACCACTCTAACAGAGCTCCGCAGCTTTCTAGGTCTTGCCAACTTCTACCGCAGGTTTGTGTTGGGATTTTCTCATATTTCTTGGCCCTTGAGTCAAGTCACCAAGGGCGGGGCGAAAGCAAAATTCTTTTGGTCTGAATCTCAACAGAAGGCATTCAGGGAGTTGAAGGATCGCCTCTGCACGGCACCAGTGCTCGCGTTACCAGATTTACAACAACCATTTGAGGTCGAGACAGATGCCTCTGACTATGCTATTGGGGCAGTCCTTACTCAACATGGACATCCAGTGGCATATCACAGTGAAACACTTTCAGACACAGTCCGGAAGTACCCCACTTATGATAAAGAGATGTATTCCATTGTACAGGCCTGCCGACAATGGAAGCATTACATTTTGGGGAAGGAAACGGTCATCCACACAGACCACCGACCTCTGCAGTTCATACAGACCCAAGGGAAATTGCAGAATGATCGCCATCAGAAGTGGTCTACATACCTGCAACAGTTTCACTTGAATATCAAGTATAAAAAGGGCAGCACCAATAATGTTGCAGATTGCCTCAGTCGACCACCGATCATGGCGCTAACCACCGTGCTCAACTCTTGCGGGCACGAGACTTCTGATTGGCCACTTCTCTACAAAAGCGACCCAGAATTCGGCCACACATACCAGACACTCTTGGAGGGTCGGCAGGTTGCAGATTTTCACCTCCAGGATGCCCTATTATGCCACCTCGGTCACCTTTGTGTTCCTTCAAGCGAGCGTGCCAAGATGATTTGGGAAGCACACTACAGTCGGGCTGCTGGGCATTTCGGGGTCGAGAAAACAGTGGCAGTACTGCAAAACTATTTCTATTGGCCGAATCTTCGACAGGATGTTGGGAAGTACATCCGATCATGTACTGCCTGTGCCATTGCCAAACCGACCATTAAGAAGCAAGGCCTCTATACCCCGTTGCCTACCCCTAGTCGACCTTGGGAATCCATCTCCATGGATTACATGTCAGGCCTTCCTTCCACTAAGCATGGAAATGACTGTGTTTTTGTGGTCGTCGACAGGTTCTCAAAGATGGCCATTATGATGGCCTGCAAGAAGAATATCACAGCAGAAGCCACTGCTAAACTCTTCTTTGAACGAGTGTGGGTGCACTTTGGGATCCCACAGTCTATCATCTCAGATCGGGACAGTCGGTTTCTCAGCACCTTTTGGTCCAGTCTCTGGTCAATGCTGGACACCAAACTCACGAAGTCCACAGCCTTCCATCCTCAAACTGATGGCCAGACAGAGGTTGTCAATAGGATGATTGTGCACATTCTGCGCATGTATAACTCAAAGCATCCACGCACATGGGACGAGAGCCTCCCCTACGTTCAGCACAGCTACAACCGAGCTCTTCACAGCTCCACTGGCCATAGCCCTTTTCAGGTGGGTTTGGGATTCCAGCCACTATGCCCCATTGATGTGGCCATGCCACTTGCAGCTACTCACATGAATTCAGCTCATGTCCAGTCCGAAACAGATAAGGCCACCAGCTTCATTGAGCGCATCCAACATATTCGCCAGCAGGTCCATGACATTCTTGAGAAATCAAATGCCAAGTACAAGCAGCGACATGATCAACATCGGGTGCCACACAAGTTTCAGGTGGGCGACAAAGTCTGGTTGCATTTGCAAAAGGAACGCCTTACTGGAGCCTATCGGAAATTGAGACCACTCCGATATGGTCCTTACACCATTACTAAGGCTATGGGAGACAATGCATTTGAGCTCAGCATTCCCCCATTCCTTGGCCTGCACCCAGTATTTAATGTGGACCGCCTTCGGCCATACTTTCCACCATTGCTAGACACATCCGACATTGCAGAACAGCTCAAACCCACAGAATTAAATCCAGATTGCATGGAACAAGCTGCAACTGATCGGATCATGGACACACAGATCAAGAACACTCGCCAACAGAATATCCAACTGTATCGAGTTGTCAAAGCGGGCCAACTCCTTCAGCAGGGCAAGTGGCTCACCAGGGAACAAGTTCAGCAGAAGTTTCCTCATCTCATGGAGGAGCTCAACGCAATGGGGACCATTGCTTCCTAAGGGGGGAGGAATGATCCAGGTGGATATTGGTGGCCACCTGCCAAGTCCACCTGGACCCCCACCATTGTCTTTCTCAGCATTTTCAGTTTCCTTAATTGTAGCACAACTTACTATTTTTAGCAGTTTTTTCGGGTCCTGAACTTCCAGAGCCGTTTTGAGGCCCTAAACTACGTTTTTTGGGAAATCTGGGGGCAACATGGGTCCATGGACCGATGTTGCCCTTCCCAAAGTGGTAGTGCTCGGATAGATCTTTCTAACGAGCTATTGTACGCGTCAAACGGAGATCGTATGCCAAAGTTACGACCCCGGGAAGTTGATGTACCAATTTACCCAAACGGGGCCCACAGTTTGGCGTTTCATCTCCTAGGGTTAGGTTTTGGAATGTTAAGGGTTGTCCATTGTTTCTCAACAATAAATAGGCCTTCGAGCCTCATTGTAACACAGTTCAGAGGCATGTAGCCATCACATCTCTTCTCAGAGATAAGCTACCATCGCCCTAGCTAGTTTATTGCCATTTCTGTTTGTAAGCATATTTCAGTATTTTCCATTAATGAAATGAAGTATTATTTCCGCTGCATCTTTGTGTATATGGTTATCTCTGTAATTTGTTGCGTTCCTGTTTAAATCCGGATCAATTTCCGCTGCATCTTTGTGTATATGGTTATCTCTGTAATTTGTTGCGTTCCTGTTTAAATCCGGATCAACACAGCTCCTTTTCCTGGGAAGGAGATAGGGAGGAGCTGATCTTTAACGATCTCTCAGGGCCGAACTCCACATTCTTAACTCTGGGAGGAATAGGGTTGGTGGTACAAAGATCGACTAAGGTGCTTGCTTGGGCGTCCTCCACCAATTTCTCTAAGGATAGTGCACTGGAAGGTGGATTCTGGATCAAAGTCTCAATCAAGTCATCCTCGGTTGGGGGGTCTCTTCTAGTGGTATGTAGGGTGCACAGAGGTGTTGAGTACACTTCATCCTCTTCTCCTTCCTCCAACCAAAGTGGTAAGTCATGCTCTAAGGAAGGTTGGGCAGGAGGGTATAGGACTAGTTGCTTGGACATAGGACCGTTTTTGATGGTCATGTTTCCTGCACGACAACTTATGTAAGCATCTGCAGTGGCTAACCAAGGCCTTCCCAAAATAAGAGGATATCCAGTAAGCTTTGCCTTAGGTTGCAGAACCAAGAAATCTGCAGGGTATTCCCAAGAGTCGACAGAGACCAAGACATCCTCCACAATCCCTTCAGGAGTCACAGTGGAGCGATCTGCTAGTTGCAGTACTGTCGAGGTCTTCCTCAAGGAACCCTGAAGATTGAGTTTGAGCATGGTATCCCTGGTCATCACATTAATGGCAGCCCCCAGATCAATCAAGGTGTGAGATATGATGGTGCCATTGATGTGGACATCTACTACAGGACTCCCAGGATCTAGGTACTTTGGGCAGATGACTTGTCCTAACATAAGGTCAGATAGTTGTCCTAAGACATTGATGGTTGAATCATCTCTCTTTCGCCTGCCTGGGTGTTTGAAACACTTTTCCTTAACCAGTTTGTTGTATATAGGCACATCCTTGATGGCTTGGAGAAGTGGTATTTTCACACACAACTGCTTGAGCTCACCCAGGAGCTCATCCTCCTCTGGGTTGGGTTGTGTGGTGGCTGTTAGTCTCTCAGGAAAGGGTGGAATAGCCTTTGGTTCACTTTCCTGTTTATCTTCCTCATCCTCTGGGGGAGGAGGTTGGCGGTCTGGAAGAGTCTTTTCAGATCGAAGATTGATCTCCTGGATCTCCACAGCATAAGTAGGGCATGATGTTTCCCCAGTGTATACCTGCTAGGCCTGTCTATTGTTGGGGTTCGGGTTCGGTTGAGCAGGTATTTGAGGTTGCCTTGGAGGAGCAGAAGGTAATGGCTGAGGTTGAACTGGTGGTGGAGGCAAAATGGCGGGAGGAGTGTTATACTGGGGCCTCCACCCCGACTGAGGTGCATTCCACTGAGGTTGTGGCTGGGCATGTGAGTGATATGAATGAGTAGTGGGTTGAGTAGGGTACTGAGGTGGGTAAGACCATGGAGGAGGCATAGACCAAGAAGGATGAGCAGGGGGACCCCAGGAAGGCATAGGAGTCGATTGGTTGGGGCTGTAATAAGCTTGGGGTGCCCCTTGCATCCCCTGCTGGTAAGGTCTAGGTCCTTGTGGCCTCCTTTGGTTGAGGTAATAGAGAGGTTCAGTGGGAGCTTCTGTCCCTTGGTACATAGCTTTAAATCCAGGTAAGGTTGGACATTGGTTTGTGGGATGGTCCTCCTCACAAACGAAACACACTTCAACCAAATGCAATGGACATTCGTTCTTAGGGTGTCTCCTTGTACATCTAGGGCAGAAGATAGCCAAGGATCTCTCAGCTTCTTCCTTCTTCTGCTGGATCCTGAATGTGTCCAGTTGCATGGCAATGGTCTGTCTCACCTCACTCTTAAGATCTTCTAATTGATTTGAAAACTCATGCTTGGAGAAAGGAATACTAGCTGAGAGAGAGTTTCCTCTACCTCGTTTCTGGGCTTCCCTAGAGTGGTTTCTGAACACAGTCTTGATGTCCTCATAAGGCAGCTGGTAAATATCTCCCCCAGCTAACATGTGAAGGGTATCTAAAAGGTCTTTAGGGACTCCTTGGAGCAGGACCAACTTGAGGGATTCAGGGTCAAGTGTGCACCTGGCCCGCTTATAACTAAGTTGGAACCTCTCCTCATAATCCTCTAAGGACTCATCATTTCCCATGGTCATCCGAAAGATTTCTCCCTTGGTTTCCTTAGACCTACAGTAGTCCCGGTACTTGGTATTGAAAGCTTGCTGCATCTGAGCCCAAGTGGTGATACTATTCCCAGGTAAACCCATGAACCAGCATAATGCTGCATCCTTAAGAGTGGAAGGGAAGAGTTTCAGCTTCTGCTCATCTTCAGTATAGTCATAGGTTCTACAAAGGACAGCAAACTCAAACAGGAAGGTATCAAGATCTTCAGTAGTCAGTCCATGGAAGTGAGGTAAAGCGGAGGGGCTAATGTTTTTCATTTTCATTTCTCCATTGGTCTCTCATATGGGAAAGGCACCTTCTATTCTCTCATCTTCTCTTCTACTGTCAGCCATAGCTTCAGATGGGATGGTCTCTAATTCTTCTTCTGCTATAGGATCTTCGTATATCTCAGGAGGTTCACCTATAGGTTCTTCTGGATCACTGTCACCGAAGAAGAGAGAAGGGTGACTCAGTGATGTGGTGGGGGTGTTGGGTAAGAATTTGCCTGTTTTATCTCGGTTCCTACTAGGCATGAAATGGAAAGACTTTTTTTTTATTGCTTTTGTTTTTCTTTGGTACCTGGAAAATTGAAACAGATTGATCTACAACTAACTATCTTACTGAAATAAAGATGCAGAATCAAATTGAAAGCAGGAAAGAACTAATCTACTTTGCTCAAATGAAATTGCAGGAATGGAAATGCTAGTCTACGCTTGCAGAATTGAAAAGCTAATCTACGCTTGCAGAAATGAAATTGCAGAATTGAAATGCTAATCTATGAAAGCGAGAAATGCTAATCTATGAAAGCAGGAAATGTCTATGCTACTTTTGCAGAATGGAAATGAAGTAAACTACTTGGCAGAAGGCAAGAGTAAGAAAATAGAAGAAAAGCAACAATTACTAATACTCTGACGCTTCCCCGGAAACGGCGCCAAAAAGATGGTGGGCTCCAGTATTGTAGCAATAATGCTATAACTCCTGGAGCTTCCTATCTCTAATTTTATCAACCCGGTAGTTCGTAACAAACTTGGAAGCGACGGTGCTGTATGCACAAGTACTAGCTCTTGTCGCAGCTGTCACTTGGTCAGCTGGCACAAGTCCGCTAGGGCTCAAGCCAACTTCTATATGTTCTCAGAAGAAGCTTTCTAAATGATGAACGAAGACTATCTTAAAGGAAATTAACCTACTTTGCAAGAATGAACTGAAAGCCAACCAAACAGGGAAACCCTAGTAAAACCTAATCTAACTAGTTTAATCTCTATGATGCAATGGTGGGAGTGCAAACTTCTAGAAATGATGCCATTACTTCTAGTGAGATGAGATGCATGAATTTGAACTACTTTCATTGAAGAGAACACATTTTTGTATTTTTGCTTAAGTGGGTGGAGTTATTATGACTTTGTTTCTTATCAGGGTTTGACTGTGCAGGGGTAGTTGAAGGGAAGGAAGGCTTGGAAAAGGTCAGGAGGGATAGGAGAGGTTCCAAGGGATCCCTAACATCATTCCACAGGAGTCCACAACGTTCAGGTTCTTGGCAACCGAGGTTGCAGGCTTCTACAGGATGTCTGCAGGGGATCCTACAGGAAACTCGGGATTTCTACAGGAAGTCTGCTAACTTCTACAGGATGTGCTACAGTTGGAGTTTTGGGTGATGGAGGAGTCGAGGGGCTCTATGGGTGAATAGGTAGGATGAAAAGGGAGCTTGTGATGGCTCAGGGACAGAGAGATGGGATGGAGAGAGAGTGCATGCAGTTGGTTGGTGGATAGAAGGGTGAAAGAAATGAAAAGTCAAAAAGATGGAGCTACGTGAACAGTAGAAGGGTTGGAAGGCAAACGAGCTGAACAGAGGTTAAGCAGGTGGTTGAGGCGCGGTTGAGAAGAAGAAGAAGACAATAGAACAGTGTTGCGCAGTGTAAATGGAACAAATCCTCTATGTCTTGCACAAAACCGAGAATTCATCAACCTATTTTAACTGTATTATTAAACCAACGAACAGCAATGTAAACTTCAGAGAGAAATCGTGCATGGTGTTGGAACGAAGAAGTACTGCTCAAGATCAGAATGCATGGACAGTTCTATGACTGAAATGATTGTGTTGCAGCTTGCATGAACGTATAATACTGCGTTGTTTGGTGGTTGGTACGGTCTACACCCCCAATCTCTAAACAGAGATGGCAGTGAGTGCACTGTCAACCTTTTCTTGGAGCTCTAATGAATGCTAATCCTCCTACTCTAATCTAAGCTACTGAAAGCACTTTAATCATAAACTAATCCTACTCAATCACATTAAAGAAATTAAATCAGCAGACTGTGTTTTCCAAATGCATGTCAAAACAAAGAAATGAAGTGTTGAAAGGAAAGACAAGTAACAATACAAGGAAAAGGAGGTCTATTGCTCTCAGGTTGGGCCCTAACCTGAGATCTATAGCTCCCTTAAGAACTCAGAATTGAATCCAAAGCTACCTGCCTTTATTAAATAATCATGAGTCTAACAACATGCCAAAACTGGCTTACAAAAAGCAAAAACCGAGCTGTAGCTCGTGCTTAGAAATTGCAACAATAGTTCAAAAGTTCGAAAAGCTCCTATCAAAGGCTACGGCCTCAATATTTATACATGATGAGGATCAAGCTGGCTTCCTCAATTAGTGGAGCTTGGCTGTCCAACTGAAAGTAAACTGTTGTTCCTGTAGAATCCGTTGGCTGCCTTCTAGCTCGGTGGGGATAGTTGTTGGAGCTCGGAGTTAGGGTGGAGATCATGAGGGAGGTCATTCAAGATTGTGGACAACCTCCCCATAAACCTGCAATGCCACCTTTGTTGTCTCCTTGTCTCCATTTGCGTGGTCTTTGCTCCATTTAATGTCAAAAAACCTGAAATCATCATGTATTAGTCACATAGGAATAATGCCTGCCCTTCTTCCTACAAATAACACGAATATACTAAGAAATGATGCATAAGTGATAAAAGATGAAGGGTTGAGCAAGGTAAGTAGGCCAAATGAGCCCAAATTGTTACCAAAAATTGGGGCTCATCAGTGTGATTATGGTTCAGATTCATATTTGGTGGATCCCACAATGTAAGGTAGTTGATCAAATCCTAACCTAATATTTTCTTTGTATTGAACACCCTCAGCCATTATATGGTTGATTTGAGGAAACTACATTAGGTTGCAACAAAGCATGCATTGAGGTACCTGTGTGGTTAATCTGAGTTCCCTCAGCTACCAGAATCATCCAATATCTTTTACTTTTGTGATGTTGTTATAATTTCATTTAAAAGAGAACAAATGAACATATATGCATGTTGTAAAGAAGAGGGAACATGACAAGAATCAACAAATCATGAAAAAGACACATTTGATAATGGATTTCGTCTAGTGTGGACTACATCTCTGAGCCCGGTGTTAAGATGGTGTTGGTTGCTTCATATAATGATGGAAATGATGATGATGTACATGGACAATACTTTGTCATAGCAAGGTCATATGCCCTCAAATAAGAGTGGCTTGTCTCTCCATGAGATGTTTTGATTACAACAATTGTCACTCAAGAAGGCTTCCTCTCAGCATGAAAAAATTAACATGATCTCACATAATGTGGCAATGAGTATCCCTTCAACATAGTTACACAGGGATATCAACAAAAATACATAGCATGAAAAGCTAAATACATCTCACATATGTGGCAAAAGTGATCCCCCAACGTATCATCAAGCAGGGATCTCAAAACATTATACATCATCTCAGCAATTATGAAGGAAAACATGACATGACTGATTCATGTACCTTCACCTCTGAAGTTGGCCGAAAAATGGAAGTCTTAGCTGCAAAATCTGACTACACCACTGAATTTCTATCATCGAGAGGTGTAAAATTGACTATCCATTTGTCGAATTCCCTGTGATTCTCCAAAGATTATGTTCTTTGGTCTGACTAGAGATATGCAACTCAGATCACAAATCGGATCTCTCCCTAATGATCCTTGCAAGATTCTAAGACTTTTGAGTATAAAGTGTGCTGCATTCTGACTGTGGCGAATTTTAGCCTCCAAGGAATCTGGAAGATTCCCTCAAGATTCTCCAAGATTTTTCTCTGTTGGGAACCTGTAAATCTGTTGCTCATATGGTGATTATAATTTCACAATCGCGTTCCCCATGAATTTATGATAAAAATGACTATAAATTTGATAGCATTATGTCAATGTAAAAATTTACCTCCCAAGGAATCTCCAAGATTCCTTAAAGAATTTGCATGCAAGAATATTCCTTAGAATATTCCCATGGAATATGCTTGCCTTGATATTCATGCTAGCTCTTGGTTCCACCCTTGGGGCACATTGTTCCACTCAAATCTAGCTCGGCCTTGATTCCGTTCACGGCTCTCCTCCGTCGGTTCCCCTCCCCTAGTCGAATGGGAAACGAGTATTTATATGGTATCTCATGGGCGGAGTTTTCAAACACCGAGTTGTTGGTTTGTTGTAAACATTGGGAGATTGTCATGGACATGGGTTGCATTCAAACATTGTGCCCTACATTTTTAAACTCAGTAGTTGGTGTTGTTTTATGTGGAGGCACCCAAGAGGTGAGCCGACCATGCTAGTCGAGCGGTTTCAAGCCCCGCTGCCTCGAGCTGCGATAAGTGGTAATTGTGTGGGGATCGATTGGCTGGTAGGCGGCCCACCCGTTATATACAATGTATATGTTTATGCGATGGGGATGGCGGGGGTTATGGCCCGCCCCCCCTAATTTGATATTTTTTGTTTTTTTTTAAACAAAATAGTCGTTTTTTACTTTGTCGAATTTAAGGGTCATTGGACCTTTTAACTAGGCAACAATTTTGCCATCACCGGTGACCGGATTCTAATGACCATTGCTGGGGAAATTTTTAGGTCCATTAACAATGCCACTTGGCCAAGTCAACCTTGAACTTTGACTGGCCCTATCTTCTTCATACCAGCTCGGATTTGAGTGTCATTCACACCGTTGGAATTAGGGCAACGAGCACTTGGATCTAATGTTGAGTTTGTTTAAATTTGACCACTTCGAATTTTGACAATTTCTGAGCCTTCTTGGACTTTTGAATTTATCTAGAGCCACCTAGATCAATCCTCCCCACTAAAGAGCTTTTGGTCCTCCAAAAGCATGAACATAATCTGCAACTTCTTTGTACATCATCTACACCACAAGTGTCCTAATAGGTCACCCTTCCTTCTCCTTCACCTTTGTTCCTCCAAGCCATAAGTGATGAGTCGACACTTGCATCCCCTGCAAACCTATAGTACAATATCTTGCAAATTACATGTTTCGCTATATGGCCAACTAATGACCCAAGAATCCCATATTTTCCGTGAGTTTATAACACATACTCTATGGTCAAGTTTACATCAAAATGGAAATAATACCCCAACTATGAAAACAAGTCCAAAATATCATTGTTGCTTCAACAAGTGATGGAAAACATGTCATAACTTTTACAATGTAAAATGCAACATATGATTTACAAAAATACGGCCATGATAAGCTACCCAATCTAGAAAAACCATTTCTTACTCAACAAAGTGAACCATGATGAATGTGGCGGATTTGCTTGTTGAACATTTTCACTGACTAGTTTCTACACGTGTGCTTTGTCCTTAAGGTACTGCTCTGGATGGAGCCTCCAACATGTGGCTCTTTGAGGACCACCTATGTTGCAATGACTACATAAATTCTTCTTCCTCCAATTCTACTTAACATGCTTCTTCTCCTATTGTGGAGAAGGCCTTTCATGTCTCTTCCTCTTTCGTGTTGTCGTTATCTTCTAGCACTCATCAAATACATGGTTATGTAAACTAGAAAAAGTACATGTTTTTTGATGCCATGATTTCTCTTCATTATTAGAAACATGATTGTAATTGAAATCAACCTGAGAATACTGAGACTTGTTATACCTTTCCTGGTTGTCTCTGGAGCAATCATGGCGATGAGAGCTTGCCTCAGCTCTTTCTCTGTAATGTGTACTTCCATGGGATGATGGTGATGTGTTCCCATCATTCTCTCTCCTCGATGACTTCAAAAATGTCGTGGAATATTCAGACACCTTTGAGCATTCTCCTTCAGTGTATCCCAAACCCACGAATCGAGGTCTCTACACAAACTCCAATGGCTGAGTCATGCCTTCGACATTAACACCAAGTCCTCCTACTTTGTACCCCATCTTGGTAAGGAGTGTCATGCCAGTTGCTATAATGGGTATCTCCACATTTCCAACGGAAATAACAGAATGTGAAGATGAAACTGAGGAAAAATCAACGTTGTTTACCACAGTTGTTGATTATGAAACTTGTGTTGATGGCTTCTCTAAGCCTTTGTTGTGCCTAAAATCCTCCAAGATCTTTTCTGTGGCTTGTATCTGAAGTTGTAGTCTTTTCTTCTCCTCTTTCTCTTCTTGTAGAAGCCTCCTTAATTCAACATCCTTTGCTTGAAGGCTTTAGTCATTTCACTTCAATTCTTCCAAGGGTGCCTCTGTGGCTTGATATTGAAGCTACAATCGATGCTTCTCCTCTTTCTCTTCTTGTAGAAGCATCTTCAATTCAATTTTATATGCTTGAAGACTCTGGTTGATCTCCTCATTCAAATGATAAGAAGATGATGAAGGTAATGAGTGTACACTAGAAAATGTGGATAAAGCATTGCTTTCTTCTTCTTCTTTCTCCTGTCTCTCATAAGCTTCATACAACATGTCCACCATTTTGTACATCCTGAGCATGGTCTCATACATTTCTTTATCATCTTCCATTGTGGCACGTTCAATTGTTCACACTTGCAATTCACATTAGCGAGAAGACCACTTTGATACCTAACTTGATCTGGGTTCCTTCAGCTATCAGAATCATCCAAGATCTTTTACTTTTGTGATGTTGTTAGAATTGCATTTAAAAGATCATAAATGAACATATATGCATGCTGTAAAGAAGAGGGAACATCACAAGAATCAACAAATCATGAACATGACACATTTGATAACAGAGTTCGTCCAGTGTGGACTACGTCTCCGAGCTCGGTGTTAAGATGGTGTTGGCCTCTTCATATAATGTTGAAAATGATGATGATGTACATGGACAACACTTTATCATAACAAGGTCATATGCCCTCAAACAAGAGTGGCTTGTCTCTCCAAGAGACATTTCGCTTACAGGAATTCTCACTCAAGAAGGCTTCCTCTCAGCATAACAAACTTAATATGATCTCACACAATGTGGCAATCAGTATCACTTCAACATAGTTACACTGGGATCTCAAAAACAATACATAGCATGAAAAGCTAAATACATCTCACATAATGTGGCAAAAGCAATCCCACAACATAACATCAAGTGGGGATCTCAAAACATAATACATCATCTTAGAAATTATGAAGGAAAACATGACATGACTCATTCATGTACCTTCACATATGAAGTTGGCCGAAAAATGGAAGGCTCAACTGAAAAATCTAACTACACCACTGAATTTTTTTTGTCGAGAGGTGTAAAATCAACTATCCATTTGTTGAATTCCGACACCGCAAAAATATAGTCCTGTAGGAATCTTTTAGATTCTACGTGATTCTCCAAAGATTCTTTTTTCTAGGCTGACTGGAGATCTGAAACTCATATCAAAAATATGATCTTTCCATAATGATCTTTGTGAGATTATGATACTTTTGAGTCTAAAGTTGACTACATTTTGACTCTGTCGAATTTCTCCCTCGTTTAGAGGGAGTGTTGATTTTTGGAAGAATTGGGCGGACCATCTCTTGAGAAGCCATGCTAATTTGGTTGGGCCATGCTGATTTGGCTAGCCCAGGGGAAAAAATATCTTGAGAAGTCATGTTGATTTGTCTAGGTCATGTTGAGTTGACTAGGAAAATTGGATACATTCACCTGAGTAGCCTTGTTGATTTTGTCGGGCCATGCTAATTTGAGCAAAGATTGAATGGCCCAGGGGCGGGCCTTCTCCTTAGGATCCATGTTGATTTGGCTAGGTCATGCTTATTTGACTAGGGGAGTTGGATGCATTTACCTAAGAAGACATCTTGATTTTTCCAAGACTAAATCACCTAGGTACTCACATTTCTTGTTCTAGGATGGATTGATCTGTATTTATAAATGTGCATGTGAGGGGACACTACATCAACATAGCAAGCTCATGTACTTTTCATTGTCGATGGAGAAATTCCAGCTAAGGGGAATACCTCCCTCACTAAGAGGGACTGTTTTTTTTTCTAGCATTGGGATGTGTTCCCGCATGGCTAAAGGGGTCTCCTAGTTGGCATATAAAAATTAAAATAAATATTATTTTTGGAGTGAGAAGTTAGCCAAGGAAGTCAAGTTAGCCTAGCCAATGAAAGGGTGTGTCTCTTGGATTATTTAACCCCATTCCACAAGTATAAATAAATGATATGACATCTCATTTTCTACACCAGTGAAGAGAAAATATTTATCTCTCCTCTTATCTCTCTTGGAAAAATGCACGTGAGAGAAGAACATACCGAGTTTCAAAAGTAGTGCATGTGAAGACAAGTTGATTGTTTGACTAAGTTTTACATGCATTGTCCAAGTTGTTTGACCTTTGATTTGAGCACAAATTGTACAACATTGATCAAGAATTTGATTGTAGTATACACGTGTGGATTTAACCTCAGTCCGACTAGCTACAGGGTCTAAGTTGACTATAGGCAGCAGTTTGACCAGAGCTAATTTTTTACTTTTTTGATTGGTTTGACCAGTGTTGACCAGTGGAAGATATGACCAGGTTTGATTGGTATTTGGTCTTGTATGTTGACACATATTCTTAGAAAAAAATTTGATTTGTAAAACTTGTTGAAGAATAATTCCTCATATGAAAATTTGTTGAGTTTTCTCCCAAGGTTGGGTTACCTAGAGTAAAAAATTATTTTCTCTATTGTGCATGGCTGAATTTTTTTTATGTTTACTATTTCCATTTCATTTATTGCTGATATTTTCTAAAGTGTAATTATTCATTGATAGTAGTGGCATAAATTCTAGCTGAAAATCATTAGGATGTAATTATCTAGCAAAAAATTGTATTACAATGTACATCTTGTAGAAAAATCAACAATGTCTTGGGAAAGGTATGTAAACAACACTAATGATAGATGGAACCCATTGGCATTCATAATAAGAATTTATGTGACATAAATTTGAGAAAACCCACCTATGAGGAAAAAAAAGATGGCCATCCTTCATGGAGTCCATACTCGATGCCTATATTTTCATAAGACGTGCTTCTAAATCAAGAAAGGCCATCATAATTTAAAGTAATTTTTGGACCAAAGGTTGTCATTAGTAGAGTAGCATCAATGAGTCACTAAGATGTTGGGGTATGACTATGAGATCATAGAGAAGAAGGGTAAAGATAAGGTGGTGATAAATGCATTTTCTTGAAAATATGAGGAAGAAATCCCTTATATTAGCCTTATCCTTACCAATATTAAGTTAGCTTGAATGGGATTCATAAGCATGGTTGAATAACAACATAATGGCTTGAATCATCTAAATATTTTAGTAGGAACCCACATGCTATAATTGATAGGATGATATCATGCAATATAAAGAGTGTATGTTCCATGTGTAGAATTCTACTTTAAAATATAGGGAATTAGAGGAGTTGCATTCATCCCCTATAGTAGGTTAACCTAGCTTTCATAAAGCTTATGAATGATTTAAGTGATTTTTCTCTTCGAAAGGAATGAGAAGGGGCATTCATACATTTTGTAGCTAAATGTGAACTTTTCAAAGGAACAAAAGGGAATTAATGAATAATTCTAAGGAATTATATCCACTTCTGATACGTGTAGATATCTAGAGTAACATTTCCTTAGATTTTATAGTGGGGCTCCTAAGACTCGATGAAAAATTGGTCATTGCTGGCACAGAACTAACTGTAAAATTCCATAGTCACTAGGACGTAGGCCTATGGGAGAAGCTAAAGGCTCTTAGACATTGGCTTTCCTTGTCAAGGGAGCAACTAAGAGCCCAAGTCAGTGAAAAAGAGAGTTCACTCAGGGTTTGGATACTTGGAGGGGTTGGGTAGCTCCTGGAGGTCTTGTAGCACCTTAGGTAAGTTAGTAATGTCTTAAGTTGTTGAATCAATTTTCTTAAGGTCATATAGGAGGTTGAGTCTTATCATAGTGATCCTAGCTCATGTTTACCTCGGGAAAACCAGTGAAAGTGGGAAAATGTGGAAGGAAATGATTACATTGAGGAAGATTGTTATAGGTCTTCTAGAGCTTCAGGTAGAGCATGATGGTGTGTGCAGGTGTTGTGCACTTGGAAAGAATGTTAAGGGATATTTTTTCATAAATGATAGTAGCTCCAAGGGTATCTTAGAGCTAACGCATTCTAATGTATGTGGACCAATGCCAGTATCATCTCTGGGAGGTTACTTGTACTATGTGACTTTCATCGATGATTTCTCCCAGAATACTTGGATCTATTTCATGAAGACTAAGGATGAGGTATTCAACATGTTATAGGAGTTTAGGGCTCAAGTAAAGAACTAGGTAGGGAAAAATATCCAAGTATTGAGGCTATATAATGGAGTAAAGTATACTTATAGAGACTTCAGTGATTTTTTAAAGGAGACGAGGATCAGGAGGGAGTGGATCATTCCTTACAACCATCAAAATAATGGGGTTGCGTAAAGGAAGAATAGGTCCATTTTGCAAGTTGTGAAGGTGATGAATCATGATCAATATCTACCCATTTTCTTATGGGAAAAGGCATCCAACACAATTTTTTATGTTCAGAAAAACAGTCCTTGTCGAAGGTTGGAGGACAAGACTCTTGAGAGGCATTTGTAGGAGTGAAGCTAGAGGTCATTCATTTGAGGATCTTTGTTTGTCTAATATATGTTCTTGTGGCCAAGGAGAAGAGGAAGAAGTTGGAACCCTCTATTAAGAAGGGCACTTTTATGAGATACAATGATACTTCAAAGGCCTACAAAATCTACATTCTTAGACAACATCAAAATGAGGTTAGTCAGGATGTTACTTTTTACGAGGAGATAGACTTAAGGAGGTGTAGAGAGTCCCACATGGAGATTTATAGTGAGGAGAAAGAGGCTTCAAAGGAAGTAGTAACATTTCCTTCTATTCTAGTTGTTCCTCCTCTAGATGATTAAGAGGAGTCATTGGAACCCGCAGAGCCAGTGGACCCACTAAGAGATGTTGCAGGGAACAGGAAGAGGTCAATGTGGCTTTGTGGTACTTTGTAGGATGCAAAAGGGAATGAAACTCCTTGTGTTATTTTCAAGGATATTAAATGACCATAGAGGTTCTCAAGATATACATCATTGATGAATAACATCATTGATTTCGAGTCTTCCAATTATGAGGGGGAAGCATGCCAATAGGTTTGGAAGGATGCCATGATGGACGAGTATTAGTGCATCATGGAGACAGATATATAGGAGATAATTTCAAGACCAAAGTGGAAGTCAATAGTGACTTCCAGTGGATCTATAAGATGAAGCATGCAACATATTGTAACATCAAGAATTGCAAACTAAGGTTCATGGCAAGAAGGTTCTCCCTAAGTGGACGATGATGACGTTTACTCTAGTCACCAGATACAGTTTTATTAATATTGTTGTTTCTATTGCTTCAATTATGGGTTGGAAGATACATCAGATGGACGTAAATACCACATTATTCAATGGTGTGATTAATAAGGAAGTGTACATAGAAAAACCTCAGGGCTTCAAGGTACATGGGAAGGAGTCCCATGTTTGCAAATTAAAGAAGGCTTTATATAGACCCAAGCAAGCACCCAAGGCTTGGAATTCCAGGATTAATGAATACTTGATGACCTTGGGCTTCATCAAGAGTGTTACAGATAATAACCTTTACTTTACGATTTTTTATGGCGACCCTTTGATCTTGGTGTTGTATATGGATCATATGTCCCTTACTAGGGTAGAGAGGCTTATTATCAGGTGAAAAAGGGAGTTGGTCTTAGAGTTCAGGATGAAGGATCTTGGTCTAGTGAATTATTTATTAGGGTTAGAAGTGTGGTAGAGACCTAATGATATCTTTCTCTGACAACGGAAGTACATTGATCGAATTTTGAGTAGATTTGACATGATGGACTTCAAGTCCATATCTACACCTATGGTGACCAATTTGAAGAACCTATGTGATTATGGCTCAGATTCAAATTTGGTGGATCCCCCAATGTAAGGTAGTTGATCAAATCCTAACCTAATATTTTCTTTGTATTGAACACCCTCAGCCAGTATATGGTTGAGTCGAGGAAACTACATTAGGTTGCAACAAAGCATGTGTTGAGGTACCTGTGTGGTTGATTGGGTTCCTTCAACTATTGAAATCATCCAATATCTTTTACTTATGTGATGTTGTTAGAATTGCATTTAAAAAATCATATATGAACATATATGCATGTTGTAAAGAAGAGGGAACATGAAAAGAATCAACAAATCATGAACACAACACATTTGATAATGGAGTTCATCCAGTGTGGACTATGTCTCCGGGCCCGGTGTTAAGATGGTGTTGGCTGCTTCATATAATGCTAGAAATGATGATGATGTATATGGACAACACTTTGTCATAGCAAGGTCATATGCCTTCAAACAAGAGTGGCTTGTCTCTCCACAAGATGTTCCGCTTACAGGAATTCTCACTCAAGAAGGCTTCCTCTCAGCATGACAAACTTAACATGATCTCACACAATGTGGCAATGAGTATCCCTTCAACATAGTTACACAGGGATCTGAACAACAATACATAGCATGAAAAGCTAAATACATATCACATAATGTGGCAAAAGCGATCCCACAACATAACATCAAGCAAGGATCTCAAAACATAATACATCATCTCAGAAATTATGAAGGAAAACATGACATGGCTGATTCATGTACCTTCACCTCTGAAGTTGGAGAAAAAATGGAAGGCTCGGCTGCAAAATCTGACTGCACCACTGAATTTTTGTCATTGAGATGTGTAAAATCAACTATCCATTTGTTGAATTTAGATGCTATCAAAATATGGGCATGCATGAATCTTTTAGATTCCCCATGATTCTCCAAAGATACCATTATTTTGTAGGTTTTTACCCCATACAGAAATTACCTGCATACAAATTCTAAAACACATAAAATAAACAATGCGAGAGCACAACACATAAAACACATATACACAGAGATTTTCCCCTGGATCCCAAAACCGGGACTACCATCTTGATTTTTCATTATGTTCCTTTCAATGTTATAATGCATATTTATACATGCCGAAGCATCCAATACGATCGACCAAAAACCATCACGTCCAATACCATGGACTAAAAACCATCGCGTCCAATACCATGGGCAGAAAACCATCGCACCCAATACCATAGACAGAAAACCATTGCATCCAATACCATGGGCCGAAAACCATCGCGTCCAAAAACATGTGCGAAAATCATGCACAAAACCATAGGTGGGTCCGCCCAACCTAACAGAGGTTAGAAAACCAAAATTTTCTGGGGGGTTTCCCCGACCCCATAGAGTGGGGTTACCTACATCCCTCAAACCCCCTGTGACACCCCCCCCCGCTACGCAATTGGAGAAACGAAGGGGGGCCTCTGCCCCCCCTCTAACCCCTCGATTAACTACGTGGGCTAGTCGTGGAAATAATATAACACAACCCAACATCTTTGCACTAACTGGATATCTACAACTCAGATCACAAATCTGATCTTGCCATAATTATGCTTGCGAGATTATGAGACTTTTGGGTAAAAATTTGGTTGCATTCTGACTTTGTCGAATTTCAGCCTCTAAGGAATCTGGAAGATTCTCTCAAGATTCTCCAAGATTCTTCTTTGCTAGGAATCTTCAAATCTGCTGCTCATATTGTGATTCTAATTTCACCATCGTATTCCCTATGAAAATCTGATAAAAATGACTATAAACTTGATGGCATTTTGTCAATGTAAAATTTTACCTCCCAAGGAATCTCCAAGATTCCTTAAAGAATCTACATGCAAGAATATCGCTTAGAATATTCTAGGGAATATTTCCATGGAATATGTCTTCTTCGATATTCACGCCAGCTCCTGGTTCCACCCTTGAGGCACATCGTTCCGCTCAAATCTAGCTCGGCCTTCATTCTGTTCACAGCTCTCATCTGTTGATTCCCCTCCCCCAGTCAAGTGGGAAATGAGTGTTTATATGGTATCTCGTGGACAGAGTTTTCAAACACCAAGTTGTTGGTCTATTAGCAACATTGGGCGATTGTCGTGGAGGTGGGTTTCGTTCAAACCTTGTGCCCTCCCTTTTAAACTCAGTGGTTGGTGTTGTTTTTTGTGGAGGCGCCCAGGAGGTGGGCCAGCCAGGCTAGTCGGGCGAGTTCAAGCCTCGTCACCTCCAGCTACAACAAGTGGAAACTGTGTGGGGGTCGGGTCCGCTAGTGGGAAGCATGCTCGTTATATACAACATATATGTTAATGCAATGGGGGTGGTAGGGGTTATGGCGCGCCCTTCCTAATTTAATACGTTTTATTTTCTTTTAAACAAAATAGTCATTTTTCACTTTGTCGAATTTGAGGGTCATTGGGCATTTTAAGTAGACAAAAATATTGTTGTCGTCGATGACCAGATTTTGACAACCGCTGTCGGTGCAATTTGTATGTCCATTGACCCTACCACTTGGCCAAGTCAACCCTAAACTTTGATTGGCCCTATCTTCTTCATACCAGCTCGGATTTGAGTGTCATTCACACCATTGGAATTAGGACGACGATAACTTGGATCTGCTGCTGAGATTTTTGAAATTTGACCACTTTGAATTTTGACCATTTCTGAGCCCTCTTCGACTTCTGCATGTGTTTGGAGCCACCTGGATCAATCCTCCCCACTGAGGATCTTCTGGTCCTCCAAAAGAATGAACATAATCTGCAACTTCTTTATACATCGTCTGCACCACAATTGTCCTAATAGGCCACCCTTCCTTCTCCTTCACCTTTGTTCTTCGAAGCCATAAGTGATGAGCCGATACCTGCATCCCCTACAAATCTATAGTACAATATCTTGCAAATTACATGTTTCGCTATATGGCCCACTAATGACCCAAGCATCCCATACTTTCCATGAGTTTATAACACATACTCTGTGGTCAAGTTTACATCAAAATGGAAATAATACCCTAGCTATGAAAACAAGGCCAAAATATCATTGTTGCATCAACAAGTGATGGAAAACATGTCATCACTTTTACAATGTACACTGCAACACATGATTTACAAAACTACATCCATGATAAGCTACCCAGTCTAGAAAAACCATTTCTTACTCAACAAAGTGAATCACGATGAATGTGGCAAATTTCCTTGATGAACATTTTCACTAACTCGTTTTTGCACGGGGCTTTTTCCTTAAGGCACTGATCTAGATGGAGCCTCCAACATGTGGCTCTTTGACGACCACCTTTGTTGCAATGACTAGAAAAAACCTTCTTCCTCCAAATCTACTTAACATGCTTCTTCTCCTATTGTGGAGAAGGCCTTTCACGCCTCATCCTCTTTCGTGTTTCCATTCTCTTCCCGAACTCATCAAATACATGGTTATGTAAACCAAAAAAAGTACATGTTTTTCGATTCCATGATTTATGTTCATTGTTAGAAACATGATTGTAATTGAAATGAACTTGAGAATACCGAGGCTTGATATACCTTTCCTAGTTGTCTCTGGAGCAATTATGCCAATGAGAGCTTGCCTCATCTCTTTCTCTGTAATGTCTGCTTCCATGGGATAATGGTGACGTGTTCCCATCATTCTCTTTCCTTAACAATTTTAACAAGGTCATGCAAGCTTCAGACACTTTTGAGCATTCTCCTTTGATGTATCCCAAACCTACGAATCAAGGTATCTACATAACCTCCAATGGCTGAGTCATGCCTTGGCCATTAACACCAAGTCCTTCTCCTTTGTACCCCATCTTGGTAAGGAGTCTCATGCTAGTTCCTATAATGGGTATCTCCACATTTCCAATAGAAATAACAGCATGTGAAGATGAAACTGAAGAAAAACCAACATTGTTTACCTCATTTGTTGATTCTGAAACAGGTGATGATGGCTTCTCTAAGCCTTTTTCGTGCCTAAAATCCTCCAAGTTCTTTTCCGTGGCTTGTAGCTGAAGCTGTAGTCTCTATTCTCCTCTTTCTCTTCTTGTAGAAGCCTCCTTAATTCAACATCATTTTCTTGAAGGTTTCGGTCATTTCGCTTCAATTCTTCCAAGGCTACCTCTACGGCTTGCAATTGAAGCTGCAATCGATGCTTCTCCTCTTTCTCTTCTCGTAGAAGCATCTTCAATTCAGTGTTATCTACTTGAAGACTCTAGTTGATCTCCTCATTCAAATGATAAGAAGATGATGAAGGAAATTAGTGTACACTAGAAGATGTGGATGAAGCATTGCTTTCTACTTCTTCTTTCTCCTGTCTCTCATAAGCTTCATACAACATGTCCACCATTTTTGACATCCTGAGCATGGCCTCATACATTTCTTTGACATCTTCCATTGTGGCACGTTCAATTGTTCACACTTGAAATTCACATTAGCGAGAAGACCGCTTTGATACCTAACTTGATCTAGGTTCCTTCAGCTAATGGAATCATCCAATATATTTTACTTTTGTGATGTTATTAGAATTGCATTTAAAAGATCATAAATGAACATATATGCATGTTGTAAAGAAGAGGGAACATGAAAAGAATCATAAAATCATGAACATGACACATTTCATAACAGAGTTCGTCTAGTGTGGAGTACGTCTCCAGGCTCGGTGCTAAGATGGTGTTAGGCGCTTCATATAATGATGGAAATGATGATGATGTACATGGAAAACACTTCATCATAGCAAGGTCATATGCCCTCAAACAAGAGTGTTTTGTCTCTCCATGAGATGTTCTCCTTACAGGAATTCTCACTCAAGAAGGCTTCCTCTTAGCATGACAAACTTAACATGATCTCACACAATGTGGCAATGAGTATCACTTCAACGTAGTTACACTGGGATCTCAAAAAAAATACATAGCATGAAAAGCTAAATACATCTCACATAATGTGGCAAAAGTGATCCCACAACATAACATCAAGCGGGGATCTCAAAACATAATACATCATCTCAGCAGTTATGAATGAAAACATGACATGACTGATTCATGTACCTTCACCTCTAAATTTTTCCAAAAAATGGAAGGATCAGCTGCAAAATTTGACTACACCACTGAATCTTTGTCATCGAGAGGTGTAAAATCAACTATCCATTTGTCAAATTCCAACACCATCAAAATCTAGGCCTACAGGAATCTTTTAGATTCCCCGTGATTCTCCAAAGATTCTGTTCTTTGGGCTAACTAGATATCTATAACTCATATCACAAATCTGATCTTGCCATAATGATCTTTGCAAGATTCTGATACTTTTGAGTATAAATTTGGTTGCATTCTGACTCTGGTGAATTTCAGCCTCCAAGGAATCTGGAAGATTCCCTCAAGATTCTCCAAGATTTTGCTCTGCTAGGAATTTGCAAATGTTCTTCTTAGATGGTGATTCTGATTTCACCATCGTGTTCCCTGTGAAAATCTAATAATAATGATTGTAAACTTGATAACATTCAATCAATGTAAAAATTTACCTCCCAAGGAATCACCAAGGTCCTTAAAGGATTCAGTATGCAAGAATATTCCTTAGAATATTCCCATGGAATATTCCTACCTCGATATTCATGCCAACTCCTGGTTCAACCCTTGGGGCACACTGTTTTTCTCAAATCTGGCTCAGCCTCCATTCCGTTCACAACTCTCTTCCACCGGTTCCCCTCCCCTAGTCGAATGGGAAACAAGTGTTTATATGGTATTGCGTGGGCAGAGTTTTCAAACACCGGGTTGTTGCTCTGTTGGTAAATTTGGGAGATTTTTTTGGAGGTGGGTTGCGTTCAAACCTTTTGCCCTCCATTTTTAAACTCGGTGGTTGGTGTTGTTGTGTGTGGAGGCGCTCGACAGGCGGGCCAGCTAGGCTAGTCGAGCGGGTTCAAGCCCCGCCACCTCCGGCTGCGACAAGTGGAAACTGTGTGGGGGTTAGGTCCGGCAACAGGAAACCTGCCCGTTATATACAACATATGTGTTCAGGCGATGGGGGTGGCAGGGGTTATGGCCGACGCCCCCTAATTTAATATTTCTTTTGTTTTTTTTTAAACAAAATATTCATTTTTTACTTTGCTGAATTTAAGGGTCATTGGGCATTTTAAGTAGGCAACAATTTCACCACCACCGGTGACTGAATTCTGATGACTATTGCGGTACAGTTTGTAGGTCCATTAACCCTGCCACTCGGCTAAGTCAACCCTGAACTTTGATTGGCCCTATATTCTTCATACGAGCTCGGATTTGAGTGTCATTCATGTCGTTGGAATCAAGGAAACGAGCACTTCGATCTGATGCTAATTTTTTTTTAAATTTGACCACTTTGAATTTTGACCATTTCTTAGCCCTCTTGGACTTTTGCATGTGTCTAGAGCCACCTAGATCAATGGTACAGTTGGATATGGTTTGAGATATGTCTTTGGTGGTGAAGTGAGGCTATAGGGATATATTGATTCATATTGGTCTAGGAGTGTAGAGGACAAAAGGAGAACGTCAGGATGTTGCTTCTACTTGGGATCAACTATGATATCTTGGTTTAGTCATAAGCAAACTTTTGTCACACTCAATACAACAAAGGCAAATATATCACAGCAAGTGTTGCAAGTCATGAAGCAATGTGTCTTTAGAAACTTCTTACATGACTATTTTATCAAGTCACTTTGTCTAATACATGGTGCAGAAGAGAGCAGTGAATCTCTAGTACATATCCATAGATGATTAGATTGTGAACATTCTCACCAAGAATCTATATGGATCAAAGTTTCTATACTTCAGATAAAATCTTGGTGTGATGCATAATGTCTCCCCCGTTTAGAGGGAGTGTTGATGTTTTTGAAGAATCAAGCAGACCATCTCTTGAGAAGCCATGCTAATTTGGTTGGACCATGCTGATTTGGCTAGCAGTTAATGGCCCAGGGGAAAAAATATCTTGAGAAGCCATGTTGATTTGGCTAGGTCATGCTGATTTGACCAGAGAGTTGGATACATTCACTTGAGTAGTCATGTTGATTTTGTTGGGCCATGCTAATTTGAGCAAAGATTGAATGGCCCAGGGGTAGGCTTTCTCCTTAGGATCCATGTTGATTTGGCTAGGTCATGCTTATTTGACTAGGGGAGTTGGATGCATTTACCTAAGAATCCATTTTGATTTGGCCAAGATTAAATCACCTAGGTTACTCACATTTCTTGTTCTAGGATGGAGTGATCTATATTTATAAACGTGCATGTGAGGAGACACTACATCAACATAGCAAGCACATGTACTCTTCTTGTTGATGGAGAAATTCCAGTTAGGGGAAATTTGTTTGCAACTAAGAGGGAGTTTTTTTTTTGTAGAATTGGGATGTATTCCTGCATGGCTAAAGGGGTCTCCGAGTTGGCATATAAAAAATAAAATAAACATTAATTTTGCAGTGAGAAGTTAGCCAAGGAAGTCAAGTTAGCCTAGCCAATGAAAGGGTGTGTCTCTTGGATTATTTTACCCCATTCCACAAGTATAAATAAATGATATGACATCTCATTTTCTACACCAGTGAAGAGAAAGTATTTATCTCTCCTCTTATATCTCTTGGACAAATGCATGTGAGATAAGAACATACTAAGTTTCAAAAGTAGTGCATGTGAAAAAAAGTTGATTGTTTGACTAAGTTTTGCATGCATTGACCAAGTTGTTTGACCTTTGGTTTGACCACAGATTGTACAACATTGACCAAGGATTTGATTCCAGTGTACACATGCGGATTTAACCTCAGTCTGACTGGCTACAGGGTATAAGTTGACTATAGGCAGCAGTTTGACCAGGGCTAATTTTTTACTCTTTTGATTGGTTTGATTAGTGTTGACCAGTGGATGATATGACCAGGTTTGACTGGTATTTGTTCTTGTATATTGACACATATTCTTAGAAAAATTGTTGATTTGTAAATCTTGTTGAAGAATAATTTCTCATATGAAAAGTTGTTGGGTTTTCTCCCAAGGTTGGGTTTCCTAGGGTAAAAAATCATTTTCTCTATTGTGAATGGCTGAATTTTTTTTATGTTTACTATTTTCGTTTCATTTATTGCTAATATTTTTTGGAGTGTAATTATTCATTGAGAGTAGTGGCATAAATTCTAGTTGAAAATCATTAGGATGTAATTACCTAGCAAAAAATTGTATTACATTGTACATCTTATAGAAAAATCAATAATGCCTCGAGAAAGGTATGGAAACAACACTAATGCTAGAGGGAACCCATTGGCATTCATAATAAGAATTTATGTGAGATAAATTTGAGAAAAACCACCTATGAGGAAAGTATGGCCATCCTTCATGGAGTCCATACTTGGTGCCTATGTTCTAATAGGACGTGCTTCTAAATCAAGAAAGGCCATCATAATTTAAAGTAATTTTTGGACCAAAGGTTGTCATTAGTAGAATAGCATCAATGAGTCACTAAGATGTTGGGGTATGACTATGAGATCATAGAGAAGAAGGGTAAAGATAAGGTGGTGATAAATGCATTTTCTTGAAAATATGAGGAAGAAATCTCTTATATTAGCCTTATCCTTACTAGTATTAAGTTAGCTTGAAAGGGCTTCACAAGAATGGTTGAATAACGACTTAATGGCTTGAATCATCTAAATATTTTAGTAGGAAACTAACCCACCCACATGATATAATTGATAGCTTGATATCATGCAATATAAAGGGCGTATGTTTCATGCGTAGAATTCTACTTTAAAATATATGGTATTAGAGGAGTTCCATTCATCCCCTGTAGTAGGTTAGTCTAGCTTTCATAAAGCTTATGAATTATTCAAGAGATTTTTCTCTTCAAAAGGCATGAGAAAGGGCATTCATACATTTGTCGCTAAATGTGAACTTGTCAAAGGAACAAAATGGAAATAATGAATAATCCTAAGTAATTATAGCCACTTCTGATACTTTTAGATGTCTAGAGTAACATTTCCTTAGATTGTATAGTGGGGCTCCTAAGAATCGATGAAAAATTTGTCACGATGGCGATAGTTTACTTCGTTTCCAAATATTTTGTTCCTTATTGCACCCATTTATTATTTCCACTTAGGTTTTCATGGATTATTTGTTTGAGTGACAAAAAATGGCTACTTCCATTGCGTTAGAACATGATCATTACCACATTCATTAGTAAAATTTAGCATGTAGTTTATAAATTCTAGGGAACATAGTTGCAATTGAGCATGGATTATCATATCCAATGTAATGGTAAAATAAAAATAATCAACAAGAAATTGGAAACTTATTTGAGATGCATTGCCTCAAACTAATACCACCAATGGGGTTAGTGTCCATCTCTTGCAAAATGATGGTAAACTACAACTTATCATGGTGCTATGAAAATGTCACGATATGAAGTTCTACATGTCCAATGCCCCCCTTCATGGATTTGTATTTACAATCACATCCAATGATTAAGAAGTGGATTACATGCTTAATACTAGAGTGACCATTGTTTGCACGCTTAAGGACAACCTTTATTTAGCCTAAAATAAAATGAAGCAATAGGTTCTCTAACATCACTTCGAGAAAACTTTTGTTGAAGGGGGTCATTCCTTTCTTCATGTTCATATGTATAAGTATATTTTTATTAAAGACAAGGCACACCCAAAGGTAGTGCCAAAGTTTTATGGACCTTATCATATCCTCCAATGTGTTGGAGAAGCTGCCAACGTAATAATTTTTTCTACCCATTCCAAGATCCATCTAATTTTTCAAGTGACACATTTGAAGAAAGTTGTGGGCACAAATTTTTGAGTTGAAATTTCCCTTCCAAAAATTAATGAAGAAGGGTCCATTTGATTATAGTTAGACATAATATTGGCCACTAAAAAGATTTGATTATAGTTAGACATAATATTGGCCACTAAAAAGTTTTGATTATGCTAGCATAGTGTTCAAGAATTCCTAATATAATGGAAATTCATGCAACCTAAAGATGCCACTTGGGAGCCAATAGTAATTTTATAGAAATTTTCACACCTCTATCCTTGAGACAACACTTCCCTTGAAGGCATTTTAAGGCCCTACCATAACCTCCCTACTTTGAGGTAGTTGGGAGTTAGTTAATTAATGTAAAAGTTCATGTTGTTTGAATAATTCCCATTAGATAGTTAATTTGTGGTTACTTAATGTAAAATGGTCACCATTACTAAATAACATCTACTAGGTGGTTGGAACTCATTAATGACGGGGAAACAAAGAATTAGGATTTCACTAGTAAGAAACTATTTATAGAGCTAGACGGTTATGTAATGTTTTTTCAAGGATTATTATTGTATTAGATTTCTACTCAATGGAGGTTTCCCCTTCCAAGAGACCCATGAACATGTGTATCTCTCTCTCTTTTGGAATTATCATCACAAGGATTATATTATGTAGATTTCATCTCATTATTTTTCAAGTTTGGTTGTTTCTATTATTTAATTACATTAAATGTGAATCTAATTTTTGCATACACCTATATAAATTACCCATTCATCTAGTAATAAGTATATATGAAAAACAATCCCTCTATAACGATTAAGCATGCAAATTTCAATCATTTTTTGTTCCATTGTCCTAGACTATAGTCTTATCTTCTATAACAAACTCTAGATATGTTGGCCTTTGCACTCCCACTTTGTACTTGTGGTTCCTTGTTGGATATTAATAAAATTATCTCTCTACATTCACCATTCATAATTTCGCAAAAAATAACCATAATCATTAATAATGTAAATTAAATACAATAAATACTTATCTTTATAAAGCTCTTCACTTCGAAATTAAATATTTATAAATAATTTGCTAGACATATATATGAACTATACAAATACCACCACTAAGTTTCATTATGAAATAACCATGGAAAAATCTTATAAGTTCATAATTCCATATTATGATGCCCGAGAATTAAACAACTATCCTAATTTTAATCAATGCATCTATTTAGTGACATTCCTCTACCAATACTTTAGACAACCCCATAAGCATCATCTATATTGGTGACTTCTTATTTCAAAAAAGAAAAAGAAAAAATCTCTGGTTAAAAAAAAATCCTTCATTAAATTTTGGTAAGAAGTGTCTAGACTAATGCCATATTTATAAGACATTTAAAAACAAGAGTCATGTTGTGGCAACGTCATTGCTTTTGTTTTTTTTGCATAGATGTATTTTTTGCATGTAGCATACATGCAGAAAATATGTCTATACAAAAAAAAAAAATAGTCAACTGACAACTTTTCGATATGAGGTTGAAAATACTAGGTAGAAGGGATGGTGTTGGTCGTCCTCCAATATCTTCTTTGAAAATGTATAATCTAGATATAAAAATCATAGAAGAGTCAATATACAATCATGGTCAAAAGAGAGGAAAACGCTGCAAAAGGGAATAACATAAAATTTTGACAACGAAATCAATGTTGGCTAGCCTATGATGATTTTCCATATCCAAAAGTACTTTGAAGTCGAGTTGAACAAGTTTAATCCCATTAAAATCCATACATGACCATGCAGGTGAAACTTTAAATTGATGACCTCAAGAAAATAAAGCTTTCAAATGCAACTCTTTAATTTTCGTTATGAGATTGAAAAATAATTTTAAGAGCACCAAAACAATTTATTTTAAGAGCACTTTCAATTGACAATGCAATTAAATTTTCAAAAATAAGTAAAGCAATACATGCCCACTAGCCGATCCAAACAGATAAGCAGCAACTAACCTAAACAAAAACAGAGAAATTTCAATATGGCAAAAACAAAATATCAATATATTTTTAAAATTATATATATATATATATATATATATAAAATTTGTTTTTTATATTTTTATTTAATATGTTTTTTTTGTAATTATGTAATCTAATTTAAATTATTAGATTTATTATCTAAAAGTTAAAATTAAAATAATTTATCATTTCAATATAAATAAATAAATAATGTATGTATGTATATTATAAATTTATACATTGGGCTTGGAGTATGCCGCCTAAAGCTGCTCATGTTTGCTAAGAGCTCATTTTCCTTGGACGTAAGTAAACACATTAATGACATAAGACCGAGAGGCATTTCGCAAGAGTGAATTCTTACCCCCTTACAGATCGCAAGTGGGTAATTACAGAGGTCATGGTTTTCTTTGAATAACAATGATGAGTCAACCTACATTCATGAATAACATTGAGTGATGATTGTCCTCATTATTGATTTAACAACTTGATAGATTTTCTCACTATTTGAAATCATAAATTTATACATAAATTTTAAATGTATAAACTAGTTTTATAAAACCACTTATGTTAATATACTTAAAACATTACCTATGTAACATTAAACATTAATTTTAAAAATATAACATAGTTCTTCCTCTCCTTGTGTGTGGGCATGTGTATTGCTCATATATTTTATTGATAAATAAAATGTTAATAAAAACAAATTTCCATAATAAATAATTAAGGAAAAGATCAACCAAATCTTCAAATATTAAATTTACCAACTCAAACAAATTTCCATTTTAAAAAATATATGTATATATAATAAGGAAATGATAAGTAGAGTAGAATATGGCTGCCTTTAGACGCATGAAACGTGTGTTTTTATTCTACGAAATCTATACAAATTGTCATGTGCCTTATTATATGTGGTGTAATGTCATCACACAACATGCTAATACAGTTTGGTGCAGGTTTGAAAACATTTATTAGGATGACCTCATGCCTCAAACCTCGGTGGCACTAAGACGTCATCCCTTTTGAAAACATAAAACTATAGTTCAACATTGGAAATAGAAAAGAAAAATACGGAAAATCTCAACTAATTACAATTCATTGATATTATTTGTCACTTTTGCTGGTTAGGCTTTCAAAATGTCATCCTCTTTCACCCTTATTTCTATAATTTTCCCATATTTCGTAGCTCTTTATCATATTTTGCAACTCCATAACCCTACATTAATACCATTTGAATAATCATATGGGTTTATCATTATTATTTTCTAAGTTATTTATTTTAAGTTAATTTATGATTAAATATTAGGAAATTAGTATGTTTTCATATATATCTAAAAGTGGGATGAGTTTTATGATGTTGTAGGTCTATTTGAAGATTCTAGAAGAGTCTTATTTGGCCATTCAACTATAAATTCGAATTTCAATTTCAACTCATGAAAATTTGTGGAATATTTGTAGAAGATTTGGATCATTGACTAATCACATTCAAAGGAGAAGAATCATGCATGTTTTGATATGTGTCTCCTAAATATGTGTGAGAGAATTTGTATCTCATATTTTTAGCTAATTGGTTGTAACCACAAGAGATAATTGTGAATCTAGGAGAGATTTGTGGATCTACATTTACTGATTAGTTTTTTTTTTTACAGAAACGGATAGAGTGATATATTAATTTTTGGCCAAAATGCCTCAAAACTGATTACAAAATGCTAACCAAAGTCTAGAAAACTCCTTGGCCAGGACCGATGTGTCTTTTTCTTTACTACGCCAGAGATTTTTACAAGCTATTTTTCGGGCAACCGCCTCTATCTTTCCCACTTTAAAAATGTAGACAAACTGCTCCAATAAAATAGAGTAAAACATATTCACTAGACAGTTAAGGAATGGGATCCCAACGTTCTTCTCCATCTCTGAGGATGACTCCGAGGGGGAGGAGAACAACGTTATTAGCTTCAGGGTCAGCATCTTTTTTGTTGTCTCTCTTGACATGATAGAAATTCAAGCTCTGAAAGGAATTTGACAGGGTTCTTATTCTGTTGATCAATCTGGACAATCTTAGATCTGAAGGGGAAGAGCTGTCTACAATGATTTTTATGATAGACTGAGAGTCGCCCATCACAATTGCATCGTTGATACCGAGAGATTTAAGTTGCTTCAGACCTTGGAGAAGGGCCAGGGCTTCAGCTTGGATGCTGGTATTGAAGCCCACTCCCCAGGCATATCTAAGAACAGTTCTGCCATCAGCTTTTTTAACAACTCCACCAGCTCTGGAACTGCCCGGATTGCCTTTAGCTACCCCATCAAAGAAGAGAATGTTATGCACCTGCTTTGTGCAAAGAGCCAAGAAATCTGATGCATTAAGTCTAATTTTCCATTCTTTGAGAGGAACGGGAGGCCTGGCAATTTCAATGAATCGGAGGTCCAGGATATCGCTCCAAGCAGCATCATGGTCTCTCAGGCCTGCCCCGTCCAGCTGATCTCTGACACATTCCTTTAACTGGCTTTTGATTTTAACCCAGACAATCTTGTGATCTCTCTTCTTATCTCTGAAAATCCTCTGATTTCTTTCCAACTAGGTGTGCCAACAAATTAGTTTAGGAAGAATGCA
Source organism: Pinus tabuliformis (assembly GCA_031772625.1). Classification (NCBI taxonomy): domain Eukaryota; kingdom Viridiplantae; phylum Streptophyta; class Pinopsida; order Pinales; family Pinaceae; genus Pinus; species Pinus tabuliformis. The sequence goes on along the minus strand of CM062819.1, from coordinate 422,176,608 downwards.
CCAGGCAGCTTTGATATGTACATTCTGTGGAGAGCCTCCAGGATACGAATGCAACTAGTTCGAAAACAGATCGGGAATGCTATTGGGGAGGACGAAATCCAAACTCCATGGGCCTAAGGCCTCATTCCAAAGATCTGCAACGAATTTACACTTGAGCATCAGGTGTGCAGCAGTTTTTGCGTTTTCTCCACACAACGAGCAACGAGAGGGGCCTAGATAGCCTCTTTTCTATAATCTATCATCAGTCAAGATTCTCTGATGACATAGGAGCCAGCAGAAGTAGTCGATTTTAGGAAGCGAAGACTGGGACCAAATCCCTTTCCATGGTTTCAGATCTGGAGGAATGTGGGGATGTGATAAGATCTGCCTGTAACCCTGAGAGACTGAATAACACCCAGGGGTCGGACCCCAGCCACGGGTATCCAATTTATTGTTGTTCAAAGGAGCCTTTCCATTTAAGAAGTCTAAGAAGATTGCAAACTCGTTGGACAGAATCTGGGGCACCTCAATGTTAATCCAGCTATGCCAGTCTCCATTCTCCCAATTAGAAATATCCCACAGAGTAATGTAACCTGCTCTGTACATCCAGTCTTTCAACAAAGTCAGGGAACGATCATCAGCCAGAGGATCGCAGCCCATTATACAATCCTCCCATATTCTAATTTGCTTGCCATTACCAGGGATCCAATGTGCATGTTGGCTAATTAAGAAGGAAGATTTTGCACAGAGCTTTTGAATTAGCGAGCCAGAGTTTGCTATGGGATGGTCCAGACACCTTTTTCTCTGCCCACGAAAGAATTTTTTCCACAAGGCGAGCTGAGCCCACCCCGGATTTGGGGCAATTATCCTCTAGATCAGCTTTGCTCCCAACACAATGTTCTGCGTGCAAATATTCTTAAAATTCAATCCGCCTTCCAATCTGGGCATGGAGATTTTAGCCCAGCTTATTAAAGGGATTTTCTTTTCGTTTGCTTTCCTTCCTTTCCAAAAGAATTTTCTTATATGATCCTCCATTTTCTTCATAATTCCAACTGGAGCCAGCATCACAACAGACTGATAGATGGGGAGGTTGTTTAGGACTGCTTTTATAAGCACTAACTTGCCTGCCAGATTAAGCCAGTTAAATCCTCAGGAGTGGATCTTAGATTCAAACTTTTCCAGCAGGGGCAACCAGTCTCTGCTGACAGCACGTTTTTGGAAAATAGGGAGACCCAAATACTTGAAGGAAGACCATGACGAGGAGGCCGCGAAACCAAAGCAACAGGAGATGGCTTGCAGCGTGATGGCAGGGGTATTCCAGCAGTAGATATGGCATTTACCTTTATTGAGGCTGCTTCCTGAGTCTTCACAATAGTCATCAACCACATCTTTAAATCTTTTAGCTAAGGACACAGAGGCAACACCCAGCAAGAGGGAATCATCTGCGAATAACGCATGATTTATATTATTAACTCCTCTCGCAATGTTCTGGCCCATTAATTCTTGATCCTGTTGCTTTTTATTCAAAAGGAAGCTTAGGACAGAAGCTTGAAGGACAAAGAGCAAAGGGGATAGAGGACACCCTTGCCTCAATCCACGAGAAGCTTTGAAGAAATTAGTGGCCTTCCCATTCACTAGAGGGGCTATCCATGGCTCGTTGATACAAGCCTTAATCCAGTTGATAAATTTGGATCCAAACCCAAATTTGCGGAGGACATCCATTAGAAAACTGTGTCTCACTCTGTCAAAGGCGTTTTCAAGATCTAAATTGACAACCATTCCTTTCTCTTTGCGAACCAAACTAGAGTGAATCGCCTCTTGGACCAGGATAAAGTTATCCACAATCTGTCTTCCCTGAATAAAACCTCCCTGGTTCCCAGGAATGATGTCTGGGAGAATGACTTTTAATCTGTTGGCAATAACTTTCGTAATCATCTTATAGCCTATATTACAAAGGGAGATGGGACGAAACCTGCTGAAGGTGTTGGTGCATTTCTCCTTGAGAATGAGGGCCGGGAAAGCCGAATTAGTGCTTCCCCCAATTTTCTGACACTCTTGAGATTTCCGAATCATTCTGCATAAGTCTTTCTCCACAATCTGCCAACAGGACTGCAGGAATCTGGCAGTAAAACCGTCAGGACCTGGGGCCTTGTCCGGTTCCATAGCGAAGAGGGTGTTTTTTATTTCATTGTTAGAGATCTCAGCTTCCAGGAATTGATTCTTTCTGGCGGTAATCAGGGAGGGCACCTCATTCACAAGGATAGAAACATGTCCCAAGGCCTCTTCTTCACTATAGAGGTTTTTGAAATGAGTGAAGGCAACATTCTTTATGCTTCGGATTTCTCTATGCGTGGTGGTCTCTACTTTAATTTCTGAGATGGAGTTGAGGCATTTTCGGGCCTGAGCTTGCTTATGGAAGAAGGAAGAGTTTCTATCTCCCACCTTGAGCCCGAGACTATGGGATTTCAGTCTCCAATACTCTTCCTCTACCAAGCTAGCCTTAAGGAGCATGTGCTGAAGATTAGCCTCCTTGTCAAGTATTTCTTTTGTGATCTCAACATTTTCCGAAACCAGATGATGCATCTCAAGTTGTTCCTAAATCATTTTCCTTTCCACATCAGGATTTGGTAAGGCTTTTACCCAAGTTTTTAGAGCAGCTTTAACTCTTCTAAGTTTCTCCTCCCAAACAAAGAAGGCAGAGCCTTTGACTGGAAGCTTCCAACTTTCTTTTATCAGAGGCAAGAAAGACTATTCCTTGACCCAATGAGAGCTGAATTTAGATGGAATGGGACCTTGGTCCAAATGTGCCAGCAGGTCAAGTTTAATGGGGCGATGATCGAAAACACTACAAGGGAGAGTATGCATTCTAGACTCTAGACCAAGAAGAAGAAAAGAACTTTGAACAAGGAATCTGTCTAACCTTGCAACGATATGTCCGGGGCCGATTCTTTTGTTTGTCCAAGTGTACTTCCCGAACGTAGGCTTAATATCTATCATGTCCCAGTCTTGAAGCAAATCCTCAACCCATTCCTACGCCGGGTCCCTAACAATGCTTCCTCCACATTTTTTAGACAATGATAAGGTGAGATTTAGATCCCCTACTATTATTATATTAGCCAAATCTTCAGAATTTGCTAGACTTCTAATGGAGTCCCAGCAGTGCTTTTTCTCTCCTGCGCTGACATGAGCATACACGTTAAAGAGGGAGAGAGTCATATCTGTTTCTACGTGCTGTATCTTTGAGAACAGCCAATGGGTGTTTTTGACTTCTTTGATCTTTATGAATTTGTTAGCATTCCAAATAGTGCCCAGTCCACCTGAAGCACCTCGAGCTGAGACTGCTTGTCCTTCGCTTTTATTCCACAATTTCTTACAGTTCTGGAGGAAGGCATAGTCCTCCATTTTAGTCTCCTGGATAAGGAGTAGATCAGGAGATTCTGACCTTATCAAACTTCTTATGGCTTCTTCTTTTATTCTACTCCCCATATCCCTACAATTCCGGGAGACGATCTTCATCACTTGCTTTTTGGATGGTGAGCTCCCCTAGAGCTCTAGGACTGATTTCTGTTCTTCTTCGGAGTATTTTCCAAGAGTTTCTCAAGGGTTGGTTGACTTCCCTGAAGTTTGTCTTTGTAAGTCTCTTGCTCTCTTCTTTCCTGAGTATATTTTCGGCCTCTCAATGATCTTTTGGCCGAGGTTTGCGAAGCCCCTATTTCGCCTTCTTCTTCTGATTCCTCCGAACCTTGCACTTCCTCTGTCTCTTCAATGAGGATCTATTTTGATCTGTCTTCATTACTTTCCACATGCTTTGATCCCGAGGGGGACTCCTTGTGGGTCGATCCTTCCTTCTGCATCTCTGGTTCTTCGGTGCCTTCTATTGCTAAGCTTAACTAAGCAAATTTGTTTCCTTGCTCTTCCATGATAGGGGTTTGGTTTCTAGGGGCTGCCTGAGGGCCATTGCCATTTTTGTTACTAGTTAGAATGGATTTATGGGCATTTTTGGATCTTTTAACTTGATTCCAACCTTCATCCTTGCCTTTCTCCACTTCACTATTCTTTGGACAACTTCGAGCAAAATGGCCATAGACATGGCATTTCCTGCACTTGAATGGAAGCTGCTCATAATCCAGCTTTTGAACATGAGTCCAACTTCCAACCCTGATCTTTACTGCCTCGGGCAAACCAACCTCCAGGTAAACTTCAACGCAGATTCTAGCACAGTCGTATTGGTCTTTGTTGTTTGCTCGGTCGATGAATTTTCCCAAGGTGTTACCGATATGCTTTAGGGATTCCCAAATCCAACAATGCACTGGCAGATTGGGCAGCCTAACCCACACAGGAACGACTGTGGGAACGTCAACTGCCGGGTCAAAATCGGGCATCCACTTGTTGAGATACAGCCCCTGAGGACCCATGAAATAAGGAATATTTCGAAATATCATATACTTATCATCCTTGTCAGAGAATTCTAACATAAAGAATCCCTTCCCTAGAAAATACGAGGTGACACCATTTTTAATCAATGGAGCCCAGTTTCTAGCAACCCAGCTCTCCGTGGTTTTGGGGGAGGGCCAGAGGCCAGTGAACTGTCCAACCAAAGCTCTCTCAGCCAGAGAAAGGGCGACCTGGATCAGACCCTCAAGGGGGAGCAAAATCTCAAGGATGTCATCTAATCGTTTCATGAACTTCGCAGCCTCTGAAACTTTCTTTTTCAGCAGGGATTCCAGGAGTTTGAGAAAAGCTCCAGCATCAAAGGGGGGAGGCGGAGGGGGCGGCTCCATTATTGCAGCGACCACAGATCCCAGCGATCAAGACCGATCCCCTCAAGCCATCGCAGAAGAGAATGAGCAGTGAGGAATAAAGAGCCCCAGCCAATCCAAGACCAGAAGCAGAGGCTCAAAGCACTGCGCAAAGAGGCCAATGCGCCGCACAGGGGCCAAGCGCCACGCACAACCAAAACGAACACAGGGGGGCCGACTCAACACGTCGCGCCAACCCAATGCACCGCGACACCCAATCAAATCCCTGTGCAGGAGTATGACCGGAACCGGAAACACTGCCCACATGAGGTCAACGGAGCCCACCGAAGCAGCCAGAGGGCCAAGCCAATGGCATCAGGTGCAGAGGAGTTGCAGAGTGGCGGCTAGGTTAATTTTTACATTTACTGATTAGTTATCTTAAGTGTTTGTATAAATAGGAGTGCATCCCTAGTTCAAAGGTGTTCCATCCAAGATATGAGAGGGCCCCCTTTGATAATCGTTCGATGTGCTTGCTGAGGAGTGGAGGTACCCCATCAACCACAGCTTGCACACCTCTTTCTTTTGTTGTAAATATTTATGCTATTTCATTTATGAAAATTTAGTTTAGTTTCTTTTATGTTATTTTGATTATATGCTTTTATGTTTATTTATTTAATGTTTTTTTTTAAGATTGATTTGTTTTCATTATGTTTGAATTGGATTGGCACACTAGTAATCTCACATTAGTAATCTCGTAGATTACTAGATTAAATTACTTTTTCATTTCATAGCTTAGATTAGAATTGTTGGTTTTCGTAGAGCTAGTCTTTGAGAAAGAAAGTGATTGAGAGAGAACATGCTTGAGAGAGAACGTGTGCACTTACTTTTCATTTGCTTTCATTATTTTCTTTGTAATTAGTTTCAAGTTTCTTGCATTATATTAATCTATTCGAAGAAATAATCACCTAGTGCATATAGTACACGTATACCTCATCAATTCACAAACCTCGGATTAATAATTTAATGACAGGGATTTAACTCACAATTAAATCACCCAACATGTTGGTGTCGTTGTTGGGGAGGTATATATAGGTGCTTATTTTTAAATTTTAGACAAACTCATGATAGTTTCATTCATTCTTAGATGCACTATTGAAAGCACATTAAAATGATAGAGAATGCATGAATTTAAATTCTTTTTGGATAGTGTAAGAGTCTCAATACTACTCAATTTGTGAATCAAGAGCTCTAGACGAGCAAAGGAACTAAAATGATGCTCAATCATTTGTTGGGAAGAAAAGGATATGCCCATATAAGATTCTTATCAATCTCTTGTCCTAGTTCCATAATAGCCACCAAGGATAGAGTTTCATCCCAAGAAGCAATACAATAACAAGAGATCCAATGGACCACAACTGATGAGAAGCATCCATTTGAGCCAGAAATTGAAGACTTTTTAGCATGTTTGTCTCTAGATCCTTGGTACCCTTTAGAGAATGAAGGGAGTCTTCTAGGAGAAATTCAAGGCATGATAACTAATGAAGAGAACCAAGAAAGAACGGACTACATTGAATATTGATTCCAAGCAGTTACTAGGCCACATAATTCCTTCATTATTCAACAAATCTTGTCACCAAAAATATAACTTGTCCCTCATATCCTAGAGGACATAGAGATATATTTTTTCAGAATTGGATATGAGCAAAATAGAGATCTTAATTTGTAGGTGGTTACATTGGAAATATGCATACACTTGAAGAAAAGTTTTCATTTTTTTGGTAAAGTAGGAAAGAATAAAGGAATAAAACCATGATTTTGTTTTCGATTTGTGATTTCATTGTGGTGCAATAAGAGCCACTTCATTCACTAACCATTGGTAGGAATATTTATGAGGAAAATGGACATTCATGAAAGAGGAAGAGCTAAAAATTTGAGGTCTGATCTTTTTCCTATGCTTTCTAAGTTTCAGATTTTAAAACGCAAAAATAATTGTTAAATTTCAAAGTATGCTCTCTTCTTGCGCCTTGTTGCGACCTGGAAGATTAGAAAGTAGGAATCGAATAAATGGCTTTGAAAATTTTTTAGGAATGGTTTAAGTTGTTGACGATGTCAAAAATGCCTAAATTAATTTTCATCTTCAATCTTCAATTTGATTTGTCTCCATTTTCTAACAAAAATTTCATTCAATTTGATTTGTATCACTTAAATAAAAATCTGTAGTTTTTTTTTTAAATCAAAATCAAAATACAAAATGCAGAAATTAAACTGAATATATCTCACAAAATAGGAACTGGGTTCTCGTAATTTTTGTACATAAAGTGCATAATATTCTAATGAACAATCCCTGTAAATTTCAGCGCAATCCGCTTCACGGTTTTCGAGAAAATGAGTATCATCACCTTCATCCATTTCATTTACATATCAAAATCCATGCATGGGATCGATGTAATTTTTTTGTGCAAAAGAATTAGGACCATAGCTTCCTACAAAATTTCAGCGCAATATGATGTGTAGTTTGTGGGAAAATTGTTTTTGAAGTTTAAAAAAAAAATGAAGCACATTTTGATTATATCTTGAGAAATGTCCATTCGATGGTGTTGATTTTTTTCCATTGAATGGTGTTGATTTTTGGTATGAATAAATATAAGAATAGTAGGAACATGTCTACAAAATTTGAGAAAAATCCAATGGATAGTTTGTGAGAAACAATCCCACGAAATTTGTTGTAAAACGTTTGTAGCAGCCTGCAAAAAAAACAATAATAAAAACATTTCGAATAATGAGTTGTTGCACAATGGTTAAGATTCAATTTTTTTTTCCAAAGGTTGTGGGGTCAAACCCCATCCACTCCACTCTTTGAGCCACCTTTTACTCACATAATCTGCCAAAATATACTTTAAAAAGAAATATTTCCACTTTATTTCATAATAAACTTGGGTGGTTTAATGGTAAGTCCTTTGATTTGTTTGGATGAGGTCTCATGTTCAAATCCTGCCCCCATATATTTTAAAATTTAACTATATTTTGGTCAAATTCAGGCTGCCACATGGCATCCCATGATTCATCCACATGGCAACCTGTGATTTGCCCATGAAATGCCCAGTCACCATCCATTCAACTTGCCACATCATCATTGACCGCCATGTCACCATTCACTACCATGTCATCATTCACGTTAGTATCTAAAAATTACATGTGGCATCTATTTATATTTCCACGTAGCATTTTTAGACACTGCCACATGGCACCCTCTGTTGCTGCCTTGTGGCACCCCTAACTGCATTTTTTGCCAAAACTTCAAATAGTCAGAACTTTCTCATACGGTGTCCATATTTTATGATTCAAGCATCATTGGAAAGGTCTTGCTGAGATCTACACCATGGAATAATTTTCATTTGAATTTGAGACAATAAAAAAATGATCATTTTTTTGGATTTTGTAGCAAATAGACCTTGAAACTTCCTAAAAATAAAAATAAAATTATCAAATCATGTTTTTCATGCATTTACTCTAATTATTTTTTTTAAGCACTCAAAAAAAGTATCTGGAAAGCAAGACAATCTAAAATTCACTATTGTCTACAGGTAAACATGCATTTCGTTTTTCCTTGAATCTATTTCATTAAGCATTATTTGTGAATTTTTGCAGATCTTACATTTTATTGCAGATTAGTGCTAAGTTTATTTTCAAGATCAAGGATGATAAAAATATTCCTTATGCATGGGTGGTTTTCAAAGACCACATTTTTCAAAGAAAAGCATGTTCCAAAAGAAATCTTGAAGGCGATAACTTGATTACATCCACCATGTCAATTGTTGCCTAAGAAACCTTTCAAAATGCCACTAATGTTATTGTGAACTTATTCATTTTCCTCTTTATAAGATTATAGTCCATCCATGAATTTCCATCTCCCTACTGCTAAATTTCAAAACTCATTTTCCCTTTATAATCTTCATACTTTCTTACCTCATTTTCACTCACCCCTAACTGAAAAATAAATTCATTCAACTCCCTTACAATGCTCAGTCACCCCATTTTCCTCTTCCTTTTTTTCAAATAAACCTTGCTTCATAATACAAATCTTTCATCTATGGTCCTTCAAATTATTATTTTCTACTCACGTTGTATGATGGAGGATTCATTAAGGCCTCCCTTCTAACATGTCTTGACCCATCAACTCTGACATGAGACTGGGATCAAGGCTAGAGATATTTCTAGTACCTTGAGGCTTGCATGCCTTAATGGAAATTTCTCTCGCCAATAAACAATGAAAATACATCAATGCCCCCTGTTTGTCGGATCTTTTAGGTGACTCGACTACGACACATCTATTCATACCTAGTAAGATGTACTTAGGATATTTACTCTCATTGACATCAATGGTGAGTAGACTTGTGTTGGTTAATGACATTCATTAATGGTCGATAATCTAACAATTTATTTATATGTTCAATATCAACACATCTATTCACATAGATAAGAATTATGCCACTAAGTGGGAATGAATGAAAACTATATGATTTCAGCAGCTTGCAGCAGTGTTCTAATAAATCAGGACTCAACTCCAGAGTTCAGCAGCAGTAGCATTGTCCTAGCAATAAAGATTCCAATTTCAGATCAGATTCATCCTCTATTCATACAACCAATAGAAAGAAGAAGAAGATTAAATTTTTTTTCACTTCACATTCCATGATCCAGCAACAACAACCACACTCTTTCATATACATAGCTTGTCCACTTTTCAGGTAGGTGAAGGTATGTTGTTTTCTAATATTTAATCATGTAATTCCCTAAATGTTGAAATTGTGATTTTGGAAAATCCCTCACCACATTTATATTCCCTTTCTCATTTGCCAAAAACTGAAAATATCTTTAGTTGGGGGGAGCGGAAATATCCACTACTTTTTCTTTTCTTTTTTCCATATTATATATTCCTCATATATTGTTGACCAACATCTCTTTCCCAACCATCTATTATTGCATTTTGATTCCAAAAGTTTATATGTTTTGCAATGATCAATTGATAAGCACATTAATGGCTGGAAACCACTATGGGGCCTTAAAAATGAATTCTCAATGTGTTCAAGTATTTTGATGCAACAAAAAAAAGAAAAATATTGTTACACAAGAACCAATACTCGTAAATTTTTGGTTGTCACACAAGAACCAACCATAAAAAATATGTTGAAATCAAATGTCTTTCAAAGTACATTTTGCAAAGAGAATAAAGTTATTAAATGATTTGACTATGCAAAGTTAAAAAAGAAGCAATACAAAGCCAAAGTTCATACAGAAGAAAAACATTTCAAGAAGATCAAGTTATGATTAAATGAATCAATGCAAAGTTGCATGAGGACATGAAACATCTTCAGTTTGGGGGAAATGTTGGGCCTCCAAAATGTCATCCTCTTTTACCCTCATTTCTATCACTTTACCATATTTTGTAGCTCTTTACCATGTTTTGCAGCTTCATAACCATACATTAATACCATTTGCATGATCATATGTGTTTACCATTATTATTTTTCAAGTCATTTATTTTAAGCATTTTAAGAGAATTTATGTTTAAATATTAGGAAATTAACATGTTTTCATATAAAACTAAAAGTGGGATGAGTTTTATGATGTTGTAGGCCTATTTGAAGATTCTAGAAGAGTCTTATTTGGCCACTCAACCATAAATTCGAATTTCAATTTCAACTCATTAAGATTTGTGGAATATTTGTAAAAGATTTGGATCAATTTTTTTTTTAACATGATCGGGTACTTATATATTATAAAAACTACTAGGAACCAAGTCTCGTTACATATGTAGGGAGAAATAGATAAGGAGAAGTCCAAAAAGGGTTCGCAGACCCTGACTTCTTATAGGAAAACTTGAGTAGAACAGATTGAAAAAGAAAACGGCTGTATAGCCTTACAAACAGACCTGCGAGAAGACAAAATTTACTAGTCATTAGGCAGATTGCTAAAGCTAATTGACAGAGTCATCAATCTGAGATTCTTTCTTAACACTATCTCTGGTTGAGGTCTCAGCTTGCATACTCTGAGTGATAGATTTGATATGGGCGATTGCCTCCTCCATGTGGTTACATTTTTCCTTTAGGCTTTCTATCTCTACTTTTTGTTTTTCCAATCTTTCTCTTTGATCTGCTATCTGCCTGAAAGTCCCCTTTGAGCTCATTGAAATGTTTGATGAGCCTTGCTATCATAAAGCAATGGGCTTTACATAACGTGCAACTGCTGTTTGCAATCACTCTGTCCAGAGGATTCTCGGGTTGCTCTCTGTTTTCCGGATTCTCATCATGCTCTCTGTTTTCCGGAATCTCAGCCATATCTAGGGAGCTATTGGGGAAGGGGATGCAGTGCAGGGACAGGGAAAAGGGACTGGGGTAGAAAAGAAGGAGAGGGAGATCGGAAGAAAATGAGGGAAATGCCAAGAAGAGGGAACAGACCAGGGAAGAAACCACGCATAAAAAGAAAGACCAGGCTCTGAGATTTACCAAACGATCGTGCAGATGAAGAACAACCGAGCAGATGACGAACTTCCAAGCTTGGAGATTGCTAAAGACACCCTTGGAAGCTTTAGAAGGCGATCTCACGACTGTGTTGAACTGTTGGCGGCCTCGCTTGCTGCAGAACTTCTTGAGTTGATTGCCAAATATAGGACCTTTACTCTCCTGTGAGTATAAGAACGAGTTTCTGATGTGCTCGTAGAGAGAGGGGTTAATGGATATATAAAGCGGAGTGGAAGGGTGAGCTAGCAGAGAGGATGACGTAAACTCGATGATCTGGCCAGGCTTGGGATCAGACTTAAAATCTTTGTAGCAGTCTATGGAGATTTTGAAAAGACTCCTACCTAAATTCTGCGTGAGAGAGTCACGAGAAAACTGGGAGATCGAGATCCTGTGATCGGTCCAGAATGAATGAGTGGTAAACATGGAGAAGGGAGGATCGTAGTTCAAGACATGACAGGCTGCGTGCGACTTGACTGAGTTTGGCCAGAGAGCACAAGAGGAAATGTGGGGAATGATTAGACAAGAGGTCGGGAATATACTGATATGACTGGTCAGAGAGTTTGACAGGCAGCTAAGCCAACTACGGGATTGGTTTTTCATATATGGAGTCATTTTCCCTAACTTGACCGATCTGTCTGTTGGATGCCTTAGTGGCATAGTGATCCGCTTCTGTGTTGTTGTCTCTTAGGACATGTTTGAAGGTCGTGTCCCCCATTTCTTTGATGTTATCCGCAATCCTGAGCTTTACATTATTAAGGGCCTCTTTTTTAAATTCTGTCCCCGACACCATAGCTGCAATAACGATGGCCGAGTCTCCCAATATGATTGGATTCCTAATTCTCAGCCGGTTCAGGATGATGGTGCCTAAGTAGAGGCTGTAAGCTTCTGCCAAATTGTTGGACATTTGGACCAATCCCCATTCATAGCTTACAAGGATTTTACCTTGATTGTCCTTTATAATGCCCCCTGCTCCAGCTTCCCCAGGGTTATTTTTGGAGGCACCATTGAAATGCAAAGTGGATCGATTCTGGTCTAGAATCCATTGACTTACTTCTTCCTTTGTGCCTCTAAGCTTCCAGTGTATTCTTCTCGTGCATGCTTTGGGGTGAGTTAGTTGGTTGTTGTTGTAGTTGATGCAGAATTTGTTGTACCATTCCATCTCTTCTTTGTGCCAGCTTGATTGATCTGGAGGAGCGAGCAAGTTTGCACTTATTGTTTTAGATATGAGCGTTGTTGTTTTTGCCAGTATATGCGCAGGATTGGGCTTCTTGTTACTGAAAATACAGTTATTCCTAGCTAGCCAGATTTGCCAACTAAGAGTAGCTGGGATGCATTTCCACAAACGGATGATGTTGTTTTTACCTTTCTTAGGAAAAGGGTAACATTTTACCCAGTTTTTTTGGAGAGAGGATAGCTGATCAAAAGTCTCTTCAATTTCCATTGGTCTGACAATCTGAGTCCAGCAGCTTTGGGCGAGGGGGCAGTGGAAGAAAAGATGATGACTACTCTCCTCCTCAGCGCGACAGAAGCAACATATTGAGGGCCCCAAGATCCCTCTTTTCCTTAGGTTTTCAGCTGTGAGCACCTTTCCTTTGAGGAGAGTCCAATTGAAATGTTTGACCTTTGGTATGCACTCTGATTTCCATACAGTTGTGAAGAGGTTCCATTTGGCTGTTGAAGTGGATGCCTGGAGAAATTTGTAACCCTCTTTGACAGTGAATTTCCCTCCGCTTGGCTCCCAGATATACCTATCTTCAGCCCCTATGTTGGTGGGAGCGGCGCCTGTGAGGGAGACCTTAAGATTGAGCCATAGATCTCTGAGTTCATTGGGAATTTGAAGGTCCTTCCAGCCCTGCCAGATGTTTTGGTCCCATATTGAAATATCGTACAAGGAGGTTAAATTTTTAGCTTCCATCCAAATTTGCAGAGGCCTGAGATTTTGGAGGAGGTTTCTTGGTTTGGCGCCCATGATTCTATCAGTCCAAATATTGACCTCCTTGTCGTTTCCAGGCACTTTGGAAATGTTCTCTCTGAACTGTGGGAGGACTTTTTTAATGAGCTTCCAAACAGGGGTGCAAGATCTTTCAGCTATTGTTTCGGAAAGGAGATTAGAATTTGGTCCATTAAGGTATTTCCTTTTCAAAACCTCCACCCACCAAGAGCCTTTGCCGATGAGAATTCTCCAAATCAGTTTAAAGCCCATAGCACGGTTGGAGAGGCTTGGGATTTTAATGGCTAGTCCGCCTTTGTCATAGGGAAGAGTGACTTGATCCCATTTGACAAGGCTAATTTTTTTAGATTCTTGCTTTCCCCCCTGCCAGAGGAAGCTTCTCATTAATAGTTCCATGTGCTTATGTATACTAGCGGGAGCCAATGTGACCGCATACTGGTAGATGGGGAGAGCAGAGAGGATAGCCTTTATAAGGGTCGTTCTACCAGCCAGATTTAGCCAAGAAACTCCCCAACTTTGAAGGATACCTCTCATCTTTTCTATATGTTTGGCCCAAATCTCAACCTTGACTGTTTCTTTGGCTAAAGGCAGACCTAGATAAGAGAAGTAACTCCAATTCCTTTGCACTGGAATGTCCAGTATCAAGGAGATTCTTTGCCTGATTTGGTTAGAGACATTCCAGGTATAGATCTTGCATTTTTTATTATTCAGCATCCCTCCTGAGGCTGCTAGAAAGGCGTCCAAGACTTTCTTGAATCTTTTTTCCATTAGGCTTGAGGCTCCCCCAATGAGAAGGGTATCATCCGCAAAGAGCGAATGATTGATCTCTTTAGTCCCTCTTTCTATACCAATTCCAGTGATCTCTTTTTGCTTGCAGAGATTTTCTAAGTGAATGCTCAAAGTTTCCGCCATAATGATATATAAGAAGGGAGAGAGAGGGCAGCCTTGCCTCAATCCCCTGGTGCTTCTAAAATACCTACTTGGGCGGCCATTAATCAGAGGAGCAGTCCAAGGATTGGAGATGCATCCAGAGATGATGCTTGTAAAATTTTTTGAGATCCCGAATTTTTTGAGTATTGTTGTTAGGAAGTGGTGGTCGACTCTATCGAATGCATTTTCCATGTCGAGTTTGATTATCATGCCTCGTTCCTTCCTGCTGATGCTGTTGTGGATTTCCTCTTGAATAAGTATGACATTTTCTGTGATTTGCGTGTGGGGAACAAATCCCCCTTGGTTCTCTGAGATTAAATGAGGGAGGAGCTTTTTGAGCCTATTGGCAAGAATTTTGGTGACGATCTTGTAAGAGACGTTACAAAGGGAAATTGGCCGGAAGCGGTCAAAGGAACGAGGGTTAACGTCCTTAGGGATGAGAGCAAGGTGTGAGGATTTGGTGTTTTCTCCCATCTTGTGATTTTTAAAGACATTTTTAACCATCCGCACAAAGTCTTTTTTGATTGTGTCCCAATGATTTCGGTAAAAGGCCACCGTAAATCCATCAGGGCCCGGGGCCTTATCCTGTTGCATACTAAAAGTTGCCGATCTGATTTCCTCTTTTGTGACATCCTGATCCAGATCTCTATTTTGAGAGTCTGAGATTTTTCTCTCTACAGCGCTGAGAAAGTCAGAGCTGTCCAACTACTGAGGGACTGCTATAAGAAGAGATTTAAAATGATTGAAAGCTGCCTCTTTAATTTCTTCTTGGTCACTGAACTCTTTCCCTTCTGCCTCTATTTTATCTATCTGATTTCCGGCGCGCCTGAGCTTTATGTTGTTATGGAAGAAAGAGGTATTTTTGTCGCCAGCCCTCAACCACAGGCACCTCGATTTCTGCCTTTGTTCCTCTTCCTCAGCTCTATTTTGTCTATATAGCTCCCTGTACATTTCATTTTCATGGATTATATCTTCATTTGTGAATTGGTTGTTCTCCTTTTCTTTATTCCACTGCTCCATCTGCGTATAGAGATCTGCTTTTTTCCTCTTCTTCGTTGCTGCGTTTTCCTTAGCCCACTGTTTAATGACTGCTCTTAGGGATTTTAATTTGGTTTCCCAGATGTAATGAGGCGATCCCAATACTTCCTTTGCCCACTGTTTTTGTATGAGGGAACGAAAATCTTCTTTAAAATCCCAGATTTTATTGTATTTGAAGGGGAGAGGCCCCAAGTTTCTCCCTTTTTCCATATTCATCACCACAGGTTTGTGATCAGAGGCCGAAGCTTGAATAATTTTACTCTTAATGGAAGAGAAGCTTGCTGCAATTCTTTCTTGCACGAGAAATCTATCTAACCTCTCTTTGATATTGTGGCAGCCTGTTCTTTTGTTACTCCATGTATATTTCCCGTTGAAGGGGGGTATGTCAATGAGATTATAGGTCTGGATTATAGCCTCCAGCGCCTCTCTTGAAGGATCCGCATGGAAGTTTCCTCCAAGCTTTTCATCCACATTTCTTATTAGATTCAAGTCTCCTCCTAGAATTATGCTCCTGTCATGAGAGGACTGTAAGTCTAAGGATAGTGAGTCCCAGCAGGTTGCTTTATCCCGATAATGGTTTGGAGCGTAGATGTTGTATATGTTGAAGACTTCTTGAGAGACTTTGTTTTTGAGTTCTGTTCTTATCCACCAATTGCAAGATTGGAGGTTGATGTGATCCCATTTATTCTTGTTCCAAAGTGTTCCTATGCCTCCTGAGGCACCTTCTGAACCTATTGAGTAACCTTCAAAATTTTTGAATCTTTTGACTTGTTTTTGAAAATCTTGTTCTGAGATTTTGGTCTCCTGGATGAGGATGAAGTCTGGCTGCTCCTGATTTATTAAGTCATGGACTGCATTTATTTTTGAGGAGGAGCCCATCCCCCTACAGTTCCAAGAGACCAGATTCATCATTTACCAGATTTTGGATGAGTCCCGCTCCTCTCCTTTGTTTTTTCCCCGCTTCCTTTTTGCCTATCTAGGTAGGAGTCCATTGGTTTCTGTGCTCCAGTAGCCATCTCTTTCACTGCTGCCTCATCTCTAAGTACTTTATTTGACTTTCTACCTGCCTTTCTTGGGGTATCTGAGGGAAGACTGGTTTCTTTCAGTTTATTTCTGGTGAGTATTCTCTCTACTGTTGGTGGAGGGGAGGACAGAGGGATCGAGGGCGGGGAGATGACAGCTAATGAGTTGTCGCGGGGGGAAGGGGGAGGGGAAGAGGGGTCTTCAACTTCCAGGGATTCAAAGGGGTTGGAGGTGGAGGGAAAGGAGGGAGCTGAGCTAGAGGGGGGAGGAGGGGGAGGGGGTAGGGTTTCCGGGGAGGGCTTAGAGCTAGGCCCTTGATAAGAGGAAGATTTTTTCTTTTTTACTTGTTCCCAGTGGCCGTCCGGAGATTCTTCATTTTCAATGGGTTCATTTAGTTTTGACTTGCTACATCTATTTACAAAATGTCCATATTCATGACATACCTTGCATTTGAAGGGTAGTTGCTCGTAGTCCAGCTGTTGGATGTGCGTCCATTGATCGACCTTGATCTTGATGGCTTTCGGCAGGCCTTTCTCGAGATCTACTTCTATGCAAATCCTAGTGCACGCATGCATGTTCTCCCTTGGCTCAGATATGTCGATGTATTTGTCGACTGCGTTCCCTATTTCCTTTACTGATTCATCCCCCCAACAATGGAGCGGCAAATGTGGGAGGCGGACCTAGACCGAAACTGCATTTGGGATGTCCATTTCCGGATCAAAGTTTGGTGTCCATCTGTTCAGATAGAGGCCTCTTGAATCCATAAAGTAAGGGCAGTTTCTGAATATGAGATTCCTGTCCTCTTTTGTTTCAAAGATAAATGTGTAATAGCCCCTTCCACAAAATCTGATGGCTATTTTCCCTTGGGTCATTGCGTTCCAGTTGCGCTCCACCCATTTTTGAACTGATCTTGGAGAAGGCCAAAGGCCAGTGAACTATCCTACGAGACCTCTTTCAGCGAGGGTGATTGTTGATTTCCTTGGCAAGGATGGAGGGAGAGAAACCTCAGGGATTTCATCTAGTTTCTTGACAAACTTAGAGACAGAGGGACGAGTTCTTGTAGAAGCATTGTCAGGGATCAATGAAGCGAACAGTTCTTCGTGGTTCTCTGGATCTGGAGGGGGGGGCGTTCCCAGCCATTCAAGACTGAGAAGCCAGCTCAAAAGGGACGGGAGCAGAGGAATGGGCCCCAGCGCAGGACCGGGCAGGAGGCCCGAGGGTGATTGCAAAGCGCGCAGGAGAGAGAAGGGCAGCGGGCCGGCGGCAACCCTGCCAGGCAGGGCCTGGATAGCAGAACCAGGCAAAGCACGGGAGGGGTTTTTTGAAAATCGCCTCCAGAGCCTCTATTAAAATATATTTGGATCATTGACTAAGCACATTCAAAGGAGAAGAATCATGGATGTTTTGATTGTGTCTCCTAAATATGTGTGAGAGGATTTGTATCTCATATTTTTAGGTAATTGATTGTAACCACAAAATATAATTGTGGATCTAGGATATCTTTTTGGATCTACATTTATTGATTAGTTATCTTAGGTTTTGTATAAATAGGAGCGTATCCTTCATTCAAAGGTGTTCCATCCAAGATATGAGATATTATATAATAGAGAATAATGGAGAAGAAACTATTAATGTAATTTGTAAAGTGTGGATAGAGAGGAAGAGAGTTTAACTATTGTAATATCTTTGGAACTTTCTCCAACTTCATTTTATGGAATACATGTTGTTGCTTTGATCTCCAAGCTTTGATAATCGTTCAGTGTGCTTGTTGATGAGTGGAAGGCCCTCATCAACCACAAGTTGCGCACTTCTTTCCTTTGTTGTAAATATTTATGTTATTTCATTTATGCACATTTAGTTTAGTTTCTTTTATGTTATTTTGATTATATGTTTTTATGTTTTTTTCATTAATGTTTTTTTTAATATTGATTTAATTTCCTTATGTTTGGATTGGGTTGGCACACTAGTAATCTCACATTATTAATCTCCTAGACTACTAGATTAAATTACTTTTTCATTTCATAGCTTAGATTAGAATTTTTTGTTTTCGTAGAGCTAGTCTTTGAGAGAAAAAGTGATTGAGAGAGAACATTCTTGAGAGAGAACGTGTGCACTTTCTTTTCATTTTCTTTCATTACTTTATTTTTAATTAGTTTCAAGTTTTTTTCACTAGATTAATCTATTCTGAGAAATAATCACCTAGTACATATAGTACATGTATACCTCATCAATTCACGAACCCCGAGTTGATAATTTAATGACATGGATTTAACTCACAATTAAATCACCCAACACTTCTCTTGCAGTGACATAATAATAGTATAGCATATAAAATCATATAGCTATGAAAACAACTATTCTAGAACTATCTAAAACACATGTGGGTTTCACTTAATGAACCTCTGACATATCATATGCATTCGTTTCCTACTAAGAAATACGTTTAATTTGACTACACATTGGAAAATATCTTTAAAAACGCATTATTTAACCCCCTACCAATACGATTACACATTTCCAATTTTAAAAACCCCTACTTTTACTAGATATTGTAGGTATCCATTTTTTCATGAATATTTTTTATACCCTTTTATATTTTTCATTTAATTTGAGCTCCATTTTTTACACCTTCCAATCTAAAAACTCTTTACCCCTATTATATGCTCAATATATTATTCTATTTTTTACTCAATATATATCCTCCAATATAAACACATGTGGTATAGTATTGCTCCCCCAATGAAACCCCACACTAAAACATAACACTTCAAAATTAATGAAATACATCAAAATAATTAAAATATTTGAATATGATATACTTAAAACTTGAATACTATTGTACTTAGGATTTGAGGTGGAGGTTGAGCTTAAAGAAAGAGGAAGGTAAAATGTTGAATTTCAATATGGGTAATGTTCATAAAAGAGTATTGAGTAAATATGTTATTCTAAGATTTATTTAAATATTAACTTTATTAAATATTAAAAAAAAAGATAAATGTTTTTTAATATATTAAAATTAAAATGAGTTAGATCTATTTTATTATTTTTAAAATTATAAAATTTATCCGATAATTAAAACGAATGAATTAAATATTTTAAAATATAATTTTTATTTGAATATGGTAAAAATGAAAATAAAATTGATGGTGATGATTAACGTCCACTAATACCAATACAGTCTATTGGACCTTAAGAAAGTAAGTTATTAATTGAGAATTTTTAATATCTTATTTTTATGATCAAAGAGAAGGGAAAAAAGTATTCCAAGATCACAGTAGTTTTAATGATTTAACAAGTCAAGGAGGTTGGTAGTGTGACAAATGTTTTGAAAAGGAGAATGGATGTGAGTAAGGGCCGAGAAATCCAAGAGAAATTCATTTTCATCTTCAACTCTCTTAGTATCATAGAGGAGGGAGATTCTTTCGTCCCGGGGTGTTTTGGGAATAGACCAGTGCCCAGTTTCACTTTGAAGCTCATGAGAATTAGTTCTAATCTTTGCAATGTTCATTTTCTTCTTAGCACTACTCAATACAAAAGTTAATTCTAGTTAGAAAGAGTGAGGTGGATCATATCCTTCTAATACCTTAGCTTCCTTTTCCCCTCTAAATCCTTATCAGTCCACAACTTATCTTTAAATTTGTAAGTAATAGTTTTTTTTTCATATTATCCTTATTCTCTCCCTAATCGATGTGTGATCCAACTGGAGGGAATATTTATTTTCCAACATATGAAAGGGTGTAAAGGCGGTGTATGGAGACCCCGTACTCCTCACACACGAGGCAGGGGAGTATGGTTGGCAGTCTACATGCGTCAAAGTAAATACGAAGGGAAAGGCGGTGAGTTTATTAGGTCCCTAGAAAGCTCAAACGGTGTGGTTCAGTCGTGATATTCTAGCTCTCAGCAAGGAAGAGAGACTACGATGGTTTGAGAACTAGGCAGAAGAAGTAGGAAGGTAGTAGAGGTTTCCACGGCTCGCCACCTGCGACTAGAGGAATCAGTTCTTTCGACGATCTTCTCTCGTGGTATGTTCCTATGGCAGTTTCCTATCTTGTATTTTCTCTTGTCTGGTCTCTGTCTGTGTGTCTCCATTGGTAAATTATGTTCATGATTTACAGCTTCAATGAGGCACCAACCCATGAAAGGAGGAAGGAAATACTAGTTATATATGGTGAATTGTTTGTGGATCTATGTGTTGTTTCTATTTACTTAGGTATTTTGCTTCTACATATGGGAATTTATACATGGGCACTGGTATGGAATTGCATTGGATTTCTTTATAGGTGTGCTTGGGGTCGTGCATAAACATCACAGGGCCAGTCATACCTAGTATCGACCTTCAAGAAATTGTGGTCGTCGCACCACCTCTAGTAGTATTCATGATGCAGCCCAATTTTTTGATATTGGCACTCCAAAGCAGGTCTTTTAGTTAATCTCAGTGTGGGAGGCAGAGATGAATCAACAAGAGGTAGAATCAGATGTGATTTGGGTGATTGGCAAGATGTGGTTGCAGACCTAGGTCAATCCCACGGAAGATCCACCCAATATAAGAATTTTTTTTTATCTTTACTAGATAATGAAGAATCTAATAGCCAAAACCTTGGATGCCACTCCATGTGAATTTACACAGACTAAATATGGGCATGCGGAAATTAAGAAAACCTGCAGTAGATCCAGTTTCAATTGAACCAACAGAATGGTAGACTTGGTTGTATTGAGAGCCACATTTCATGCATCCCTCAGTCAGAACTCCCAAATTCCAATGTGAAGTATGTGACCCTAGTGGATTCTTCAGAAGAATAGTGGTTTAGATGTTTCAATTTTGAATTATATTTTCCATATGCAGTGTTTACAGTTTATAATTTCATACTTTAGATATTTAGCATATAATTGGAATCATGATATTCATAATTATATAGCTTTATTTGACAATATCAAATTCTTTCAGATTTGGATGGCATATAATGCAGTTAAGTAACCAACAGATCTAGTTTCCCATCGGGCAGATTGAGGCCACCTAACAATTTGATATATGTATGTAACATGCCTTTTAAGAAAAGTAATGGAAAATGTCCTACTAATCTTACAAAAAAATTATATATTATCCTTATTCTCCAAGATGATCTCCTCCTTTATCCCCCAATGGTTGAGTTAGGACTGGGAATCCTTATGCCAACTTCACTTGAGTCAGAGGTGAGGGTTTTGATTAGAGTTAGAAGCAATTTTGGGGAGCGCCTTGGCTTCCATGTTGTAAAGCTTCTTATTATACATCATACAGCTAAACATAGTCATG
Source organism: Pinus tabuliformis (assembly GCA_031772625.1). Classification (NCBI taxonomy): domain Eukaryota; kingdom Viridiplantae; phylum Streptophyta; class Pinopsida; order Pinales; family Pinaceae; genus Pinus; species Pinus tabuliformis. Next base: position 422,155,140 of record CM062819.1, on the reverse strand, counting down.
CTTTCGATGGGGGAAAGGCTAACTTCAATCAAGAGAATAGGGTAGGGAGTATTTCCTTTAATCTTGAGGTTGTAAGTTATAAATTGTTTTTAGATCATCTCAATATTTCTCCATGATTCTCTATATATACTGCAACCCCACACCTCACATACATATAAAATAACAGGAGTGACGAGAGTCTTGAAGTGGAACTTTTTTTTACTCCAAACCCAAAGATATTTTGATTGACAATTGTTTTTCAAGCTCATAGTAAGTTTTCTAGCCTCCTATAATCCTTTTCTCAATTATGTAGTTCCAGTTGAGCTAATGGTGGATGCCAATACCTAAATATTTGTATGAAAAAACCTTCTCCAAGTAATTGTTATAATAAATGAAATTTTCATAGTTGATCCTTTTGGATTTAATTATCATGACTTTAGTCTTGTCAGTATTAACAATCATACCCATATTGGAGCAATAATCATGGAGGATTCTAAGCTACTTATTGAGATCATCAAGGCTTCTGGCAAGAAGAAAAATATCATCAACATAAGGGAGAAGAGTAATGACTATACTAGCGAGCTTGTCTCCCTCACATCCAACAACTTCTAAACATTCTTCTAGCTTATTAATGTAAATTCCAAAAAGGGTAGGGGATAAGGGACATCCTTGCTTAACTTTGATGTCGCATTTAATCTCCTCAAATCAACCTTGGCGGTCTTAAGCTTGGAAATAACATTCCCGTATAACCTAGTTACAATAACCCTTAGCTCAAGAGGAACCATTACCTCAACGAGTCTTTTCCATAACTTCTCCCAAGGAACAATGTCGAAATCTTTTCTGAAGTCAACAAAACAAAAAAAGAGATTAGTTTTACTATTAGGAAACTCCTTGTCAATGGTCTTAAGAGTGACAAGGTGGTAAATATTTAAGAAATGCCTCCTAAAACCATCTTTCCCTCTAGCTCTTTTACCATGAATTTCAAGCTAGAGGCTTATCTTCTTTTCCAAAATGAGCCCATACAATTCGACTAAAATGTGGCTAACCATGATAAACCTATAGTGAGAGGGAACATTTTTATCCCCACGTTTAAAGATAGGCATAATAAGACTTTGCGTCCATGACTTAGGGAAGCTATGTTTCACTGCCAAATTGAGGAATTTACATATATGCAAGATAAAGATATACCTTTCCCTTTTAAAAACTTAAAATTATTAAATTTATAAAATTGAAAAAATTAATTATTAATTTTTTTTAAAGGCAACCATGGTTCACGGTCACTGAGTGGCCACTACGTCCACGGGTAGTAATCCACACAGATCCATCAAAGGCAGCCTAATATATTGGGCCCAACCCCAAGGGCATCGAGGGGATTTGACCTCATGACCTCCCAATAGGCAGGGTACTTAGTAGTGAGGGCTCGACCAATCGAGATATCCCTTGGGGCTAAAATTAATTATTAATGATTGTGATGTAGATATAAATATATCAAAATAATAAATATGTAATTAAAATTTATATTTAAAATTTAAGAGACTATTAAATATGAGAATAAAAATTCAATTAGGTATATGTTATAAAATGAGAAAAAAATCATTGTTTTCCTCCCCGAAGCAAGCCTTTTAATGACATAATATCTTCTTCCGCGGTTCATAAAAAATCCCCTTATAACCATAATGGCTCAGAAATACTGTGTGGTGTAATAAAAGAGAAAATGTGACAACCACAATGCTTGGCTATATGTTTTTTCTTATTCTTCGTTTGGGAGGATGATATAGGTTGAGCTAAGTCTGGATGGAAAATATGATACATCCAAAAAGAAAACCTTGAAGGAACCTATTAGATTCACACCTATTCTAGTATCCAAACTCCTCAACTTGGTGTGTATCTAATTGGTGGGTTACATGCTTATCCAATCTAGCAGAAAAGGACAAGGGGAAAATATAAATACTTCTATGAAGGGGAAACCTCCTCTACTCTCAATAAGTTAGAATCCCTCTTCTGCCCATTGAAAATAATAAGTGTCGAACGCAGTCCTATTAAATAAATAAATAAAGGATGAAAGAAGACAAAGGCTTCATGAGCAGGGAGGTGAAGCAAACGACTTTGTTGAGGTCATGGGGGCTTCACTCAATGAACGTCTGACATATCACGTGTGTTCGTGGCATACTAATCAATACCCTTAATTTGACTACACATTGGAAAATACCTCTAAAAACACATTATTTAACCCCATACCAATACAAACCGAGTATCCCTTCCCAATTTAGAAAACCCCTAATTTTACTAGATATTGTTGGTATCTATTGTTTCATTAGCATTTTTTATACCCCTTTATATTTTTCATTAAATTTGAGCTCCATTTTCAACACCTGCCAATATAAAAACCCTTTACCCCTATTATATGCTCAATATATTATGTCTTTTTTTCCTCAATATATATCCTCCAATATGACCACATGTGGTATGGTATTTCTCCCCCCAATAATTCCCCTATGCCGAAACATAACACTTCAAGATTAATGAAATACATCAAAATAATTAAAAAAAAATGAATATGATATACTTAAAACTTGAATACTATTGTACTTAGTATTTGAGGTAGAGGTTGAGCTTAAAGAAAGCGGAAAGTAAAATGTTGAATTTCAATATGGGTAATGTTCATAAAAGAGTATTGAGTAAATATGTTATTATAAGATTTATTTAAATATTAACTTTATTAGATATTAAAAATATTAAAGATGAATGTTTTTAATATATTGAAATTAAAATGAGTTACATTTCTTTTATTATTTTTAAAATTATAAAATTTATTCAATAAGTAAAATGAATTGAATTAAATACTTTAAAATATAATTTTTATTTGAATATAGTAAAAATGAAAATAAAATTGATGATGATGATTAACGTCCACTAAGACCAATACGGTCTATCGGACATTAAGAAGTAAGTGATTAAATGAGATTTTTTAATATTTTTATTTCTATGATCAAAGAGGAGGGAAAAAGCATTCCAAGGTCATTGTAGTTTTGTTGACTTAACACATCGAGGAAGTTGGTAGTGTGGCAAATGTTTTGAAATAGAGAATGGATATGAGTAAGGTCGAGAAATCCAAGAGAAATTTATTTTCATCTTTGACTCTCTTAGTATCGTAGAGGGGGCATATTTTTTCATCCCAGGGTGTTTTGGGAATAGACCAACGTCCAGTTTCACTTTGAAGCTCATGAGAATTAGTTTTAATCTTTGCAATGTTAATTTTCTTACTAACACTGCTCAAGACAAAAAGATAATTCTAGTTAGGAAGAGTGAGGTGGAACATCTCCTTCTAATACCTTAGCTTCATTTCCCCCTCTAACTCCTTAATCTTTAAATTTGGAAGTAATAGTGTTTTTAATATTATCCTTATTCTCCAAGATGATTTCCTTCTTTATCCCCCAATGGTTGAGCTAGGACTAGGTATCCTTATTCCAACCTCACTTGAGTCAGAGGTGAGGGTTTTGACTAGAGTTAGAAGATATTTTTGGGAGCATCTTGGCTTCCATGTTATAAAGCTTCTTCTTATACATCATATACCTAAACATAGTCGTGCTTTCGATGGGGGAAAGGCTAGCTTCGATCAAGAGAATAGGGTAGGGAGTGTTTCCTTTAATATTGAGGTTGTAAGTTATAAATTGCTTTTATATCATCTCAATCTTTCTCCACAATTCTCTAGATATATAGCAACCCCACACCTCACATCCATATAAAATAACAGGGGTGACGAGAATCTTGAAGAGGAACGTTTTTTTACTCCAAACCCAAAGATTTGTTGATTGACAATTGTTTTTCAAGTTCATAGAAAGCTTTCCAGCCTCCTATAATCCTTTTCTCAATTCTATTGTTCTAGTTGAGCTAATGGTTGATGTCAATATCTAAATATTTGTATGAAAAAACCTTCTCCAAGTAATTGTTATCATAAATGAAATTATCATAGTTGATCTTTTTGGATTTAACTATCATGACTTTAGTCTTGTCATTATTAACAGGCATACCCATCTTGAAGAAATAATCATGGAGGATTCTAAGTTATTTGTTGAGGTTATCAAAGCTTAAGGCAAGAAGAAAAATATTATCAGCATAAATGAGAAGAGTAATTACTATATCAGTGAGATTGGCTCCCTCACATCCAACAACTTCTAAACATTCTTCTAGTGTATCAATGTAAATGCCAAAAGGGGTAGGGGATAAGGGACATCCTTCCTTAACTTTGATGTCGCATTTAATCTCCTTAGACCAACCCTCGGTGGTCTTAAGCTTGGAAATAACATTCTCATATAACCTATTTACAAAAACCCTTTGCTTGAGAGGAACCATTTCCTCAACGAGTCTTTGCCATAACTTCTCTCTAGGAACAATGTCGAAAGCTTTTATGAATTCAACAAAACAACAAAAGAGATCAATTTTACTATTAGGACACTCCTCGACAATGGTACTAAGAGTGACAAGATGGACAATATTTAAGCAATGCCTCCTAAAACCAGCTTGCCCTCTGGCTCTTTTACCATGGTTTACAAGCCAGAGGCTTATCTTCTTTTCCAAAATGAGCCATACAGTTCGGCAAAAATGTGGCTAACCACGATAGTCCTATAGTGAGAGGGAACATTTTTATCCTCACTTTTAAAGATAAGCACAATAAAACTTTTCATTCATGGCTTAGGGAAGCAAAGTTTCACTGCCAAATTGAATAATTTGTGTATATGCGAGATAAAGATAGACCTTCCCCTTTTAAAAATTTAAAAATTATTAAATTTTATAAAATTGAAAAAAATAATAATTATTTATTATGATGTAGATATAAATATATCAAAATAATAAATATTTAATTAAATTTTATATTTAAAAATTAAAAATTTATTAAATATGAGAATAAAAATTCAATTATGTATATTTTATGTAATGAGAAAAAAATCGTGGTTTTCCTCCACAAAGCTTTTTAGTGACAATATCTTCTTCCACGGTTCATAAAAATTCCTCTTATAACCACAGCCAAAAAAACATCTTTAATGTTGCCTAATAAAACTAAATTAATAAAGAAACAAAGTATTCTTTTGTTGCTAGATCAGATAACATTTTGAATTTAGAAATCGAAGATCGAAGTTAATCCTGTCCTTATTTTGAGAGTGTCCATTAAATAAGCTCCCTATGAAAGTTATGTGATAAAAACTTATAACATCTCTATCAATTGTTTTGCTATACCCCTAAGCTAATAATTATAAATTCGAAAAATTCCGTTACATTTGGTTAATAACCCAATATATCTTAAATATTTTTAAATGTCGCACATTTCTTTAGTAAAAGTAATTTTTCATGTGAAAAAGTCAAAATAAACATTCAATGAATACCAAATTATTTTCATAATTAAATTTTAAGTTATGTACTTGTAAAAGTGTAAAATAACTCAAACATTGATGTACTTAGGTGTCCCTTGTGATTTTCCATGGTCAACTCATGGGACCCTAGTAAAATCTCTTTTTAAATTGTTTGTTAAAATCCATCAATGATATAGACATAGGCATTCTAGGGCAAGGGATTTTCTGAGTAAATCTTGGTAATAAGACAAGGGAAAAAATTGTTCAGAGCTTAGCCTACTAATTTCACTGGTTTTGTTGGTTTCAAGCTCTCAGCCTCTTGCTGAGGGCCCTCTCTCCTCCCTCTCCCCCCTTCTTCTCTCCCACCCTACTCTTGCTCCCCTTTAGGCTTGGTATGTCAAATTTTGTTGGTCGGACATCCTCGATGGTTGCGTCAGCCCAGGATGGCTCTTTGGTTGCGGAAATAGTAGCCTTCAACTCCATGGTAGTTGTGGCCCCATATTTTTAGAAGTAAGGCCCATCACGCTTCATTAAAAAGGTGGATGATATCCCTAAGATTGATATTAGCGCCCCTCAAGCTTGCTCTCATGCTTTGCAGCTTGCAGACCAGGGCCTCATTGGTCAGTTCATGGGCCTCCGACCTTCTCCATGAATGGTTCGATCTTGGATAGAGAAAAATTGGAAGTCGGTCATCAATGGAGAGGTTATATTGTCGTTCTTTGGTAAGGGCTTCTACACCTTCAACTTTGAAAATAGACTAGACAGAGATTTAGTTTTCAAGAGTGACCCTTACTTCATGGGAGATCAAGGGATTTATTTTGATAAGTGGAGTCTTAGCTTCAACCCAGAATGTGATGTTCCCTCTTCAATCCCCATCTAGGTGAAATTAACCTACCTCCCTCTCCACTGTTGGAATCATGCAACCTTTAGACTGGTTGGTAACTCTCTAAGAAAGTACATATACTGTCCAAATACAAGGGATGGTCTATTTTCCTATGCAATGATTTGTGTTGAAGTCAACCTAGAAAAATGTCTCCCAGTTGCAGTCAATCTCTATATGAATAGTTGGACACATGTGCAGGAAGTGGAATATGACCATCTTCCATTCAAATGTAAACTTTGCCATGAATATGGGCACTTTTCGAAAAGTTGACCAAAACAATAGGACATGCCATAAAATAAAAAAGGAGAAGCAAAGGAGCATTAGCATCAAGTAAAAATAGAAAAGGGGAACTCAAAACAGAATAATGGGCTAGTAACAAATCCAAATCTTTCCCCCCATAATGCAGGTCCAAGCCAAAGCACACCCACCCCTCCTTTGTGCTCCCCCATTCAGGATGGTGGTGATGGAAAAGTAGAAAATAGGTATGCAATTCTAGCTTCGATTCATGAAGATGGAAGCTCTTCCCCCCCCAAATAAAAAATTGATAAGCCCTCAATGGCCCAGAGGCCACCATTCTCTTCTTAGCCTTGAAGAACCAAAAAGAAATTACAAGTCCATAAACACCCAACAACACAGAATACACCACAGATGAAGAAGAGGAACAAGAAGGTTTCTTATCCTTCAAGGAAGTAATGGGAATAGCAATACTGGCGAGCTCAGTTGACGAGAAATCAAAAGGCACAAGAGTCAAGGAGCTTGATCATTTTCTAGCTTCTGATAGCCTCCTTATTTTAAAACTCTGCCAAAAATCCTTCATTCTTTCGTGGAGTGGCTCAGACCATCGCCCTATTATCCTCCTTATTTCCCCGTTCCTCAACCTTGGGCCTATCCTCTTTCGTTCCTCCCCTCTTTGGTTAGACTCTCATGGGTTCTCCAACTTGCCTTCCCTCTCTTGGTCAGAGTGGGTTGAGGGTAGCCCAATTTCTATCTGGGAATCAAAAATCAAAGGTTAAAAGGAGATATTAAGAAGTGGCTAAAAGAAAATAAATCTAGAAGGCAATATGCAATAAGGGATATGGAAGAAAATTTAGCTTCATTATAGGGACAAATTGAGACTGCCTAGGTGAACCTTTCGGACTTCCAAAAAGAAGTTGAAACCTTCAAGACTCTCCATGCCCACCTTAGAAGACAAGAGGAGTATTGGAGACTAAAATCTAGAAACAATTGGCTCTTGGCTAGGGACAGAAACAAAAAGTTCTTTCATAAGTAGGAAAAGTTTAGGGAAATCAAAAACAACATATCTCAGATCCATCATGGGGGGAAGACACTAACAAATTTTGAGGAAATCAAGAAAGTCATGGTGGATCACTTCAAGAGCCTTTATCAAGAAGACCCCTTAAGGGATATCGAAAGTGAGGATTTCTTCCTAGAGAATATCCCTACTCTGGTTTCTACGGAGATGAAAAATGCCTTGACCTCCCCTCCGATGCCAGATGAGATCAATTCTATATTTTTCTCTTTATCGCCTAACAAGACCGTGAGTCCAGATGGTTTCTTAGCTAGCTTCTATCAAAAATTCTGGGAAGTGATAAGGAAAGACCTGTGTTGTATGGTAGGATATTCATTCAAGAGATTTATAATGGGGGGGAGGAATTAACACTTCCTTCTTAGTGTTAATCCTTAAAGAGTCCAAACCATCCTCCTTCTCTATATTTCTCCATAACTCCCTCTGCAATGTCTCGTATAAGATCATCTCGAAGTTGCTTGCCTCCAGGCTCAAATCTCTCCTGCCTCATTTGATCTCGGTCAATCAAGGAGGGTTTGTGCCAAGAAGATAATTTTTTGATAATATAATATTTCTTCATGAGGCTATTGATTTGAGTTTGAAAAGAGGGGATCAAGGAATGATAATAAAATTGGATATGGAAAATTCATTTGATAGGGTTAGAGATGGTTTCTTGATGAAAGTGCTGCAAAATCTAGGGTTTGATGAAACTTTCATAAAGTGGATTTCCCTTTGTACCTCTTCTCCTTTGATTTCCCCTTTGTTCAATGGTAGGGTGGTCGGCTTCTTTAAAGCCTCTATGGGATTGTGCTAAGGTTTCCCTCTCTCCCATTTTCTATATATAATTATGGCTGACACGTTCAGTAGAAGATTAGAGAAAACTCGTGACTCCCACCTCCTTCCTGGGATCAAATATAAAGAGGTAATTAGAAGTATCAATCATGGTTAGTTTGTAGACGAAACCATTATGCATGGTGGTGCCTCAGTTGTGATTTCCAGGTACTTCAAAGGGGAATTAAATTAGTTCCTTAGAGCCTCGGGTGGAGCCACAAATGATAGCAAAAGCCATATTTACACCTAGAATATCTCCCCCCAGAAAAAGAAAAAGATAGAAGAAATTATGGGATTCAAAATAGTTAGGGATTGGAAATATTTCAACTACTTAGGAGTCCCTATCTTCCTAAGAACATCAGCTCCCTATTCTTAGCAAAAATTCCTTGACAAAATCAAATCCAAAATTGTGAATTGAAGAGGAATTTGGCTTAATAATGTAGGGAAGACTATTCTAGTGAAATTAGTGCTATCAACCATCCCTCTGTACCAATTCTCAACCCTCCAAGCTCATGTTTTGCATCAACTTGGAATTTATATTACGAAATTTCTTTAGGAGGGAGGAAAGACAGAACATAAAAAATTCAACCTGGTAAATTGGAAAACTATCAAAGCGCCAAAATAGAATGGGGGGCTTGGCATAAGAGACCTCACCATGGTCAATATGGTAATGGGGGTCAATATCTAATGGATCCTAACAATGAACCCTGATCAATGGTGGGTGTAAGTAATTATAGGAAATTATTTACATCAGCACAACAACAGGGAAGAGTGAATGGAAGCAGCTCAAGGTTCTCCTACCTGGAAACTAATGAGATCATCTTCAAATCTCATTTTGAATAATCTATGAAAAATTTCGAGTAAGGGAGATTTGTTTAATATTTAATCGATCTTGGGACTCCACCCTTTAGGTTTGGATCCCACTCTCAACTCTCTCAGGGATCATATGATACAGAATGGGTGGTCCATTTAGACAAAATTTCAAATTGGGACCAACAAGATCTTTGGAAGGGATGGAAAATGGAAATATCTCGGCATACTTTATCCCATCAAGAGACCACCTAATTAAGAAGTTAATTGGATGCACCCCCCTTGTGAAATCAATGGAGGACAAGTGGGGGTGGAATAACTCTAACTTCTCAGTCAAGGAAGGATACACCCACCTACTCTTCAATGCCCAAATCCCCCCCCAAGTCCTTAATCTAGAACAAAATTTGGAAAACCAATGTTATCCCCAAGGTGAATTTCTTTTGCTTCCTGACTATGGAGAATCTCCAGAAAAGAGGTTTCATTGGTCCCTATAAAATTTTTCTCTGTGAAAATTCCGAGGAAAGCATCCCTCATCTCTTCCTCCATTGTCAGTTTTCAAGAGTTGTTTGGTCAATGGCCTTGGGTCTGATTTTCCTTAGAACTAAGTGGCTGGTTGATCTCTTTCAGTTCTTTGACTCATGGCCCAATTTTTATGCAGACTCCCTTCAAGCCAAAAGCACCTTTAATGAGATCTAGACCGCTCTTCCCAAGTATGTATGCTATCACATTGGGTTATCAAGAAACAAGGAGATCTTCAGCACTGCTTTCCCTCTAGCCAGAATCACTAGTTTAAAATATTTTATCGTCTTGTTTTGAATTTCATAGACCAACTATGGAACCCTCTCTTGACCTTGATGAACCTGCTTTGATATCTAGTTGGGCTTGTCCCCCTCCCTCTTTGTACCCATCGAAAATATCTCATTTTCGCCCCTCCCAGATCCTTGTATTAACTCATGAAGGGCTTGCGGAATGGATGCAAAATTCAAATTCATGGACCCTTCAATTTTATGATGCCTCAAAAAGAAATATTGGGGTGGTAGGAGAGTGAGGGATTATCATTAATCCTGAAGGAATAATTAAAGATAGATATCCATGCGGTTTGGAAAATAAGACAAATAACCAAGTGAAGGCCTATGGATTGTATCTTGGTCTCACCATAGCTCACCAAAAAGGAATCATGAAGATGAATATCCTGGGGGATTCCCTCCTGGTCATAAAACATATGAATTATAACTCTGCAACCCAGAACAATAAATTGAATCAGATACTCAAGAGAGCCCAAGGAATGTTTCCTCTCTTTGGGAATCTAAAGTTTTTTCACATCCTTAGAGGTCAAAACAAGGATGTGGATATGCAAGCCAACAAGGCCTACCAAATGGAAGAAGGTTGCAGCAATTTCAACAAAATAGTCATACACTTTACCAATCCCTAATTGCTTGGATGAAATTCCTAAACTTGATAATTACTCTCGACTCCTATTCAAAAACTAGAAACATAAGTAAAAAATCATGGATTCAATGACATTACTTATCCCTATGGCCCCTCTTCCTTACATGATTCATGGATTTAATGGTTCCACCCTTACTTTCATGGTTCCCACCACCTGTCCTCCCCTCTTCCACCTCACCTACCTCTTCACCCCATCTCCAACCCCCCTCTCGTGGCCACCTCACCCTCCATCGCAACTCTCCCTCCTTCACCCTCCCTCCCAACCTCCTTGTCCCCATCACATCCATCCTCACATTAAGTGCCCCTTCTCCCCTCCCACCTGGAGACATCATAGCACTTCTGATCCTTCTCAATTGCCCCGTGGATGCAATCCTCGACATGAAATACCACTTGTCGCAGGGTGGTGTATAAGTGTGGGAAATTTGTATTACACTCCTCGAATTTGGATCCATAACTATAGAATTCAAGAAATTACCATGCGAAATCTCTCTGAACAAGAATCGTATTTACTCCCTTTGGGTGGGATCAGACGGTTTGCGCAAGGGAATGATATCCAGGAGGTAAGACCACAGTACTTCAATCCCTCATATGGCTTAGGCTGGGATAGTTCTATAAATGGTGGCATAACGATTTTAACTTCTCCAAAATGAAAGAGTCAGTCTCTATTTTGGTTTTCGTTGGTGCAAGGACCCTTTGGCAGAGCCAGAGTAGTCAAGGGATAATTCTAGATGTGGAGGGTATACTCACCGGTGAGGGTGTCAATTTCAGTTTGGTTGAGAAGGGAGAGTTAATTGCGGGTGAGTGGGAACAATTCTACTTTTGTGTGTTCAACTAGGGTGTCATAGGGTTCTATGCTCCTCTGGTTCAATTGAATCATTGGTTAATTTCCACAATGGAATATTCTCTCCATGACGTATCGATCTCTAGCTCTTGGGGCCAATGATGCCCACTCTCCGGAAGGCAAGTCAGCCGTTTAGAAAAGAGGTAAGAGAATTTCCCTCCTCTGGCCACTTTCACTCCACCTGACTGTGATTCTTGTGACAGAGAGCACTTCGAGCTTCAAGAGGGCATGGCAGATCTTCAGAGACATCTTCTACAATATCAGGAGGAATCGTATGTAATGCAAGAGCGGAAAACTGAGAAGAACCAAAAGATTCCATAGTTGGAAGATGAAAATGATGTGCTGCACAATCAAATAAAGGACCTCCAAATAAAATTGGAAAGGAAGAACCTCAGACTGTTGAGGAAACAAGGGGGATAGACCTCAATCGACCAGCTGCCATGGAGGACTAACCTACTTATTGTGTCTATTTTTTGATGACGAAACATAAATGTATTTTTCTTTTAAGTTAGTTCTGCAAGGTATATAACCGTAATCATACAATAGCTCTATTGTTTTTTGTAGTTTTGGAAAGTAATTGAGCCTGCATGAATTTTTTGCAAACATTGATGCCCAATCCTCCCCATTTTTTGCCACGAACGAGCGCAGATTAATACCAACTTATTACTCTTTACTGTTAAAAATAAATCTATCAATGATATAATTTAAGAAGGAAACATAAGTTATATCAAAGCTATGCAAGTTTCAAGTTAACTACATGTCCAACAAAATTAAATAATACAAATTCTTAATATTTCTTTTAACTTTTTTTATCAAATAATTTGTTCATTACATTTTTACACAATATCTCCATTCCACATATTTAAATGAGTTTCTTTTCATTAATATAAAATATATAAATAGTTTAACATTATATATATATATATAATTTTCATTTTATATATCATATAAATTGATTTTTTTAATTTATATTCAAAGATAGAAATAACCAATCTAGATTCACTTAACTACGAATGTACCCAGCATCTGGAGGGATCAAATATCTTTTCACTCTAAAAGATGTTTGCATCTCAAGAGATTTGATCCCTCTTCAAGATTGGTAGATCCAGAATAAAGATAAATCTAGGTTGGTTTAATTTCACCCTTTAAATGGGTTATATTCCACATAATACTGTGGGTTCTCATCCCTGAATTTATTCTTATTTTAACTTTTTTTAGAAGATCATTTTTATTTTTAGGGTTAAATAGGACATTATTACATTACAGGACATTACATTACAACATCTCTATAGCGTAGTCTAACTTATGAAATGGTCTTTTTCACTACTATTTTTTTGGTTAATTTTAATCAAATCTGGGAGAGATTTTTTAAAACTTGAACTTAAATTGTTTAATCTGCATAATTCGAGTGTCCAAGGGTTTTTTCAAAAATTGAGTTTAAAATGTTTAGTGCCCAATGGATTTTTCAGGGTGTTGAATCCATTTATGCATTCAAAAATGTATTTTAAACAACAAAAAATCTTGAAATTGTATTGTCAGATTTTGGTGAATTCCTATGAAAAATGTTATTTCGACTATTTTGTCTATGAGTTAGACTACACACATCTCTACCAAACTAGGCTGGAGAGTCATTCTCAATACAATTGATTTTTTTAATTATATTACTTAAAAAATTAAGCATTTATGACAACCCATTCACCCATAGGGTGCATATCAATTTTTTTTGCTAAAATTTATATGTGTGTGTGTGTAGAGTAAATTTTGAGTGTATCCAATCAATTTATATTTGAAGGGAATATTTTGATGATGTATATAAAGATATTCTATTAAAATAAATAAATGCATTAATTTATTTTTTAACTAATAATAAACGAAATGACTCTTTTTTAGATATTATGTTAAAAAATGAAACTCTAGATTTTTAAAAATGGAGTTGTCTTTAGTGTGATTTTTTGGAGTTTTCGATGCCAGAATTCGGCGGAAAAAATTGTGTTGAAATCTTGATTTGTGTTATTTAAACTAGTTTTTTCACTGTATATATGGAAACCCCTAGAACACTTCTATTCTTGCAGGATTTTAGAGAAATTAGACCGGAAAAATCTACCCGAAAAGCTTCCAAAAAATCACACTAAAGACAAACTCATTCAAAAATCATAAGTTTAAATTGTTTAATTGTAATGTTTGAGTACCTAGGGATTTTTTAAAGTGTTGAATAAATTTATACATTCAAAAAGACATTTTAAATCCAAAAAAAAACTCCACAGAATTTTATATCAAATATTTTTCAAACTAAATTACATATAATTTTTTTAAATCACAATCAAATTTTATATGTATATAAATCATGAAATACAAAAACCTACACTCTCAAACATACAATCTAACTAAAAATTGTATTACTAAATTCCTATCTAAAATTCCATTTTATCTATTAATTAAACAACGTCATTTATATCTAAAAAAACCAAATATTCAACATAATTTACATATATTACTAAATTAAAATAAATTACAATAAAAATGAAAACCATTAAATATAAAATCGGTATAACCTTTTTTTTTTCCTCCATCTAACTAATAAATAAATATATGTATGTAGGTTCATTTTTTTATTGATTTTTTTAAGGAAAAGTTTAAAGAATAATAATTTTGGAAATGTTCCAAAAAGCAGTTCATCATCTTTAATGAATGATCATTTTGAAAGAGTTTCAAAAGCAATTCATGAGTTGGAAAAAACAATTTAGCATGTGTAAATTAAATTGGTTAATTAATTTATTAAAATCAAAATTATATATAAATAATTTAAATAAAAAATAATTTTCCTGTGAGTATAATTAATTGAAGAAAGAAAGAAATTATTTTAACGTCTATTAGGCTAAAGATAGTTTATGGGACAAATTCCTTCTTCATCTATTTTATGTATTCGACCATTTTTCTGTGAAGCTTCTCAATAAATGTTCTCAGCTTCTCTCGACAAATCCCTCGCTAAATAGATTATCCCAAGAACTAGCTACTACCGTATCTGCGTAACTTTCCTTCTTTTCTTTAAGGGCCTCACATTCTAAAATGAAATGCTTTTCTGTTTCCACTTTTCTGGAAGAACAAAAAATACATACTCTTTCCTCCCACACTTCTTTTGGCCTTTTCCAGTGCCTTGCTTCACAACGGAGTTGATGAAAATTAGTCCTCAACTGAGCAATAAGAATTTTGGCTCTCCAACAGATATTGGCCTCTATGTATTCTTTTGGTTGATGACTATGAGTGGGATTAAGCACTTCAATATAGTATTTTTTCTTTCTTCCTAACTCCTTATCCCAAATACACTTGTGGAACTTATTCATAACAAAAGTGTTTATCTCTTTTTTGTTTATGGGACACATGTTCAATAAAATACCCCATTCTCTAAACCATTTGTTATTTTGCTGCATCGGAGTTTTTTTTATGTTGCACAATCTGTCATTAAAGACAACATTAGGCCATCTACCCTCTTCCATCTGCCCATTTTTTTTAAATACCTTATGACTCACACCATAGCAATTGCTTCAATAGGAGTAGCCCCTATTTCACTTAACAAGATAGCATAAGGAACTGCACTTTTAATCTTGAATTTGTTTGTAATCAAACGCTTCTGAATTTTCTCAATTTGTCTCCACTTCATGTCGGTTGTACTACTGGCCCATAATTCACAACCATAGAGAATCACCGGAATCACTTGAAGCCCAAAAAGAGTTTGAGTGGTTTTTCAGTCCCATAACTCTGTCTCTCTACACCTATTTTGAAAAGTATAAAATTTTTTCCAACTCCCCAAAGTTATTTTCTTTCTACAACCATCGCAACTTAGAATTTCGTTGAAGTCATTTCCGAGTTATTTGTAATCCGCAATTTCTTCCAAAATGTTTCCTTCAAAGTAGAACTTATGTTGGTTATGTTTTATTTTTTTAGAGAAAACCAGTACTTTCATTTTGCTGATATTGATTTGCATCCCCACTCTTCTACAAAAATGCTCAAGGGATAGTAAGTGCTCTTGCAAACCAAGAGTTGATTTAGCAATCACAATAAGGTCATCTGCATATAAAAGAAGCCTTATAACAAACTTTCTCAAATAGATACCATCACCCCTTGTGAATTTAACCACTCCTCAAGCTTGTCGATATATAAACCAAAATGGGAAAGAGATAGTGGGAAACCTTGCTTGACACCGATATCACTTCTAAAGCTTTCAAAAATGCATGCTGAAGTTCTAATTTGACTTTCACTTCTTCATACAACTTGTTCACAATTTCTCTCAAATGTTTAGGAACCCCAAGTTCCTACATTTTGTGCCAAATCTTATCCCTAGGAACCATGTCAAATGCTTTTCTAAAATCAACAAAGCAACAAAAGACTTCTTCATTTTTCTCCCAAACTTTTTCAATGATGTGCTTTACAGTCATACAATGATCAACTGCGGAATGTTTAGGTCTAAAACATGTTTACCATTTAGAACGCTTATCTCTTTCTTCTGCCCACTTGCTAATTTTATTTTCTAGCATACTTCCAAATAGCTTTGCAAACAAAGGATTTATCATGATGGCATATAATTGGAGGGATTACTGACATCATCGCTCTTGAAAAGAGGTATGGGCTTGGTCAGAAAAGCTACCTAGATAAAATCTCACAAGGTGGTTTTACTCTTTGTTAGGGGGAGGAAACATGCTAAAAAATCCAGTCATCCTAAGGGTTGGTGTGGCCCAGGCCAAATGCAGTCCTCAGATGACTTTGACAGCTTAAATGCCCCTGATTAGTGGCTCCTCAAACCACATGATCATAAACAACTTGACAAACAACAACAAAAAAAATAAATAAAAAATAATAAACTATAATTGCACCAAGAGGTGCTCTAGAACCCAATACACGAGGGAGATGTTGTCATGTAACGTTACATTAAAAAAAAATAAAAAATGTATATATGTTTCGGCTAATATATGTATATTCAAGAGATGTTGTGGGTAACTTTATTTTAATTGCACCGAGAGGCGCTCTACAGCCCAATACATGAGGAAGATGTTGTCACGTAACATTACATTAAAAAAAAATAAAAAAAAATAAATAACATGTATATATGTGTCGGCTAATATATGTATATGCAAGAGATGTTGTGGGTAACGTTACTTTAATATATGTATATACAAGAGATGTTGTGCGTAACATTACTTTAAAAAAATATTAATAATGTTACTTTAAAATTCAATGTCAGCCATTTTTAAATACTTGAATTTTCACTTTTATATAAAGATCCATCTTAACACCGACACCGATCTATCAACGCAGAGAGGGATCAAATCTCTTGAGGTGCAAACCTATTTTTTGAGTGCAAAACTTTAGGAAAGATTTGCACCTCGAAGAGATTTGATCCCTCTAGACACTTGATAGATCCAGTGTTAAGATGGATCTTTATATAAAGTTTGATGTAAAATAAAAGTGAAAATTCAAGTATTTAAAAATGACTCACAAGTAACATTATTAATATTTTATAATAAAAGTAAAAATTAAATATTTATTATAATAATTAAAAATAAATCAATAATAAAATAACTACAAAATTTTTTATTAACCACTATTAGTTAAAACCTAATTTTAGTAATTACCCACTCACCCACTTTAAAAAGTGGTGTGGCCTAGACCAGATGCCATCCTTGCTTCGAGGGCTAAAATGCCCCTAGGTAGTGGCTCCTCAAACCAAAGTGGTATGGCCCAGGCCACGTGCCATCCTTGCTTTGAGGGCTTAATGCCCCTAGGTAGTGGCTCCTTGTTGGTACCATTCCATGACCTTCTTTTTCCTCTTGAAACACATCATTTGTCTACCTTTTCCCTCCATAGATCCCTTATATTCCTTGAAATTGATTAGTTAACAGTATTATAGTTGTTACCTTGCATTAAAGTTAGTTTATGAGTTTTTATGTTAGAAATTAGGAGTTTTTAATAAAAAGTTACAGGAAGTTACAACATCCTATAAATGGTTCATCATCTGACACGTGGCATGACAGGCAAGCTAAAGCAAGGAATAGGAACGAAAACTAGAATGTACAAGCATGGAGAAACATCGATCCTACAGCGAATCCAACACTCCTTGTCATGCGGTCAACGTTGGTCAAAGTCCCAACCTTTTGGTGACAAACGCAGCAACAACCATAGGTTTCCAAACCGGTTTCGTTTTGTTTCTTTTTGGAAATCGGTTTTGAATGGAAATGACCCAAAAATCATTCCATAGTAAAAGAGGAAACAACAGCATAGTGAATGTACATTCAATCCAAATGAAAACCGTGTATTATTTTGTTTTTAAAAACACGGATGTAGTTACAGTTACATGGTTTTTGTTGATCTCTGTATATCGTTTGGAGAACAGAGATTTTGTATACTCTTCAGAACTTAATACCAGAACTCGATTACAGTCACAGTTTCATTATAAAATTGTTCATGCATTAATACTTTAGTTTCTTGCGCGAATTCCAGTATACCGTTGAAACGCGGACGGGCCCTGCGTGGACGGGTATACTGTCATTTTCATTTCATTAACAGCTTTTGAATATTGAATAGCATGCACAGTCATTAGAGTTATGCTTATGATTTCATTGATTTAATTAGCAATCCTTATGAATGATGTTTATGATGATAGCTTAAAGGATTTATTGTTAAGATCATTGAACTGTATCTTGTAAGAGATCTGATCCTTCGTTATATTTTTAAAGCATCCTCATAGACCTTGTTTTCCATGCATTTGAATTTTAGTGTGCTTTTGATTTCAATATGCTTTTAATCTTTCATGAACGTTGAGTGTTAAATGTTGAGTGTTCACTAGACAGAGTTTTTATGCATAGTGTCCTTGTAAGGGGACTAAAATCTCAGTTTAGTAATACACAGTGTCTTTAGGACAATTAAATGAGTTGAGTGACCTGAGTGCCAAGGTGATAGGGAGCATATATTAACCTTCCATAAAGAAGTATTGTAACCTACCACAATGAACACTTAGTTAGGAATCCTTTATGTATATATATTTTAGACGCATGCCTCGAAGTTTACTTACCTTGGTTGATAATAAATATAGCCTAATCTAGCACCCTAGGTTTGTCACTACATTTTGGCGCCATTGCCGAGGAGGCATAGTTAGAGGATTTCGAAAAAAATTTAATAAACAAAAACAAGCAAAAACATAGATTTAGAAGTCATGTTTACTTATGCCTAGATCTAGAGATAATAAAGGTAGATTCACAAAAACCCCCCATCCAAAAACTAACCTACCATCAGGAGCAGACCCTTTAGGAAACATTGAACACACAACACCAGCTGAGGAAGTCACCATACAAGAATTAGAGGATAAACAAAAATCAGGGCAAAGACTCACACTCATCGAGAGGCAAATTCTATTAGCACACAAATCACAGAAGAAACACTTCCCTGGATCCTCTATACAAGGAGAAAGTAGCACAGTGACTCAACAATCTTTCTTTAATCTTCTCTTTGAAACAAGTGACACTGAACAAGGAACAGAGGAACCTCTCAAAATGGCTGAGGAAGGAGATGGATCAGTACCAAATCAAGGTCGAAGAGATGAGGAAGAGTCAACCCTTAAATTTCCTATTCAAGAACCACAAGAAGATGATGAAATAAAAATGAAAAACATACCTCCATCTGTGCTACCAAATTTTTATGGCATGGCTTCAGAAGACCCAGATTCATTCTTGTTTGAGTTTGACATTGTATGTTGAACATATGGTTACATAGATGGTGCCCATAGGTTTAGA
The DNA here is from genome assembly GCA_031772625.1 of Pinus tabuliformis. Classification (NCBI taxonomy): domain Eukaryota; kingdom Viridiplantae; phylum Streptophyta; class Pinopsida; order Pinales; family Pinaceae; genus Pinus; species Pinus tabuliformis. The sequence continues at coordinate 422,135,933 of CM062819.1, read as the reverse complement.
CTCTTCCCAGCAACATTAAAAGGTGATATTTCCACTTTACCTTTTGAAGAAATTGCTGAGTTATGTGAAAAATATTCTAGGAGCAAAGCCAAAATTGGAAAAAGAACCATATCATCCAAAGCCACAAAATCTGCTTCAGCAAGTGTCACAAGGGCTGAAATAGGGAACCTGTTAGAGGAATTCAAAACAAATCTGTTAAGTACCTTAGGAACCCAAATTGACACTCTAAAAGCTAAGAAGAGACAAGGAGAGGAAGATCAGATGATGGCTATCTTTTTCCCAAAATGCCGGAAGAAACATGCCTTAAAATACTGCCCATTAGAAAACATTCAAGTTTGTGCCTTTTGTACTGAAAATCATGATATATTTCATTGTTCTAAAGTCAAGGTTTTGTAGAATTGTAATGTGGCAGCTAATGCAGATATGGAAAATGTGTATTACATGGGCGCAAAGAGACCATGGCAGCCAAAACCAGCACCTCAAGGTATGTTCCCAAATCAGAATTTGCAATTTCCTGTACATTATCAAATGTATGCTCAGAATTCATGGAATGTACCCATGCCATGGCAACACCAAAATTACCCCCAACAACAATGGAGACCATCTCAACAATACTCTCAACAATATCATTCATATCCTCAATCATACCAACCATACTCACAGCCATATCAACAATATCATCAGCCATACTCGCCATATCCTCAATCATATCAGCAATATCCTCAGCAGCAAGTTGTTTACCCACATCAACCTCAACCCACTCAACAAGCATTTCCTGCTCCTCCACCAATAAATCCACCACAATTACAACTTCCATCTAACTCACAACCTCCTAGACCTACTCAAATCCCTGCTCAACCTGTACCAAATCCAAACAACAGAGCATAGAGGCTAGCCTACAATGTAGATGAGGGAACCTCATATCCTACATTACCCTTGCAAAATATCAATTTGAGGTCTGGTAAGGTACTTCACAAAGAAAACGAAGAAAATGAAAATGAAACTGCAAATCAAAGAAAACAAAACGACGACACCAAAAATAAACAAATGCAACCATTGCATCCACCACCTTTTCCAAACTGATTGGTCCAAACAAAACTTCCAATGTCTATACCGCAATTTGATGTTTTAGACGAGCTCAAAAATGTCTATATAAAAATTCCACTACTACAAGCCATAAAAGACATTCACATATATACTAAAGCAATCAAAAAATTGTGCCTTAAGAAGCCCACTAGGAAAAGGGTTGATCCACAAACCATTCATGTTATTGGACATTTAGCTGGCATTATGACAAATACCATCTCAATGGAAAAGTATGTTGATCCTGGTATTCCCAAAGTCACTATAATCATTAACAACATACATATTCCAAACACCTTAATAAATCTTGGGGCCACAATAAATTTCATGACTCTTGAAACCATGAAAACACTCCAGCTCACAAATTTGCAACACACAACAATTGTTCTAGAACTTGCTGATAGGTCTAAAGTGATTCCTGAAGGGATTTTGGAGGACATAATCGTTTCACTGGACTCTTGGGAGTATCAAGTGGAATTTTTAGTTCTTCAACCCAAATCCAATTTAGGAGGGCACCCTATCATTCTTGGTAGACCATGGTTAGCAACTGTTGATGCATTCATAGGATGTCGATCGGGTAATATGATCATTTCACGAGGAACTGAAAGAAAACAACTCACTCTTTACCCATCAGCACAATCACCAGCAGTAGCACACAATTTATGGCTTGACGATAAGTACAATGACAAAGAAGAAGTACAATATGTTTTTAGCATCAACCAAATCTATGATTTTCAAGAACATAATAATGATGATTTGGTAGAATTATTCCTTTCTCAACCTGATATTTCCGAAAATTTGAGAAATGACCAATATCATGTTGCAAATGAAATTTTAGCCCAAAATTTTCAGGAAACATGCACCATTCAATCTTTGCAAACAACATTCCATGATATTTTTCTCATTCAAATCATCAGAAACGCACAGACTCAGACCATAGAGATTAGTCCAGGAAAAACTCTGAATATTGGCACTTACCTAGACTCATCTCAGCAAGAGAAATTGATTCAATTATTGAGAAAATACCAGAAAGCATTTTCTTGGGACTACACCGATATGCATGGGATTCACCTTGAAACATGCACTCACCATATTTATACCGATAATACTATCAAACCAGTGAGGCAACCGCAGAGACGAATGAACCCCATGCTCCAAGATATTGTTAGAGAAGAATTACAAAAACTGTTGAAAGTTAATTTTATCTATCCTATCTCTGACAGTCAGTGGGTATCCCTATTGGTAGTAGTGCCCAAGAAAAATGGTAAGTGGCGGATTTTTGTGATTACAGACAATTGAACAAAGCAACGCTCAAAGATTATTTCCCACTACCATTTATCGACCAAGTGATAGACACATTAGCTAGGAAATCATCATTCTCTTTTCTTGATGGTTTCAGTGGCTACAACCAGATCAGGATAGCCTTAGAGGACCAGGACAAAACCACTTTTACTTGTCCCTGGGGAACTTATGCTTATAATTTTTTTCCATTTGGACTTTGCAATGCTCCAGCTACATTTCAGAGAGCTGTGTTAGCTATTTTTGCTGATTTAGTTCATGATTGCATTGAAGTTTACATGGATGATTTTTTGGTGTATGGTGATTCATTTGAGCATGCATTAATAAATCTTGAAATTTTTTTGAAGAGATGTATTGAAGCTAATCTATCCCTGAGAAATGAAAAGTGTTGTATGATGTTAAACGAGGGGATAGTATTAGGCCACTATATTTCTTTTCAAGGTATTAAAGTTGATCCATCGAAAATTCAGATCATTGTCAATTTGCCAATTCCGAAGACTCAAAAAGAGGTAAGAAGTTTCCTTGGGTATGCAAGCTATTACAGAAGGTTTATTGAACATTTTAGTAAAATAGCTTCACCTTTGTTCAAGCTTCTAGCCAAAGATGTACTTTTCAACTGGAATGAGAATTTCCAGCAAGCATTTGAAACACTCAAAAAGAAGTTGTCAACCACACCAGTCTTAAAAGGACCTAACTGGAACCTACCATTTCACATCTTTACAGATGCATCTGATACTGCAGTAGGTGCCTCATTAGGCCAAAAAGAGGAATCTTGTCCTTATGCCATCTATTTCATTAGAAAAAATCTAACACTTGCAGAATTAAACTACACAGTCACAGAAAAAGAAATGCTTGCCATCATATATGCTGTGAATAAATTCCGACATTATATAACTGGTTATGAAGTTTTTGTACATACTGACCATTCTACCATTAGGCATTTAATGAAAAAACCAGTAACTAGTGGCAGAGTTACCAGATGGTTATTATTGTTACAGGGATTTAACATCACAGTGTTAGATAGACCAGGTAAGGAAAATCAGGTGGCAGATTTTCTTTCTAGACTGCAAAATCAAGGTGAGGTTGTTCTGGTTGAAGATTCTTTTCCAGATGAAAATCTATTTGCAATTTCATTAGTGAATCCTTGGTATGCTAACTTGGCCAATTATTTGTCTACAGGAAGAACACCTCCATACTTTACTCCAAAGGAAAAGAAGAGGCTAGTCAAACAAAGTGCTCGATACTCATGGATTAATGGCGATTTATTTTACACTGGTTATGATATGATTATTAGACGGTGTGTAAGAAATGATGAGATAATTGATATTTTAAAATCTTTCCATGATGAACCATGTGGTGGGCATTTTGCAGCTAAGAAAACATCATTCAAGATTCTTAGTCTTGGATACTACTGGCCATCCATTTTTAAGGATTCCAAGAAGTACGTGAAGAGTTGTGAGAGCTGCCAAAGAATGGGTAGGCCAACAGCTACAGATGAGATGCCACTTCAGCCACAAGTGCACCTAGAGCCATTTGAAAAATGGGCTCTATATTTCATAGGACCCATTAATCCAACTTCCAATGGTAAGAAGTACATCTTAGTATGTACCGATTACGTAACAAAATGGGCTGAAGCAAAAGCACTAGTTAGAGCAACTGAACAAATAGTGGTAAACTTCCTTTTTGAAGAGATTTTTGTAAGGTATGGAGTACCAAGGGAGATAGTGACTGATCAAGGTACTCAGTTTACTTCAAAGTTAGTTAAGGACATCACAGAAAAATATCAAATCAAGCACAGAAGAAGTACACCTTACCACCCACAGGCCAATGGCCAGGTGGAATCCACAAATAAAACTTTGGAAGGAATTATCACTAAGACGGTGGCAATGAACAGAAAGAATGGGGAAGAGAAGCTCAATGATGCACTCTGGACTTATCGAATCACGTGGAAGAATACTACAGGATTTACACCATATCAGTTGGTGTATGGCAAAGAGGTAATGCTTCCTATTGAGTTTCAAATACATACTTTTAAGATGGCTGCAGATTTGGAAATTTATCTGAATAAATCACAACAAGAAAGAATTCAGCTGTTGAACCAACTGGATGAAATGAGGTAGCAAGCATAGGAAACAAAAATCCTCATGCAAAAACAAAGGAAGCAGTGGCATGATGCACATATCAAGAAGAAGCAGTTCAAGGAAGGAGACTGGGCTTTACTCTTTGATTCTAAATTCAGAGAGATCAGTCAAGCTCATCACTATTGATGGAGAAGGCCACTCCTTCACTGTCAATGGTCATCGCTTGAAACTTTACAATGAGCCCATCAGCAAGCAAAATTTTATTCAAATTGTATCTCAACAGAGAGAGGTTGAGATATTGTAGCCTTCAGCTGCAGTATCTCTGCCTTAATTCATTTCATTTCAATTTAGAAATTCAAAAGAAATTTAAAAAAAATAAATTAATAAATTAAAAAAAAATGGGTTAGATGTGAAAACCAGACCCTGGCACATTCTAACCCAGAATTCTTACTTGAAAACCAATTCGTTGGCTGGTAAGAATTCCTTTTCTTTTTGTTTCCTGTTTGATTCATCAATTGAACAATGACTTGAGGACAAGTCAACGCTTTAGTGGGGGAGAAGCATCAACATTTTGTTTTTCTTATCTGATCTCCTCATTGTAAATTCTCAAAGATTTCTTATCTCATCTCCTCACTGTAAATTTCCAAAGAGTTTGTTTTAGCACTCCAGATTTCAATAAAGAAGTTGTTTTTGTCTTCGTTCTAATCAGAGGGACCTATTTAAAAACACTATGCAGTGGGACCTGTTCTGTCCAGAAGACCATGTTACCAGCACCAACAATAGTGGGACCTGTTCAACATACATAAAAGGGACCTGTTAAGAGACTTTTATCTCAAGTTACTTCAGCAAAGCTTCATCAAGTTTCAACAGAGATTCAAAGGTTTCTTGTCACCTAGGCTTCATCAAACACCAAAGATCAAGGAACCTACACACATATAGTTCTTTTCCAGATTTCAAAGAAGTTGCATAAACATTTTCCAGATCTTAGAGGGACCTGTTGCATTCAGGTTTATCTCAGAGGGACCTGTCATGAACAACAAAGATTAGTCAAGAAAGACTAGTCCTACCTAGCATGCCAATTCAACGATTGATCAACCAATAAAAGTGTAATGTATTCCTTATTTTTAACATTTAAATTCTTAGATTAATTTTTAATGTTAAATGTGATGACTATGACTGCTACGATCAATTTCAAAAACACCTGCATACCTATCACCCCTTATCATATTCTTAATCCCTATCATCTCCCAACACTCTAGCCTATCCCATATTTATACGATTTTTAAAATCCCCATACTCTCCATACGATTTCTCAATCCCCTCATATATCACCCTTCCAGCCTTTGTTATTAAGCCAACCAAACCCTACTGCTGGTCCAACATCTCTATTCGGCCAGGTACCAATGAACGGGGGACATGTGGTGAATTGTTAGAAAGCCAAATGTTATTCGGTTTGTTCATTATGTTTGAATCGGCTGAATTATGACATAACCACCCGACGAAGTCGAATGATGCAAAAGACTATCTGATATCATGCTCCAGTACTCCATATATCCTTCCAGCGTTCTCATGATGGTGTTTATACGACCCGATACAGCTACTCCTCTGTCATAAAATATGAATATGCTATGAATTGAGTCAGGTCGGTTATTAAAAAAAAAATCATTTCATTCTCAGTGTTCTATATTAGCAATTCGACTTCTGTGATTTCAACAACAAAGACTGAGAGTAGCAAGCGCTACAAAAGGAAAACACAGTCATCTGGGTTTACAAGTTTCGACCTCCACCATAATTACAAGACAATCATCTGGGCATCGCTTAAGTCACTAAAGGAGCTGGTTTCGAAGAACAAAGGGCGCCACCAGGTCAGCAGTGTGGAGCGGAAGACAAACGTAACAAACCAAAATACCTTTGTTGAATTTGTAGGCATAAACGAAGAGGGTTAGAGCAAAATTTCTCTGTCAAAATGACTAATAGGGTATAGCCAAGCACATTCGACAATTCCCAGCACCATGATGACTACATTGCAATTCTAAAAGAAAAACAATGGCTACCCTTCTTGGAGAAGTTTCATGGAAACAATGAGGAAGTCACTAAACAATTTGCCTTTACATTCAATGGGGAGAAAGCCTTGATAGGTAATTTTTCATTCAGGGTTTCAGAAGAAACCATAGCACAATCCTTAGGGATCAACCCAGAAGGGGAGAAATACTTCAAGACAAAACAGTTCAAAGAAAAATCATGGACTCAATTCATGTCCAGATCGAGGGTCTCATCCGTTAACTGGAAGAAAGGTGTCCCTAGGAGCTCGCCGATGCATCCATGGGATGAAATGGTGTATATCATCCAAAAATTTGTAACTTGTGAAGGCTGCTACAACATCGTTTACTTATACCACATCAAACTACTGTTACAGTTGAAAGGGCAGTGCATTATTAGCTTACCATACTTCCTCTTATAGAGCCTAACCAAAATGTCGAAAACCATCCAAAAGCAAAAAGGTAACGAGGACAAGAGCTTATATCATTTCAGGCTAATTAAAATTCTTATTGAGTATGAATTACAGAGAAGAGGAAGAACGTGGAAGGAGTTCTTGGTTTCCAACCAAATCAAAGATGAAGAGGATGAGCAAGAACAACGAGAGCATTCAAGATTTATGCATGACATTGATGAAGAGATTCCTGTGCACAAATCAAGCAATGTAGCTCCACCCATTAGTAGTGTGAGGATGAGGAAAATGAGAAAAGAGGATGCCCAGAAAGCAGAGCAAGATAAAAATTTTACTACCTATACAAGAAGATCCAGGAGAGCACAAAAGACAGCTACAAGAAGGCCAACTAGAATTGAATGCACCTACACCAATGGATATTGAGAGTAGTGCTCATTCACAACCTGGACCAGAAGCTGAGATGGAGGTTGAGAGCAACAATAGGCAAGAAAAAGAGTCACCACCCGCCACTAAGAAATAAAGGAAGCTAGAAAAGCAAATTGAAAAGTTAAAGGAAGAACTGATGGAGGCCAACATGCTGGAAAAAGTCATCAATAAAGAGAATGAAATGCTAAGAGCACAGAGTAAAGAGACTCAACAAAAAAATGAGAAGTTGAGGGAGCAGATCAAGGAATTCGAGGCTGAACAAACTAACATTTGCAAGTGGGAAACCAAATGGTATAAACAAAAGAAAGCCCTCAAGGAGAAGTACAAGAGTTTAAAGCATGAGCTCCACAGTCAGAAAGATTCTCAAGCTAAGAAGAACATGGATGCATTGTTGAAAGCAACAGAGGTGCAGGGAGGGACAAAGTTTAGAGGCAGCACATCAGGATTAGCATGAGGACATGCTAAATCATTAAGCTTGGGGGAGATGTTGGTACCATTCCATGACCTTCTTTTTCCTCTTGAAACACATCATTTGTCTACCTTTTCCCTCCATAGATCCCTTATATTCCTTGAAATTAATTAGTTAATAATATTATAGTTGTTAGTTTGCATTAAAGTTAGTTTATGAGTTTTTATGTTAGAAATTAGGAGTTTTTAATAAAAAGTTACAGGAAGTTACAACATTCTGTAAATGGTTCATCATCTGACACGTGGCATGACAGGCAAGCTAAAGAAAGGAATAGGAACGAAAACTAGAATGTACAAGCATGGAGAAACATCGATCCTACAACGAATCCAACACTCCTTGTCATGCGGTCAACGTTGGTCAAAGCCCCAGCCTTTTGGTGACAAACACAGTAACAGCCATAGGTTTCCAAACCGGTTTCATTTTGTTTCTTTTTGGAAATTGGTTTTGAATGGAAATGACCCAAAAATCATTCCATAGTAAAAGCGGAAACAACAGCATAGTGAATGTACATTCAATCCAAATGAAAACCGTGTATTATTTTGTTTTTAAAAACACGGATGTATATACAGTTACATGATTATTGTTGATCTCTGTATATCGTTTGGAGAACAGAGCTTTTGTATACTCTTCAGAACTTAAAACCAGAACTCGATTACAGTCACGGTTTCATTATAAAATTGTTCATGCGTTAATACCTTAGTTGCTTGCACAAATTCCAGTATACCGTTGAAACACGGATGGGCCCTGCGTGGACGGGTATACTGTCATTTTCATTTCATTAATAGCTTTTGAATATTGAATATCATGCACAGTCATTAGAGTTATGCTTATGATTTCGTTGATTTAATTAGCAATCCTTATGAATGATGTTTATGATGATAGCTTAAAGGATTTATCGTTAAGATCATTGAACTGTATCTCGTAAGAGATCTGATCCTTCGTTATATTTTTAAATCATCCTCATAGACCTTGTTTTCCATGCATTTGAATTTTAGCATGCTTTTGATTTCAGTATGCTTTTAATCTTTCATGAACGTTGAGTGTTAAATGTTGAGTATTCACTAGACAGAGTTTTTATGCACAATGTCCTTGTAAGGGGACTAAAATCTCAGTTTAGTAATACACAGTGTCTTTAGGACAGTTAAATGAGTTGAGTGACCTGAGTGCCAAGGTGATAGGGAGCATATCTTAACCTTTCGTAAAGAAGTATTGTAACCTACCACAATGAACACTTAGTTAGGAATCCTTTATGTCTATAGATTTTAGACGCATGCCTCGAAGTTTACTTACCCTGGTCGACAATAAATATAGCCTAATCTAGCACCCTAGGTTTGTCACTACACTCCTCAAACCACAAGATCGGGAACAATTTGACAAACAATAAAAAAATATTTTAATAAAAAACAATAAACTATAATATAATAAAATAAAAAATAAATATTTATTGTAATAATTAAAAATAATATAAAATTAAAATAGCCACAAAAATATTTATTAACAATTATTAGTTAAAACCTAATTTTAGTAATTACTCACTCACCCAAATTAAAAAGTGGTGTGGCCCAGACAGGGTGTCCCCAGATACCTAATTTTAGTAATTACCCACTCACCCACCTTAAAAGTGGTGTGCCCCATCCCCAGATACCTAATTTTAGTAATTACACACTCACCCAAGTTAAAAAGTCACCCCAAATACCTAATTTTAGTAATTACAACTCACCGACATTAAAAAGTGGTTTGACCAAACCGGATCCCCAAATCCCTAATTTTAGTAATTACCTACTCACCCACCTTAAAAAGTCAGCCCAAATACCTAATTTTAGTAATTACCGACTCACCCACATTAAAAAGTGGTGTGGCTCAAACCTCAGCTAATTTTAGTAATTACCGACTCACCCACTTTAAAATGTGGTGTGGTCCAAACCGTGTGCGATCCCGAGATACCTAATTTTAGTAATTACCCACTCACCAACGTTAAAAATTGGTGTGGCCCATGCCATGCCCCTGGGTAGGGGCTCCTTAAACCACAAGATCACAAACAACTCGACAAACAACAACAACAACAAATTAAATAAAAAATTAATGAACTTTAATATAATAAAAGTAAAAACTATATATTTATTATAATAATAAAATAACTATAAAAATGTTCGTTAACCATTATTAGTTAAAACCTAATTTTAGTAATTACCTACTCACCCACGTTAAAAAGTGTACTTGAATTTAGTCAGTATGATAAATTATAAGATGACAGTTATTAAAATGGGTAGCAATTTCAATTTATTAAATATAATTAAAAAGTAGATTAAAATGGTATTTTTTTAATTTGGAAATAAAATTTTAGGTCAGATTTTTTTTTTAAGAATCACAAATGTATAAGATGACACTTATTAAATGGGCGGCAATTTCAATTTATTAAATATAATTAAAAAGTAGATTAAAATGGTATTTTTTTATTTGGAAATAAAATTTTAGGTTATAATTTTTTGTTTTAAGAATCACAAATTTAAATTGTTTAATTTGCAATGTTCAAATGTTTCAAAAATTCCAAATTATTTTTCTGACCTGAAATTTCATTTCCAAATTTAAAAAAAAATACCATTTTAATCTACTTTTTAACTATATTTAATAAATTGAAATTGCTACCCATTTAATCACTGTCATGTTATAATTTATTACACTTACTAAATTCAAGTACACTTTTTAACGTGGGTGAGTAGGTAATTACTAAAAATAGGTTTTAACTAATAGTGGTTAATAAACATTTTTATAGTTATTTTTTCCAAACATTTGAACATTTCAAATTAAACAATTTAAATTTGTGATTCTTACAAAAATTATTGGATTTGGCAAAATTAATCAAAAAATACTAGAAAAAAATTATTTTATTTATTAATTAAGCTAAGCTATTATAATAAATGAATGGTGCAATCTAACTTATAGATGAAATGACCTGATTCACTAGAATAAGAAGATACAATTTCAAACAAGATTATGTTTTTTTAATCATTTAAAATATATTTTTAATACAAAAATAAATTCAAAACACTAAAAAACTTCTAAAATACTAAAATTCTACAAATTAAACAATTTGAATTAAGTTTTTAAATTTTTTACCAAATTTTAATTAAATTTAATCCAAAAAAATATAAAAATATATATTCCAAATATTAATTAAACTACACTATAATAAAAAATTCTACAAATTAAACAATTTGAATTAAATTTTTAAAAATCTTTACCAAATTTTAATTAAATTTAATCCAAAAAAATATAAAAAAATATTAATTAAACTACACTATAATAAATTACAAAATGATGGTGATTAAATAGTAACAAAGTTCATACATGTAACTTTAAAAGTTTAAAGTTCTCATTATTTTAAGCTCATTTATTCTTAAATGTTTAAACTAATTTAACCAAATTTAAAATTTTCACCAAAATCAACATAAATTTATTACCAAAAACGAGGTTCCTCTCACTTATTCATTGAGACTTGCCCTCTTAGCCACAATTCGAATGATGAACATGTGACCGTGATTCCCCGGCCTTTGAAAGTGTCTAAGCACCCTATGAACCGACAATGTGAGACTTGAACCCTCAGCCCCAATTGCAATAATGAACATAGGACCGTGATTCCTTTCGACAATTTGAGGCTTGAACTCTCGGCACCAATTGGAATAATGAACATAGGATCGTGATTTCTTCCGCTTTTGAGAGAGTTTTAAGTAACATATTTCCGAGGAAATATTTAGGTAAATCTATCGGAGGGATTCAATCTGGTCCGTTTATTAGTAAAGTCTAATTTTGAAGATATCAAAAAAATTGACCCGTGATTTTTTATTAGTGAAATATTTTATTAACAAAAAATTTACCAATTAAACTACCCCTAACAGATTAAGCACCATATAAACCAACCATGTGACTTGATTTGAAGGGGAACATAATACTTTAAAAGCAGCCAGGGTCGTATGGAATAATGTATAAAGATAAAGTGTCACTTAGCTAAAGGGCGTTATTATGTTAATGGGGCGGAACCCACGTGAACCGGGGGCTTATGGGGTTGGCTTTTCATTTAAAAGCGGGTCAAGGCCCCACAAAATATCCGGAAATGTAATATTTCCGTATCATGGTTTGTTGCGGAGGTGGCGTTGGCATGAGGCGAAGATATAAATCAGATCCTACCGATCAGGAGAGTTCCGCCTAATTAGAGGCAGATTGGAGGCAGAGAAGGCCGAGGCTAGATCTCTAACTCGGAGTTTCTCTTATACGCCAGAGAGCTTAAAAGCTTTGGATGGAGTTTACGCCATGAGCAGTCCCAGGCAGCATCAGTGTAAGCGTAATGTCTGCCCAAACGTGGAGGCATGGTGTTGGATGATTTTGAAGGGAGGAGCCGCGCTTCTAATGTTCGGCTGGGCTTTCTATGTACTGTTTCTCACCATTACCACGCACCCCTGCTGGATGGCTTCCAATTGCTGGGCGTCTCTGGTTTTGGGCGGCAACAGAAGGGTTAATTTAGCCCAGACTGGTAAACTTGTAATGCCCAGCAGTGCGACTGAGCTCGAGAATATTGTCTTCGGCATCGCCTCGTCGGCGGACCATTGGCGGAAGAGAAAACAATACGTCGATGTCTGGTGGAAGCCGGGAATTACCAGAGGATTCGTTTGGCTCGACCGGCCGGCAAATTTTTCCAGCGATCCGCCGATCAAGGTATCGGAGGACACTTCGCGCTTTAAGTTCACGCACCCTAACGCTCCCCGCTCTGCAATTCGGCTCGCCCGGATCGTGTTGGAGACTTTCAAGTTGGGGCTCCCGAATGTGAAATGGTTCGTGATGGGTGACGACGATACTGTTTTTGTTACAGAGAATCTGGTGCAGGTTCTCAACAAATATGACCACAATCAGTTTTACTACATCGGCTCCATTTCTGAATGTACCGAGCAGAACATGGCGCATTCGTTCAACATGGCGTACGGCGGAGGCGGATTTGCCATAAGCTATCCGCTGGCTAAAGTGCTCTCAGAGATCTTGGACGACTGCATTGATCGGTATTCGAGTTTGTATGGGAGCGACCACCGAGTGCAGGCGTGCTTGGCTGAGATCGGAGTGCCATTGACAAAAGAACCAGGTTTTCACCAGGTAAGTCCCAAATTCTCAGATCTGTAAATAGAGATCAAGTTTGACCCGCATCATTGTTAATACCAGAGATTATTCCATATCTTTTTCTTTGCAAACTAGGAAGCACCATTATTCTTAGTGGCTGTCAATATTCTGTAAGAACAAACACATTAAATTCTTTTTATGTGATTGATATTGAATAAATAAAGTAAGTGATATCGAATAAATAAAGTTCTTACTGAAGTGACCTAATTCTTTAGATTCTTCTTTTCATTATAAATTAGTTAGGTTTTTTTTATGTAAAATTTTATTGAAGTTCATAGATTTTTCAATTTTTAAAATTATGAAGGTTATCAACAGTAAATTTGTTACATAGATGATAGTGATAGCAATTTCATGTATATCATAAGTTACATAAATAGAGGATAATGATATCAATTTCATGTATATCACTATGATCTTAAAAGTTTATGCTATGGGGTTAAAAAATATTTATAAATTTATTAAATTCTAATAGGTTGTATATTTTAGATTTTTTTTATATTTTATATTTAGAAAATAAGGGGAAATAATAGGTTATATATTTTAGAATTTTTTTATTTATTTTTCATATTTTATATTTAGTAGATAATGGGAAAAAGTCTTATTTACCTTGTTTAGAGATTTATTTAGAGATCTATTTATGATTATCTTATTAAAAGAATGTTGTTCACTTATCTTGAAGTTCAAAATAAAGATTGGATAATTTTGTTTAAATAACTAAAATCTATATTTGTCAAATTAGGTTATTTGGGGTGGTTAGGTGGAATAGTTATTATCTTCCCCACCCAGATTCAAATCTGCTAGGATGAACTATAAATGCATTGATAAATATTATATTAATGGCCTAAATGCATTGATAAATATTACATTAATGGCCTCTTGCCAATGAATATTGTTGTCTTGGCTTCAAGCCTTCTAAATTCTTAAATGAGTATACATGTGGGTTGGTCTCCTACCAACAACCTCACTTTAGAGTGAGCATACGTGTGGGTTGGCATACCAACAACCTCTCATTAGAGTGAATTTAAGTGTAGGTTGGCCTAGTACTAACAACCTCACTCTACTTGTAGGCTCACCTGGTATTAACAACCCCACTTTACTTGTAAGCTCACTTGGTATTAACAACCTCACTCTCCTTGCAGGTTCACCTAGTACTAACACCCTCACTTTAGAGTGAGTATACCTGTAGGGTGATCTGGTATCAACAACCTCACTCTACCTATAGGTTGGCCTAGTATCAACAACCTCACTCTACTTATTAGTTGGCCCTCACTTTACTTATAGGTTGCCTTGGTATCAACAACATCACTCTAGAGTGAGTATAAGTGTTAGGTGACCTAGTACTAACGACCTCACTTTAGAGTGAGTACACCTATAGGCTAGCTTGGTACCAACCATCTCACTCTACCTATAGGCTAGGCTGACATAGTAGGAACAACCTCACTTTACCTGTAGGCTAGGCTGACATGGTAGGAACAACCTCACTTTAGAGCGAGGCTAGCTTGTTATTAACAACGTCACTTTATTTGGCTAACTTGTTATGAACAACCTCACTTTATTTGTAGGTTAACTTGGTACCAACAACCTCACTTTAAAGTGAGTATACCTATAGGCCCACTTGGTATCAACAACCTCACTTTATAGTGAGCATACCTATAGGCTTGCATGGTATCAAGAACCTCACTCTACCTGTAAGTTAACATTGTACCAACAACCTTACTTTAGAATAAGTATACTTGTAAATTGGTCTTTTCAACAAACAACTTCACTCTACTTAATACTTATTAAATTTTTTTTACTTAAATAATTTTTTAAAGATATATTTTTAAAAAATTATTTTTAAGATCTACTAGAAATTACAATTTTAGTTATTAGTTAAATTAAAAATTATAAAAGCATTAAACCACACATAGCTCACATCTCTGACCAAACTCTTAGCTAACCTGCTAGCCAAGGTCTTATCTAACTTTTTAATACATTTACATTGTCCTTCATCTAGGGTCAGTGGTCAATGTTTATATGACTATGTTTCAAGGTAATTTTTTTTTTTAATAAAATGAGTTTATTATTTTCATAATAGGATGGGTAAACTAGATACCTGGTCACTCAACTTGAATTTGATACTTAGTCCATAGAATAGTTAAATCAAATACTCATCAAATGGAATCTGGTATCATCTTCCAAAATTTTGATTCCAGATAAAATAATTTTCAACTTTAATTTTAATTTAAGATATATTTTTGAAGCTCAAAATCTTTAATAAATTTCACAAATTTATAATACGTAATTTAACATGTTCATATTTGATAGATAAGCGTGGAATATTTAATGAACTTATTATTTGAGATCTCCCTAGCATATCAAAGTGTGCAAAGGTTTTTAATCAGTTTATTTGGCAGATTGATCTCCATGGCAGCTTCTTCGGTCTCCTGTCCGCTCACCCTTTAGTGCCTTTACTTTCTGTCCATCACCTGGAGGCAATGGAGCCCATATTCCCTCGAATGGCTAGAGCCTCGGGGCTGAAGCATCTGATGAAGGCGGCGAGGATCGACCCCGGGCGTGTCCTCCAGCAGAGCATATGTTATGACCAGAGAAGGAATTGGACGGTTTCTGTTTCTTGGGGGTATGCCATCCAGATTTATAACAGAATCGAGACTCCTCGCATACTGGAATACCCCATGCTGACATTCTGGCCCTGGATGTATGGAAAATACCCCTTCATGTTCAATACTCGGCCGGTCCCCAAAAATCGCTGCGACAGACCCAGGGTTTTGTTCATGGAGGCGGTTAATTTTATTAATGATAATGATACACTTGAGGGTGTTATTAGCCACTACCAGACAGATGATGGTATCGACAGCAACCAGTGCAATCTGAGTAAAAATGTTTCAGAAAATGTACACAGAATTGCAGTTTTCTCTGAAGTACAGAAGCATGATTTGACCCTGGTAATTAACACGGTTCTTTCTTCTTTAATTTTTCTTGAATGTATATTTCTGTGATTCATATTGTATCAAGAAAGTCTTCTGGTAAGAAATCAGATTCAGATTGTTTTCTGTGATTCATATTGTATCCAAGAAACTCTTTTGGTAAAAAATCGCATTCAAATTGTTGGATCAGCAAATTTGAAACCGCTCATTACTTTTTAATTTAAGTAAAATAAATCCCTGCTTTTCTATTTTCCTGAGATTTTCAGGTCTGGTTTTTGCAGGCTCCGAGAAGGCCGTGCTGCGACATAACTTATCCTTCCGATGACAGCAATATTGATATGAGAATCACTATCAGGAGCTGCGGCCATCGCGAATCTGTATTTAGAGAATACGGTTGACAGTTTGTTTTGAAGCGAGATATTATTCATTATTTTTTCTGATGAATGGTCGTTTACCAGAGGCAGCAAAGGAAAGTAAGAGTGGGCTTTCATGTAGAAAAATCCAATGAACAATGAAGGGGTATATTTTTCAACCTTTTTCTGCTTATTGCACACAACATCTCGCCATTCATGTGTGGGGGCATGAAGCTCCAAAGTCTCTGCCTCCTGAAGTGTTAAATGGCCATTGCAATGCCAAGCGCGCCCAAGGGGCACCTATATACCTGATAGTTGTTACAATGCTTCTTGATTTGTTTTGAAATCACGATTTATTTAGAGCAAAATAGCTTTAATAAATTAGAGAATGAATGGTTTTTGGAGGCATAAAATTGAGAGATGGTATCATGCTGTAGTGGCCCTTCTTTGGCTTATGACTTTGTGAGATGTCAATGATAATCTTAATATCCCCTTATAACTAAATCACCTATGTCCATGGATATAATGCAGTAAAATAAGGTTAAATTTATTGGAAATGGGTAGTATTTAATTGAGATATGATCATTTCAGCATTTTCTTTTTATATTAAAAAATATTGTAATAAGTTTTTCTATTCTAAAGCAAGATGTCTCCTATATAGATATGTGTTTGCTACATTGAGTGTGAGATTGACTGTGAGATCGATGTATAGAGTTTTTTTTTATATGTAACATGAATATATGTTATAAGATTTGTGTGTAAATAGAGTTTTGTGTTTTTGTTTAAGATAAATAGAGTTTTTTCCTTTTGTTTAAGAAAAATTATATTTTCTGCGAAATATAGTATAGAGTCTTTTCCTATGTATTTCATAAAAAACGTTGTAAAATAAAATTAACTATTATAGATCTTATGAAATAAGGGTTTGACAAAGTAGAAATCAAATTTACCTAAAAATGTAATTGGAAAAAAAATTGAAACTAAATAGAATTAGAATAAAAACTATATAGTTAGTACAAACAGTTTTCATTTTTTAAATTGGTTTAATGGTCTGTTCACAATATTTTATTTTCTTCTTCTTTTTTCTTTTCTTTTTTTTCTATTTTATTATATTCAGTTTTTTTTTCTTAACAAAAAAATATTTATGTTAGTACATTCTTTGAAGCGTTTTCAAAATAAAAAGAGCATATTTCAGTTTTTCATAGTTTTCAAAAAGTTCTATTTAGGACTTTGTTTCTATCCTATCTCTCATATAGATTTGAACAAAGTAGATTGAGCATATCTTAGTCTTACAGTCATTAAGAAAAAGTTCCAGATTATATTCTATGTATGAGTCTCTCTGTTGCTTTTAGCTTGCTTATTTACCTACGAAAATCTCACAAAAAACCAACTCATTAGCAAGTACATTATGGGCTTCATTTAGAGGATAAGAATTTAATGAGACAACAACCTCATCTCTACTTTCTTCTTTCAACATGTACATGAAATCACCATTCAAACTTTTCTTCAATGAAGCATAGGCTTGGGAATTGTATTTCTTATAGAGATGAGAGAAGGAGATATCATCAAATAGAGACAATCACTTTGAGAAACATAACGAAATTGTAAAACCCAAATTTTTTGATCTGATTTTCCCCTTTCATCCGATGAGTGACCAATTTAGAGTCACTAAATATATGAATAGATTTGTAGTTTTTCATTTGGGAAGCCTTCATCAAGAGAAACAAGGCTTCCAATTCACCAAAATTATTGGACCTAGAGCCCAAGAAAGAATTACCTCCAAATAGGTGATCATTAGAGAGGAAGGGGACATAACTAGCCCCACATTTTGCACCTCTATCTTGGATGACCCCACCAAAGAAATGTCATGGATTAACTTATCTATTTGATGAGGGGAAGGAGGGGAGGGTCCTTAGGATTGAGTGTTGGAAGTTTAGGGGGAAACCTAAAATAAGGATAACAAAGGAAAATCCTAAAAATCCATTTGAAATTTAGGAACCAATATGTTTTTAAATATTCTTTCGTTTCTAGCACTATGAATTCTCCAAAGCACTAGAAATGGAATTACTCTAAAGTGTTATGGTCTCTTCTTACAAACCACTCCTTAAAGTTTTCTATAGCATCACCTTTGCCCCATATCTTTGGAAAATTTGTTGAAGGTTCAAAATCTTTCTAGACATGAATTGATGAAGGACAATAACAAATTATACAAGCATTAGATTATGTAATACCCTTGGGAAATAACTTTATGATTTTATATTACTTATTGGCTGGAAAACAAAAGATCGGTGATGTGATATGTTGGATGTATATATTTTATTTTAACTAATGAGAAAATAAATTATTTTGATGTGTTAACATCCTTGAAAATGTGTTAAAGGTTGTCATGTGATATTTAACTCTTGTCAAAGAAACAATTGGAAAATAGTTATGCCTCCAAGGGGGCAAGACCAAAAGAGGGAAACATCCTCCTTTTTGATAGAATTCAAGAGAATTTTGGAGGGAGGGAACCAAAAAAATTTCATGACTAGACATAAGTGTCATGAGGTGCAACTTATAAAAGAGCCTTGTGTGAGAGAAAGACAACCTGCTTTTGAGAATAGAACTAGTGGGAGAGAAAGACTGGTTGAACCAATATTTTTTTTTGCAAGACATTGCTAAAAAGGTTCAAGAGGTGTATTATTCGAAAAAGATTTTTCAATTGGTTTTTTGACAAGAGAGAGTGGGCTTGGGGAAAATTACCTATAAATCCAGTTCACAGGATGGAAGGAAAATGGAAGCCTTTGGTGCATTTTCCAGGAAACTCTAAATAAGTAGATGAATGTTTAATTTTATGTTCGGTTTTTTTTTTTTTTAAATTGTAAAAGAATTAAAAGGTTGGATGTCAGGTATTTGGTACAATGTTTATTGATGTGGTGTGAAAAAGGAAATTCTATCTATGTATGTTATCAACAAGACTGAATTTTTTTTTTTCTTATGTTCTAATTTGTTACAAATAACATGATGGTTACAGGTGTCACATAGTTCTTATCTGTTGAGGTCGTTGGTAAGTGAGTAAAAGAAATATCTATCCTATTATCCCTGCTAACAAGGAGAAATAGTATGCAGAATGCAAGTTAGGGACAAGGGTTATAAATTTAACCTTGTATGTGGTTTCTTTCCAATATTGGGAACTAGCATTATAGTAACTATAGTATACAAAGAGGAGAGTTTATTTATGAATAAAATATAAGAATTTACATAAATATTAGGGCCTGTAGGGTTTGGAAGGGACATAGTGCATTGAGGTTAGAAGCTTTAGGGTTGGTTAGGGAAACCTTGTTTACCTAACCCAAGAATACTAGTCCTGAACACTGGGGTGTTTAAGGCTTAGAGGAAGTCAAATGATTCCCATGGTGGGATCTTTGAGGTCTCTGGCCTAGCAATAATGTTGGGGAGTAAATAAATATAAAATAAAATTTTTTTATGATATTGACTAAGTATATAAACCATTTAGATAACTTACAAAGTAATTGCAAATGCAAAGCAAAGAAATAGAAGGAACAATAGTTGTGCATGGCTATAAAAATCTACATAAAGGAAAAAGAATAATATAGTGGAAATATCATTCATTAAGGAGCATAAAGGCTTTGTAAATTGTGCAAAATCTAAGCTACAAAATATTCTTTTACATTCAGAGGAAATATAAAGTCCATGGTTCTAAATTAAGAGATACAGATTAGAAAAAAAATAATTACCTTTCTCGCTAGGTTACGACCAAGAACATATCTTGCAAGCATATATAGCATTGAAATAAACAAAAAGACCTAGTCGAGTTTTATCAAAATTTAGCCGCGGTGGGATCAATATTAACATAAGAAACAGTTCTATAACAGGCCCAAAGTACACACACACATATAAAGGAGTATAAAGAGTTTATGTAACTCGACCATGCTAGACTGATCGAATACAATGAGCCAATGATGAAGCCAAAAAGAAAACAAGACTTATAAATAAGTATACGTCGTTCCCAGTGGTGGAAGGAACACTTAGAGAGAACTGACTAATATTACTCATATACAATTATGTTTCTTAAAGTATTACTCATACAAGAGACTAATTACATAACGTTGGTTGGTACAATTCCCTCTCAAATATATATAAACCCTAAAATGAGAACCCTGGAGTGGTCTCACCATCAAGTTTGAGAACCTGTACAATATTATAGAAAATAAAAAATTATAAGCACTTAGAAATGGCACAATTGAAATGTGAAGTTTGTGTAGAATTCCTACAAGGGAAGAGGGTCTTTGAGGATAGCCTTGTTCATAACACACCTATAAACAAAAAAAAGAACACATTGGAGTTAGGGTATACGACAAGGACTTTGATAAATTTATTATAAACACTATAATGATTTTAGATAGAGACAATATGGTATACTTGTTCGATTATCGTGAAGACAACGGCTAAGAGCCTTGCTTCAAAACAAAAAGTCTATATGTATATCAGTAAATAATTTTGTCAGGAAAGAGATTTCTCTACAAAAAGAAAGGTAGAACTCAAACTAGTAGAGGTAGGGTTACCATGAAAAAGAACATATTACCTAGCTAGAGTTAACGAAGCCACACATGCATTGGAACCTTGAAGCTAGAGGTGTCATTACTAGGAAATTAGTTTAGGGATTCCACTTAAAAACCCTAACCAAAAATATAATAAGAGGTAGAATTAACAATGGTAAAGGAATTATCGCTGGAAAAAAAGATAACATGAGAACCCAAAATCTCAGTTAACAAAACGAAAAATTTGATTAATTTTTTACCAGAGAGTAATTACCTTGTTGTGTGTACTGACAAGTCCTTGTGGGTGAGTTCGAATCAAACACCATGTTCAATGCTGCAAATCCAACCACTAAGGAGAAGGTTTATTGGTGTTTTCCCCATAGAAAAAAAATTGCAGAGCTTGGGAACCCTCATCGACATAAGTGAAAATGATCCGTAATGGTGGAGAGATTGCCAAGGGTAGTTACCAAAACCTACCCTAAAAACAATTCCACTGTCGATTGAAACCAAAGACATTTGGTTTGTCAATGAGACTACACACTGTAGTGTGATGGGTGGATTGTACCATCAAATTTCTTGATTTCATATGGCCAAGTCTAGGTATGTCATCATATTAACCCACATGGCCACAAAGAACTTCAAGCAAGTCTAGAGGCTTCAATGTTCCATCAAAATTTGAACGAAATATTTAATAACATGACCAAGGTCATATGTTGAAGCCATATATTACCACCATGACAAGGTACTATGTGGAACCTACGTGAAATAAATTAGGTATTGGCAACAATTATAAATATTGCAAAAGAGTCAAACATTATATCACTCTACCTAGCACATCAACGTAGCCTATCCAAAACATCAATCTACCATGGTGGAGATTGAAGGTAATATCCTTAACCAATCTATTTTTGTATTAATTGACATGGGTGCTAGTATGAGTTATGTTAGTCTTGAGTTTGTAGAATACTATAAATTAATTTGAAAAGTATAAAAATTCCTCGTTGGTTCAGCTAGCTATTGGTGCAAAAGAAAAGTATCTAGCTAGGTAAAATCATGTCCAATGGTACTAAATGGAAATCAAGTTACAATAAATTTAAATGTATTGCCTTCATGCTCATATGATTTCTTAATAGGAATGAACTGACTGGAGGGGCTCTAGGAAATTACTAATTTCCTTGATAAAACATACATGTATACCATAGAATATGGAGAAACACATATTATAAGGGGCATTCCTAGGCTCATTTAAGTGTTTCAAATATTTGTGTTACATGTGAAGAAATCTAAAAGAAAAGGGTGTCAACTAGAAGACCAGTCTGAAAATAAGTCAGTCAAGTCCTTGGAGGAAATACATATATGAGATTATCAATATGTCTTTCTTGATGAGATTTCTTGGTTTACCACCTAAGAGGGAAATAGATTTCTCCATAGAATTAGTATTAGGAATAGCAGCAATATCAAAGGCCCCCTACTAGATGATTGTACCAGAATTAATGGCACTGAAGATATAGTTGCAAGAATTATTAAGTCAAGGTTATATTAGACCCAATGCGGATGCACTAGTCTTTTTTTGTTAAGAAAAAAGATGGAACTTTTAGATTGTGTATTAATTACTACAAGCTAAACAGTTGAAAATTAAAAATAGATATCCCCTACCTCGAATAGATGATTTATTTAATCAAGTTAAGGGAGAGTTTATGTTTTCTAAGATAGATCTTAAATATGGCTATCACCAACTAAGAATTAAGGAGGAAGACATATCAAAAACAACTTTTTGAACTAGGTATGGACACTATGAATTCACAATGTTTCCTTTCATACTTACAAATGCGCCTGCTACTTTCATGTGCCTGATGAACAATTTGTTCAGTAAATTTTTGGATAAGTTTGTACTAATTTTCATAGATGTCATCCTATATTCCAAGACTTTGGAGGAACATAAGTAGCATATGGAGATAGTGTTACAAACATTGTGTGAACATGAATTATACACAAAATTCAGCAAATATGAATTCTTTTAAGACGAGATACAATATCTTGGCCACGTAATCTTGAAGTAAGGGATAGTTGTGGACCCCGAAAAAGTGAAGGTTATTCTTGATTGTCCAATACTAAAAGATGTGGTTGATGTTATTAAATATGTTGAAGGGTTGGCGAACAGAATGAAGGGTGGAGCCTGCGAAAGTGGAGAACAGGGAGTTGTGTCTTTTTGGAGACCTTGGAGCACCTATCAGTCATCCCGGATTTTTGGGCAAGGAACACATCTACGTTGTTGAGATGGATGAGGAGTCAGTCGATTATTCCTCCAACCCGTTGGAATCAGAGTCCATTTGGACTGAACCTCCACATTATCATACAAGCATGGAGCTATTGCGATTGACTGGCTGACCGGTGCATCAAGTTGTCCCTTCTAGATCTCCATCGGTTGAGGTTTTCAACATTTCTGCGTCACTTGGAATTAAGAACCTTTCTTGTCTAGTGGGCAGTGATCACTAGGGTTACACAATGAAGGGTTTATGGAGCCCCAATCATGGGACAAGGATCAGATTCAGCTGAAGATCTCGGTTCCTTCCCCGTCATCTCTACAATTCCTAGATGCTTGCCTAAACCCTAGATCGATGGAACAAAGGGAGGAAGGAATTCCCTGTGGAGATGACACAACAAGGGATCGAACACATGCCATTAGCCAAAATCAAGGTTTTTCGGTTGGGATAGATGTTTCTTCCTCTTCGAGAGGGATAGGAGGTTTATCACTACCATAAGCCTCTGGTTGCTTTGAAGGGCATGTAAACTGTGATCTGGCACAAATCCAATCAGGAGCTATAGTAAGCGAGGAAGAGGGTAATTTACCCAAGGACGTAGGCAGTGAAAAGACAAAAGACCCTAGGTCGAGGGGGAAAAAATCAAAAACCACTAAAATGAAGGAAAGAGGAAGGAAAAAGGTGCTCGGGGAGGGAATAAAACTCGATGAAGTTATCGGCACATCCGACCAAATGCTTGTTGGTAGGGTTCATGGCCAGAACTACTCACCAACTCCTCTAAAGAAATGGGCAGTGGAAGTTTGGGGAGAAGTTCTGGATGTGTTTCCCTCTGTGGTCACCATGAACATAGGTAAGTTTTCACTCAATTTCTCAAACCCAGCACATGCTTAGTGGGTGCTTATGAAATTATGGCATATAAAGATGGCCCCTATAATGCCGAAGAGGTGATCCCCTTTATTTGATCCCAAGCATGAAAAATTGGGAGCTGGTACGATCTGGGTAAGGGTTCTGGGAATGCCACTGCAATTCTAGACTGAGGATGTCTTTAAGTGAATTGGGGACGACCTGGGCATTTATTTAGATCACAATAAATATTTTTTTGAGACGGGTAAGATAGCATTTGCCCGGATTCTAGTTCATCTCGACACCAGGGAGGATTTTGTGGAAAGCTTTATGCTTCAATACTAGGGTTTCTCTCTATTACAGAAGCTAGATCACGAAGGTGTCCTCTTTAGGTGTCAGAGGTGTCATGAAGTCAAGAATTTGTATAAAAAATTCCCATTATTGGCTAAGGACAAAATGGAGGAGGTTATAGGAGGCAGGATGGTCAGCGAATTCAATCATAGCGCACAATCTCCCCTCAAGGAACCAGCCTCTCCAAACAAAGGATAGGTGCATGTTGCTAGCTACAAGGCTCAATCCCAAGGAAGGACTCCTTTAGCACCTTCGGTCATCACCCACTCTCGTACAGTAGCATCCTGGGTGACTTCGAGTACTACACTTTCTCCCCCTCCCTCGGAACCTCTTAATTCCTATCATGTTGATATTATATCCTCTATTTCATGTTCCATTATGAATGATATGAGATCCACTACATGTCATTTATTATCTGTTGCATGTCCCATGGCTTCGATCCCTGATAGTTGTTCGACTATGTATATCATCATCTCCCAACATTTTTAAAGCTAGTGGAGGCAGACAATCTCATATGTCCAAATATATACATAAGGTTGTTTTAGACGTTGTCAGAGGAAGGAAACTTTCCATTGACAGGGTTCTTAGAGCAAGAAGAAACCCGTATTTGGTTACCAAATGAAGTGGCTCTCCTTTAATTACAGAGGCTTGACAAAAAATTAGCGCTCAGATGATTAATTGTGTCTGGAAAATTGGATGTAATCTTTCTTTAGGAGACATTAGGGCATAATGAACTAATTGTATCAATTCTTGAAGCTATGAATCTAGGGTGGATTTTCCATGCCCTTAATGTAAAAGGGTGCTCGAGAGGTATGGAATTAGGGATCAATGGTCAAACAATGAAATTTCTGAATATTTGGGGTTAGGAAGGAGCACTAGTTGCAGACGTATATTCAGTAGAAATTGGTATGGAATTTCGCTTAATCAATGACCCATTTCACAATAACGTGGCATTCTAGGAGCAACTCATGAGTGAAACTTTCATGCAAGAGGACAACATCATCCTAAGGGTGATTTAAACTTTTCCCTGGGACTCACCAAATTTTGGGTTCACAACCCACAGGTAGGCTCACTCTTTGAATTTTTTGAAAATATGATTGAATCCAACAATCTCATTGATATCTAATTTGCGTGTATAATGCCGACTTGGAGAAATCACAAAATTGGCAATGCCTTATTATCTAGAAGCTTGGATAGATTTCTCATAAATGAACCACTAATTGAGAATTTCAACCTGGTTAGAAAGTGGGTCAAATCAGGGGGAATATATGATCATTCTCCTATTTTTTTGGAAATTGTTGGAAGGATCCTCAAGCAGCATGCTCCATTCAAGTTCAACTCAACTTGGCTGGGCATCGAAGAATTTCATGTTTTGGTTAAACCAGGGTGGCATGTTTGGAACCCTTCTATTAATACCTCTCCTACAAAGAATCTGGCGCAAAACCTTTATCACCTCAAGAAAAGGACCATTGATTGGGCAAAGGCTAAGAAGAAAAAATATGAAGGAGCCCTCAGCAAAATTGAAGAAGAATTAGCTATCTTAGAGGACCCTGTCAATGGTGGTTTTGTATCTTTGGAATCAAAAAAACATGTCACCAAGCTTGAGGCAAACAAAATCAAGTTGCTAAGAGACAAAGAAGAATCGTGGAGACTTAGAAGAAGAGCTATATGGATGCAATCTGGAGACGACAATACCAAATTTTTCCAGCATTATGCGAGAGGAATAAAATACGTTCACATTATTTGGTCTCTTGAAGACAAGGATGTTAACCGTGCACAGACATTCTAGGGTAACCTCAGCACACAACATTTTCGCAATCTTTTTAAATCCCAACAGAGGTTACACTAGCGGAAATCATCAAGGTTACTAGATTTTTCCTGAGATTCTTCAATGAAGAAGACAATGAAGTCCTATTCACACCGGTCACAATGGGTGAATTGGAAGTTGTATTAAAATGGTTCAAGAAAGATAAAAGTTATTGACTAGATGGATACCCAGTTGAATTCTACCTCACTTTCTTCAAATTAATTGGTAATGACCTTCTTAGTGTCATTGAAGAATGTAGAAATAAGGGGAGGATGTATGATTCCTTTAATGCCACCTTCATTACATTGATCTCAAAGTCCGATAATCCTGCTAGCTATGATGATTTTAGGCTCATTTCATTGTGTAATTGTATATACAAAATCATCACCAAAATCATAGCCAACATAATCAAGACCATCCTATCCCAGCACATCTCCATGGAACAATTTGCCTTCTTGGAAAATAGGAAAATCCACGAAGCTATTGGTATTTCCCAAGAGGGACTTCATTCCATGAAAGTTAAGAAACTTAAAGGAATGAATATGAAAATTAATCTATCTAAATATTTCGATAGAATGAGTGGGATGTATCTTTGCATGTTACTGACACATGCAAGTTTCCATAAATACTTTATCAATTGGATCATGTGTAGTGTATCCTCAGTCTCCTACGACATCCTTATCAATGGATCAAGAACAAATTTCTTTCATGTTGAACGAGGTCTGAGGCAAGGATGTCCATTATCCCCTTTGCTCTTTTTGTTGGTTATGGAAGGTCTGAGCAGACTGATTATTGTTGAGAGGGAGTGTGGGCAATTTAAGGGGATCAAGATTGCATTAAACATAATTTTGTCTCACCTTCTATTTGTTGATGATGTCCTCATATTCATGAATGGTGTTATTAATGACTCATATGTCTTCTCCAGCATTCTCAATATTTTTTGGAAGGCAATAGACATGGCAACCAATCAAATGAAATCCACATTATCTCATATTGAATGTTCACCAAATGAAATTGATTATGCCACCTAGAGGTTTCCATTCAAGCTGTTAGAATTTGAACAAGGACTGAAATACCTTGGCTTTTGACTCAAACCAAATAATTACAAAATAGTAGATTGGTCATGGTTGATTTCTAAGATTGAAAGCAGACTGAAATTTTGGCATCATAGATGGTTGTCTAGGGACGGGAAACTAATCCTTGTCAAAACCGCCTTGGAATCTATTCTAGTATATTGGATGTCTTTATCTTGTATACCAAAAGGAATCCTTCACAGAGTTCAGCAAATTTGTTGTAGATTTTTATGGCAAGGGAAGAAAGAAGGAAAACCATTCGCATGGATCAGATGGGAGCAAATAGCTTTTCCCAAAAAATGGGGAGGATGGGGTATGAAAAATCTTCCCAACTTCTCAAAAGCATTGGCTGCCAAAATGGGATGGCACCTTATTTCCACAAAAATCCTATGGCAACAAGTGGTCACTCAGAATACATATCCCCCCTATAGGTCGAGGAATGGATCAGACTGCCTCGCTGGAACAGAATAGAGATATCCTCCATGTGGAGAGCGGTCTTAAATTCTTTTGATTATATCAGGGTCGGCCTGGCATGGAGCATAGGGACTGGAGAATGGGTTGTCCTTGGATTAGATGCATGGTCAAGTAGTGGTAATTCACATGTCCTCCCTCATGATATGTTGTAGTTTCTCTCAGAAGCACGATACCGAACCTTAAATCATATTGTGGACAGTGCAAACACTACTCTATTGAGTCAGAGTTGGAAGTTAGCACATGATCTCCAAATCCCAGCACAATGGGATCAAGACTGAAATATATACACCAATGCCCTCACAGAAGCTCATATCAAAATCAAGGAGAAGGAGGATGAACTCATTTGGACCCTCACCCTCCATGGCAAATACAC
This sequence comes from Pinus tabuliformis, assembly GCA_031772625.1. Taxonomy (NCBI): domain Eukaryota; kingdom Viridiplantae; phylum Streptophyta; class Pinopsida; order Pinales; family Pinaceae; genus Pinus; species Pinus tabuliformis. The sequence goes on along the minus strand of CM062819.1, from coordinate 422,107,963 downwards.
TCCAAAGGCAGTTACCTTTTCATCTATGCAGAAAAATAACTGAATAATAGTATTCTGTGGTGGAAGTTGATCTGGAAATTCAAAGGTCCCCCTAGAACAAAGTTATTTATGTGGTGTATGTTAAGGAACAAGGTTCCTACTGGCGATAGCCTTCAATGTCGATCCCTTCAAGGTCCAATCTAGTTCGCATTATGTAAGGAGAATGTTGAATCTATCAACCATCTTTTTCTTGAGTGTCCTATCACTGTCCATCTATGGAACTAGATTTATCATTTGTTGGCTATTAATATCAGGTAGCAAGGTCAATCAGTATTAGAAGCTTGGGAAACCTGGTGGAATCAAGAGCACCCATATAAACTCTAGAATTTTCCCCTTTTGGTCTATTGGGCCATTTGGTTGGGCAGGAAAAAAAAAATTAGACAAAGATCAGAACTAGTTACTCACCAGCTCCCATACAGTGGCTACATATCATCTGATCCCCGAAGATGATCAACATCAGAAGACCATGAACATTATCGTTGAATTCATAGACAAATCTATTCCTTGGGCCTATTTTTATGGTTTTGCTCGACCAGAAGGTTGTGGTGGTGGGGCCATTCTATTCTTAAATGAAAATAATCTTTTCAAACTTAAAATGGGATTAGGGAGAGGTACAAACAATTATGTAGAATTAATCAACCTTAGATTATTACTTATATTCTCCCTAGAAAAGGGTTTTCGGCAACTTCAGGTATATGGGGATTCAAAAATCCTCATCAAATGGATCAACCAAGAAGCATCTTTCCACATGCACATACTAAAAATTTGTTGGATGAAGTTGTGAAAACTAAAATCACAATTTGATTTGATTACATGCCAACACATCTACATGGAAAGGAACTAGGTTGCTGACTGTCTATCCAAAGAAGTGGTGGAGAAACATTTGGGAACATGCTTGATACAGGAGTAGAGGCAACAGGATCACTATCAGTATTATCATAGGCCTTTCATCGAAGCTCTAGATCCAACATCCATATGATCTTTTGGGGAATATATCCATGACATTTTTTTATATTTTCTACAATTAACTTATATATGCTATTTTTCTCTGTTGTATATATTTCATAGCTACTTATATGTAGTATGATACTTACTGAGCTATATGATGAAGTGGAAAATTTGGCCACTATTTTTGAGATATGCTCCATTGCAGCATCTACAACATGTAATTTTTAATATTATATATAATTGGAACTATAATTTTTCCTTAGGGAAAAAGATTTGTTGATGTATATATTTTATTTTAATTAATGAGAAAATAAATTATTTTGATGTGTTAACATCCTTGAAAATGTGTTAAAGGTTGTCATGTGAGATTTAACGCTTAACAGTTATGAAAACAGTTAATTCCATAGGGGGGGAGGACCAAAAGAGGGAAAAATCCTCCCTTTCCAGAACTCAAGAGAATTTTAGAGGCAGGGCACCAAAAAAAAGTCATGAATGGAGATAAATGTCATGAGGTGCAACATGTACAGGAGCCTTATGGGAGAGAAAGACAATTTTCTTCTGAGAATAGAACCAGCGAGAGAGAACGATTGGTTGGACCCATAATTTGTTTTACAGGACGCTGCTAAAAGGGTTCAAGAGGTGTATTATTTGAAAATTATTTTTCAACTCTTTTTATGACAAGAGAAAGTGGGCTTGGGAGGAACTAGCTATAAATCCAGTTCACGAGTTGGGAGGAACATGGAAGCCTTTGACACATTTTCCAAGAAACTCTAGATAAGTAGATGAATGTTTAATTTTATGATTGCTTGGTTATTATTGAGAAAGAAAAAAATTACCAGAGAATTAAAAGATTCGATGCAAAGTTAGTTTTATGGTAGTTGGTACAATGTTTATTAATGTTGTGTGAAAAAATAAATTATATTTATGCATGTTATTAACAAGACTAGAAAACGTTTTTTTTCTTTTGTTCTATTTTTTTACAAGTAACAGAATGGTTATAGGTGCAACATAGTTTCTATATTTTGAGGTCATTGGTAAGTGAGTAAAAGAAATATCTATCCTAGTATCCCTGTTAGCAAGGAGAAATAGTATACATAATGCAAAAGAGTTAGGGACAGTGGTTATAAATTTAACCTCATTTGTGGTTTCTTGTCAACACTGGGAACTAGCATTATGGTAATTATAATATACAAAGAGGGGAGTTTATTTATGAATAAAATATAAGCATTTGCATTCAAGTTAGGAGCTCCAGGATTGGTTAGGGAAAACCCTATTTACCTAGCCCAGGAATATCAATCTTGAATATTAGGGTATTCAGGGCTTAGAGGAAGCCAAGCAATTCCCATGATAGGATCTACAAGGTCTTTGGCTTAGAAATAATGTTGGGGAGTAAATAAATATAAAATAAAATTGTGTTTATGTTATTGACAAAGTATATAAACCATTTTGATAACCTGCAAAGTAACTGAAAATGAAAAACAAAGAAATAGAAGGAACAATAGTGGTGCATGGCAATAAAAATATATAGAAAGGAAAAAGAATAATATAGTGGAAAAATCATTCGTCAAGGAGTGTAAAGGCTCTGTAAATTATTTGAAATCTAAGCTACAAATTCTTATTTTTCATTCGAAGGAAGTATAAATTCCATACTTCCGAATTAAGAGAGAAAGGTTAAAAAAAAATCCCTTTCTAGCCAGGCTACAACCATGGACATATCTTGCAATAATATATAGCATTGAAATAAACAAAAACACCTAGTCAAGTTTTATCAGAAGCTAGCCACAATGGTCTCAATATTAATATACAGACCCAAAGTACACACACATACGCGCATACGCACACACACACACATAAAGGACTATATAGAGTATGTAACTCTATCATGCAAGACCAGCTTCATACAGAGAATTGCAAATACAACGAGCCAACAATGAAGTCGGAAAGAAAACAAGACTTATAAATAAGTGTACATAGTTCCCAGTGGTGGAAGGAACACTTAAAGAGAACCGACTGATGTTACTCATATAATTATGTTTCTTAAATTATTACCCATACATGAGACTAATTTCATAAATTCAATCAGTACAAGGCCCTCTTAAATATATATAAACCCTGAGATTAGAACCCTAGAGTGGCCTCTACCATCAAGTCTAAAGACATGTACAATATTATACAAAATAAAACGTTTGTAAGCCCCTAGAAATGGCACAACTGAAATGTAAAGTTTGCATAGAATTCGTGCAGGGGAAGAGGGTCTTAGAGAATACCCTCATTCATAACACACATATAAACAAACAAAAAAGTGTAGACCCAAGTTAGGGTATATAACAAGACCTTTGAGAAATTTATTATAAACACTACAATAAGTTTAGATGGAGACAGTAAGGGTATACTTGATCGATTATTGTGAAGACAAAGACCCAAAATCCTTCTTCAAAATGAAAATTATATATGTATGTCAGTATATAGTGTTGTTGAGAAAGAAATCTTTCTTTGCAAAAAGAAAGCTAGAACTCAAACCATTAGAGGTAAGGTTATCATGAAAAGAACAAAATCACTTGGCTAGAGTCAATGATGCCACACAATCCTTGGAACCTATAATTTGGTGGTGTCGTTATTGGGAAACAAGTTTAGGGATTCCACCTAAAAACCTTAACTAAAGATATTAAAAAAGGAAAAGTAACAATGGTAAAGGAATTATCATCGACAATAAAAATAACAAGAGAACCCAAAACCTCACTTGAAAAAAGAAAAAAGAAAAAATTGAGTAATTTTCAACCATAGAGTAATTACCATGTTGTGTGTATGGGCAAGTTCCTTATGGGTGAGTTAAAACTAGAGAACATGTTCAACATTGCAAATCCAACCATTGAGTAGAAGGTTTATTTATGTTTTCTCCATAGCTCAAAAAAAATTGCAAAGCTTGAAAACCCTCATTGGCACAAGTGCAAATGAGTCATAATGGCGAGAGACCACTAAGTTTAGTTACCAAAACTGACCCTGAAAACAATTCCACCATTGATGAGATTACACATCATCCACAGTGTGACAGGTGGATCATACCATAAAATGTCTCGATTTCATGTGTCCAAGTCTAGGTATGTCGCCACGTTAACCCGCGTGGCCACGAAAGACTTCAAGCAAGTTTAGAGGCTTCGACGTTCCATCAAACTTCAAACAAAAAAATTGTTAACAGTACCAAGGTAATATGTCAATGCCATATCTTATCACCATGACATGGTACTCTGTAGAACATATGTGAAATAAGTTAGACATTGACAACAATTATAAATATTGCAAGTTCAAACATTATATCACCCTATCAAGCATTATAGGGTGAAAATTGCAATATTTACAATTGTTGCCAATGTCTAGCTTATTTCACATAGTTTCCGCGGAGTACCTTGTCATGGTAGTAAGATATGGCATATAAATATTACCTTGATCATGTTAATAAAAAAATTGTTTGAAGTTTGATGGAACGTTGAAGCCTCTAAACTTGCTTGAAGTCTTTTGTGGCCACGCGGGTTAACGTGGCGACATACCTAGACTTGGCCACATGAAATCGAGACATTTGATGGTATGATCCACCTATCACACCATGGATGATGTGTAGTCTCATCTATGGTGGAAATGTTTTTAGGGTCAGTTTTGGAAACTACCCTTGGGCGTCTCTCTACCATTACAGCTCATTTGCACTTGTGCTAGTGAGGGTTTTCAATCTTTGCAAAAACAAAATTGTTAGGGGGGAAACACCGATAAACCTTTACTCAGTGGTTGGATTTTCAATGTTGAACACGGTCTCTGGTTTGAACTCACCCACATATATGTAGTTCCATGTAACTTGCAACGTGGAAAGGTTAAGCTAGCCACCATTATTAAATATGAAAAAAATTATAGAACGCAACATGGTTTTGAGCTAAGTCAATTACTCTTAGAAGGAAGAGTACTATATGTTGGTTTTTATGGCAGGAGGTCAAAGGAAAGGAAATTCATTATCGTGGATAAGAAAGAAAAAATGTTATTTACAAGTAACTACATTTCAAAAAGGATTTACAAGCCTGAGTAATTGAAATTCTTATTCTATGAGCTATATGTGAACTTCAAGGAAATTTCTGGAAACAAGAAAAAAATTATTGTATTTTCATAAGAATAATTAATAAAAAAGATAATTATAGGAATGTTATAGATTCCAAGCGATATTTGCATAATGAGTACTATTTGGGACCTATCAAATGCTTTTTATGGGGCCTATCCGAAGTTGGAAACCTATTTTGAAAAAGAAACACTCTTTGGTGTGGCATTAACCATCCATATTTTCTTCCACCACCAATCCATGGACAAAACCATAAGATCTTGTTTTGATCCATATCCGAGAGCTACATTATACTCATTTACTTGACCTTTCCACACCCAGTCTAGTTCATTTGGGACCTCTCTTAGTCTTAGATTTCCCATTGATTTTCATGCACACCTTCAATCCCAATATCTTGTGTTGAAAGCTAACCTAATACCAAATGCAGGAGTCTTCAGTTTTCCCAATTTTGTTTTATTTATAGATCCCTATCAACTGGAAATGATTTATGATGTCTTAGTCAAGGAATATATTTTTATTACACCTTAATATCCCATTTTACCCAATAAAGGCTTGAGAGACATCATTAACTTGTCAACCCAAATGATTTCCTAAAAGAGGAGACACTGCAATTAAGGCTTTCTAATGATTTAACGCTTGGAATGTTGACTTTCTTAGACTTCTAATCTAATAAACTTCTAGGTGTTATATATTTGTGTAGAATTATATTACATCATGTCAAGTTATCCTTTAAGAAAGTATGCCCGAAAGACTTTCCTAATATTGAATTTCAAAATAAATGCATGTTCTTAATTCCCTAGTCACCATTTTTTATGCCTTGCTAGTAAGTCCTAGAGAGCTCATTGAGCTCTCTTTGTGATTTTTCCAAAGATAATTAATAGACATCCTTTTAAGTTTCTCCAAAGTACCTTTAAGGTGCTAGGGTTTTTTCCTTATATTAAATGTGAGAATATTTTTAATAATACTAATCTCTATAACGAAATGACTTCCATGTATATTCTCCAATACTTTAGTCAACAATTCACATCTTTTTACAATCCCTTTTAAGGAATAAATTATTTTAACAAAAAAAAAAAAAAAAAAAAACTTCTACTGTAATTTGAACCTTAAAACACTTTATATATGTACATATATAATCATATATTAAATATATAACTAACCATATTTATAACAAGGCTAATAGTTGCGATGTAGCATAGTCCCTGCCTCTACCACTATTTAATTGATTCCCTTTGTATTAAGTTTTTTGCACAATGAAAGCTCTAGCCACATTCACATATAGCCACTTCCGTACTCAATAACACCTTTAGCATTATCATTAATTGATAGGATTTTTTTGCTAATATTTTAGTAAGCGGTTGATGAATACAGTATTATTGGTAATATTTTAAGTGTAAATAATGCTTGTTTTCGTATTTCTAAATATATCTTTGTTTATGCTCTTGTGTGAAAGTGTGCAAGAATTCCATTGTGCAGAGAAAGATTTCTTGCATAGTGAAAGCTCTGGCCACTTCTGCAGGTAAGTACTCCCATATTTGGTCAACCATAATGCATATATCTGTATTTCCTCTTAGTCAAAGAGAACTTTCGAGATCTCTGTATTTTATAGATATCAAGTTCTGTGCAAAACCAGATTTCATTGAGAAAAAACTTTGTTTATGGGACATTCAAAAGTGCATATAAAGTTAATTATGTGGAGGAAGCTTTAAGGATTACTATCAACAATAACATTGTCTATGCTTATATTATTGATAATATTTTAGTTGTAATGCTATTTAATTGGTTCATTGTGCGAAGGAAGCTTTCAAGCCTTCATTATGTGGATCCCTGTAGGGTTTTCATTGTTAATATTTTAGTATTAAAACATAATCCATATTTTCTATTCACAATGAATTGACTCACTTGATTTTTCCGTATAACATGGTTTAACTAGCATTCTCATCTATACAAAAGAGCCTCAATTCTTTCTACACAGTGAAATCTCTGGGAACTTTTGTAGATAGCTAATTTCATACTCAATAATTCCTTTCGGTTAGCTATTTAAAACACATTACAATTAAAAGAGCCCTCTGCACTTCTCTCATTCCACACAAATTTTTCACATATCTCACTCTGAATATGCAGTTTTTCTCTGCATAACCTCTGCATACGCATAACATAATGCACTATCAGTATTAATTTTCCTTTTTTTTTGTAGCATATATTGTTATCTTGTTTTTTCATTTACAAATGCTTTTGACATTGTGAAATGAAAATTGACATAAAATATTACTAATGCTTTAGTAAGCAGTTGGCGTATATGAGAGGAGCTTTACTTGTGCAAAGCTTTCCATTCTGCAAAGATTCATAGCTACAAAAATTAGAGCTCTATGCAATTGCTCTCTTGCACATACTCTGTCCTCCATATAGAAAAAGTTTCACACAAGGAAATATTTTAACATTAATTACCTTCTTTCCAAATAAAATTCCTTATGCTTCCCCATTCTCCCACACATACCTTGTTTTGCGCATAGTAAAATCTCCACTCAATGAAAGATAACAATATTGTCCACTCTGTCATACCTACCATGTCCTTTGTAAACATTCATATGCTATACAATATATGACATGGAAATTTGTAAAAGTAATAGTCATTTGTGTAGAAGGTTTTTAAAATTTATATTTTTCCTATAACTAAAATATTATGAATAATATTGGCAATAAAAAATTTAGTGCGAAGTTCGGAGATCCACACAAAAAAAAATTCTCCGCATAATGGACTTCTTGTGTACTTCCGCACAAAAGTGTAAACAAAGAGATCTTCATAAATAGGAAGATAAGAATTACTTACAATTAAAATAATACCAATGATATTGTATCCACCATCCAAACTTACTTATAAATTAGTAACATCTTTGAATGCCAATGTGAAAGTGTCCAGAGCTTTTTACTGTGCACAAAGCGCCATGAAAAGAGAAATAATTAATTAATGGTGGTATGCATTATTTACAATTAAAATATTATCAATAATATAAGCATAAAGAATGTTATACCAAACAACAAATATGGATTATGTTTTCATACTAAAATATTAGAAATAAAAGCCTTCAATCTTCAAATTTGAGCTTGCATTTGAAATGGTGTATAACAATACTATAAGATTTTAAACTGATTCACCTTTGTTGGCTTCTTGTTCACATTTGGTAGTTTCTTAGCTGATTATCATGATTACAGTTAGTTCAAACTTATTTTGTAAGCTAAATTTCTAGTTAGTTCAAATTTGGGTCAAATATTTAGGGTGAAAATAACTGCTCATTGTAGGTTGTTGACCCCTGCTTGAAGAATATGTATGAGAAGCTACGAGGAATTACTCCTCTACGTGTCGAATTTTAGTGGAGTTGGAGAGCCAGAGCTTGTGGCCACATAATCTGTGTAATAAAATGAGAAATACGAGTATTGAATCCTATGTTCTTCTTCAGTGTGATCACTTTTAGATTTATGTTTATTCTTACATAGTGAGAGCTCAAACAAAACTCCGCACTCCCACAATTGTTCCCAAAAACAAAAACATGAAAGAAACTAGAGTGTGGATTCTTTAGTGCAGAAGCATGCAATAATGCTAAGAATAGTAATGCAGATAATGATCCATTGTGCAGAGAATGCATATGCTCCACACTTCTACACAATGAGTTATAGCAATGCACATGATGGCTCATCGTGTAGAGAAGTGCAGATGCTCCGCACTTTTGCACAATGAGTTTCTTCCGCATTGTATTACGAACTCTTGTTAGTTTAATAATGCAAAACTTTATATTTATTTGTTTTTAACGAGGTGTTGTCTTTTAGCAATGAATAGCTCCATTTTATTTTATTTCAGTTGATTGGCCTTTTCCTATTTTAAGAAAATATTAATTGTCTTAATTAAAACAGATAATAATTATGAATGAGAGGAAAAATGGTTAGCGGTTAATAACGAATAAATGATAAAATGACTAGTTGTGTGGAGGAATTTGTGTGGAAGTGGAAGAAGATGTGTGAAATTGGCTTTTGTTGTGTGTGTGTGCAGAGGCGAAAATAATGACATATTGCAAGTGAGAGAAGCATTCTCCAATAAGGATGAAATGTGGACCCCATGCTAACAATGATCCCATAAGCCTTGTTTATGGTATTTTTTCTAAAATTAGGCATATGTGCGGAAGTGGAGAGAAAGTCCATTGTGTGTAAGAAGCTTTCAAGCAGCCCGTGTATGCAAAGGACCCCCGTTTTTGCAATAAGACTAAGACAAACGGTCTACCTACGTAATATCATTGGTAATGTATTATTATAAATAATTCTTTTATTCGCTAGTACTTTAGTATTGAATAATTCATATTTTCTATTCACAATATTTTATTTATAAATAATGAAGAGTTTTGTATTCCAAAATATCACTAGTCAATTGTGTAAAGGTTGAATTGTTCTAGAATGCAAGGAAATTATAACTGCGTCAATGTCAAATCATTAGGCACAAGATTTGTTTATGGTTATCTTTCTAAAATTAAGCACATAAGAAGAAGTGCAAAGGAAGTCCATTGTGTTGAGGAAGCTTTCAAGCTTTCATTGTTCAAATCTATGCACTTTGCACTAAAGACTTTTGTATATTTTTTCTCAAAACATGTGCGTGAGTGTGGAAACTAATTGAAAAGAGATTCAAAGCTAATATACAATGTCGCACAATCACTTGATAGCCAATATACAATATCAATTCAATTTATCAAATTTAATATTACATTTTGTACTCGTTAGTTATGCAATATAACATTATTGTTTATAACATATTTTATTATGTAATTATTGTGATGATAACAGTTAATGTACGAAATGTTGGAAACATTTAGTTTTGCTTCGCGATCAATTTGTGTTAACTGTGCATTATTTGGTTGTTTTTGCAATTTTAATCAAAATTTTGGGGAGAATGCTCAATATTTCTATTTTTTCATACATTCAAAAACAATTATCGAATTTTCAGTAAATGTTATTTCTACTCTCTGATTGGATGACAAACTTTGTTTATGGTTATCTTTCAAAAATTATGCACATCTATGGAAGTGCTAACAAATTTCATTGTGCAAAGGAAGCTTGAAAGCTTTCACTATGCGGATCTCAAGACTCCACATTGAAGGCTTTTACTGCTAATATTTTAGTGTTAAATAATCCATTTTTGTTGTTTGCAATAACATGAAGGCAAGCAGTTGACGCATGTGATATTATTTCTAATATTTTAATTATAAATAATGTTTTTATTAGTAATTTTAGTATTAAATAATCTATATTTTCTCTTGGAAATATTTTAATTATAAATAGTGTGTATCTTTGTATTCTCGAATATCAGTAGTCAATTAAGTAAAGGTTGTGTGGAGTGAAAATAAAATAAGACCATTGAGCACAAGCTTTGTTTATGGTTATGCTGCTGAAATTAGGAAGATGTACGGAAGTACAAAGGAAGTCTATTGTGTGGGGGAAGATTTTAAGCTTTGATCTACGAACCCCCACATTTTGCACTAAAGGCTTTTGTAGGTTTTTTCCCAGAACAAATGCGTGCATGCAGAGTCTGACTACAGAAAAGTTTAAAGCTAACGTATAATATTAGTTTTTATTTATCAAATTTAATATCGCATATTATATTTGTTATTTGTGTAGTGTAAAATTAATGTTTATAACATATTTTATTACGTAATTACTGTAGTTCATTCAAGGGGAAATGTGAGACCATCAATCAGAAATGTTAGTCATGAACCTTCAATTCCACACCTATAAACAATGCACCAACATATAGCCTATACGCCAGGTTGCAGGTGAAGTGATAGTTAACGGTGAATTGACCTGATTTTGTTTCTTTGATGCCATATTCAATCTAGTTCAAATGTTATTTTTTGACTAAATAGCTTCAGACTTATTTCTATTATGTTGTTTCTATATGAAAATGCAACATGTAAATGGATAGTGTTATTCGGCCATAGTTTGTGGTGATGCTCAAAGAAAAATGGTTTTTGGCAATGCAATGAAGCTACAAGTTTTCCAGATACTGAAAGTTTTGTTAGAATTTTGTAGAGTTTAAAATCAAAGCTTTTGTTGTAAAAAAAAAAGCTTATAATTATTTTGGAACGTTAGTTTTTAGCTTAACGTAAAATAACATAAACCACACGAAGTTATAAATTATTACTTAATTTACTTATTTCAATGAATAGAGTTCATTTAATATTTGGATAATGCAACAAAGGCAAAAGGAATTGAAGTCATGAATTGACATCTAGAATCTAAAGTTACTTTTTCAAATTAAAAGCTTGTCAATAACGGGGCAAGTCTACATATTAAATTTGTTGAATACGCGTTAGTCCAATGAATAATTATGAAAAATAATTTTATTTATTATCAAAAGAGATTTAGTTAATGAAAATATAATGTGATTTACGATATTAATAAAATAGTATCTCGATATTGATTTCTAAAGTGTGTAAGAGGATTAATCATGAAAAGGAATTGCGTCAATAGGACTATGTCAAATTGGAATTTAAGTAAAACATATATGACTTAAAGTAACAAATTTCACAACAGTATTTTCTGATTAAATATTATGGAAAATCAGTACTATCCACATTGATAATGATTAATGGTTAGTGAATACCATTAAAATCGATAGTAGTTAAATGTTGTTTCAGAACTTAGATGTCAATTCGTGATTTAGATTACTTATTGTTTTTGACGTATTATATATACATTTGTTTCCTGTAAAATAACTCTGTCAATGTTCATTTTGTTCTAGACTCATTCGTAAGTTATAGACAATCGACTTTCTTTGTTGTTCTAAAACTGTTAAGTATTTTAAAATTTTATTTTATAATTTGTCCATTTTTTTTTTTTGCATTTGTTACTAAGAGTGAAGAAATGGCCCACAGAAACAATGGTAGGAGCACAGGGGAAGAGGTACATACAGGGAGCCAAAATATATTAATGCTTAGCCAATATATCTTAATGCTTAGCAAAGATATTTTAATGTTAATGGATAAAATACTATAACTTCAGCAAATGCTTAACTATCTTGAAGATGGACTAAATGTCATTTGAACATTTTCAGAAGAGATCTTGTAAAACATGAACAAATGAATAAGTTCTTGATTCTGGCAGCATAATCAGGTTAATGTCCAGGAAATAATGGTTAATTAGGACATAAATTACTAGCTATTTTTTCTATTTGTTCCACCATTTTTAAAATTTAGTATATGCTAAAAGTTATGTGATGTAGTATTATCGATAGAGTTAAAGCCAAAAATCATATCAAATTATTCTAGATTACAAATGTATGTATAAATGTAATATGTTTTATAAGTTATATTGTAATATAGGTTATTCAATTTAGAAATTCGTTTGAGCTTTGTATGACAACTTATGTAGATATTTGTTTAAATCTTGTATGGAACAGTTCTTTAAATAGAAAAAATATTGGATTGGTCAACATTGTAAACAAAGAAAACCATCATTATAAAGTAATGTCACAAAAAATTGCAATGCAACCAACTTGTAATATTGCCTGATTAGTTATAGAACTTGCAAACTTGATAAATCAAGGAAACAATGTAAGAAATGAGATTGCAAGAAAGCAAAAAATAGCATAACATAGTACAAAACAAAAATAGTTCATTACATAATGTTTTTGTACAATGTCGTTTAAGAATTTTCATTTGTAGAGGAAATCTTCTTCTTTGCTCTGATGATTGCATTGCTAATCTTGTTCCCATGAGTATAATATAATGATTGATAATGTGAAATCAGATCCCAAATATCGAGTGAAATGAAAAAGCTATTTTGTGTGGTAGGAGTTATATTATACCAAATTTTTTAGCAATGTAAACAAAGAAACTTTTCATTGTATACGTACAAATATGTTTTGATGGTATATCATAAACGTGTCATGCATCTCAAAGTAGGTCAAGATTTCAATAGCATATGTTTTGTCTACACAGTGTTGGTTGTATGAAATTTTTCATAGTGCAAGTAATACTCTTTCCAGTTCGATGCCTCTCAGAATACATTGTATTTCAGTCCTATCAGTTTCATGTATGATGCAGTTTAAGCAATGAAAATAAATCAAGCGAGAGTCTTTCTTGCAAGTGCTACAATAAAGTATAGTTTTGTTCATAGTTCTAGTAATTGTACTTAGAGTATTGCATCTTGTGCATACAATCTCAAATGGCTTTGTATATATGCTAATCACTCTCAGGTATCCTAGGAAATATTATAAAAATGATATAGAAAATAGTGGCTTACTGACATGAAATCAAATGTATTTTTTATTTCTTGTTCTTCATTTATGTCTATTTAAACAATATGATATAGCTTACCATACATACTCCACTTCGTGAGGAAAGAAAGTTTCTTATATTGTAATCTTTATTTCCTATGTTCAATGCACATATTAATGTTGATTGTGAAGTTCAGAAAACTCTTTCTTGTTTTTTAACTATATTTTTAGCAAGATTAGCAGAAAAATGTTTTGTTGCAAATCTCTTTGAATTGAAACACATGTGAAAATAATTTTATTTTGTACTTGAATCTGTTACATATGCAACATTTGTAAAACAATACATGAAATCGTACAACAGATGAAGAATAATTTTCCCTGAACATTGGGATATACAGACCTACACATATGTAACTTGTTTTTTATTTCAATGAAAGTTGGGTTTTCTCGTGGGGAAAAAATAAATAGATGGACAATAACTTTGTAACAATAAAACATTCAAATAAAATAAATCTTATTGTAGCCTTGTCTTGTTCTCCATTATCGTCTTTGATTTCAATTATATATTGCATTGTTATGTTTGTTATCGAAATTGCAATCGCTGCTATTGTGCCCATTGGAAACGCATAGTCATTAAATGACATATTTGAAATCATCATGTTTGGAAAAATCAATACTTTGCACAGACAAGACAAATGTTTTCTACACTGCTAAAACTATTTAGACAAATAGTTTTCTCACAATCACCACTATTGTATTTATGCTTTGGAATAATTTTGAAATCTTTAATAAAAACACCCGCATTTGCAACAATCTTTAACCTATGTTGTTCGATTAACAATGTTGGCACAAACAATGTTATTGTCATTTTTGCTTTCAATATATTAAGTCTGCATGGTGTATTGATTTTGACTTATTTGTTTTGTCCAAAAATGTTCGATATGTAACCAAGACAACACCAAGAAAAATATGGCTAGTTTTATTGTTACTGATGTCTTCAATCAACAATGGCATAGAATCAACCTCTTTTTACCTAGTCATGACCATTAAATTGAAATAATTTTTTTTAATAAAAAGAGAGAAAAGAATAGAAAGAAAAAGCGAACAAAAAAAAAATGAAGAAATTTGATATAAAGTTAATTGAACGTGCGAAGAAGCACCTATTTATGTTTGTTTCTTTGCTAGTTTATGTTTCTTTTGATCTATCTATTACGATATTTTTTTGTAGTACTGGTCATTGCTATCTCTAGACTCTCGTTGATCTCTACTGTGACATCATTCAATTTGATAACTTTTGCATGTTCACAAATAATACACTGAAATCACTGCTTAAAAGGACATTATAACTGAAACTAACTAAGAATTGTTTAATGAAAATAGAATAAGATAAGGAAAAGGCATTACTAATGTACAAAAATTCTAGATATATTTTAGTTTTAGCAAATACAAAAGTTTTATAAAAGCGCTCAAAGTGATTTTTTCCTTGTAATTGTTGCCCTAGATCCAAATCTCTAAGTGTCATAGGTTTCTTGGAAAATTAAAAAGATTTTCTTCTAGTTATTGTGCATTAAAAAATACTACCCAAAAGTGGCGGGGGCACAAAAAAAGAAAAAGGACATTGCTGGGTTCTGTAATACAAATATAATCAAAGAACAATAAATAAAACATAAGCGTGCCTCTTAGAAGAGTTACCATTGTCCTTAATGATATATGTTATGTTTGTATTCATTTCTGTTGCTATGATGATATGAGTTAGATCAAATATACAGAACTAAGAAAAATAAAAGTTTTTAATTGAATAGCACAGAAGTACTTCAGAAATAAGAACTATATGATAGTAACACATTTTCTCTAAACGTGTTTAGTATTATCACATTATATATTATATGAAATTTGTACAACATTGCCACATCATTGTATTGTATATTGTATAAACATTTTTAGTACTTACATATCATTGTTTACCTATAAATAATGCTACACATTTTTCACTTTCATTCTAAATGATAATCCCTCACAAGTGTGCAACTACTAGAATAATACCGTACAACCCACATGAGGATTCCATTTGTAACCAGCTCCTTCGAAAACTAGTTTGACATGCATTTGTAACGTGTATGCTAAAAGAATTGCATGATGAAAACCTAGCGAATGCTTCTATGGACAACATAACCAAAACTAGTGGTTAGTATTGTCACATTAACATATAAATATTGAACATATGTATTAGATACTTAACAAAGTTGGAGCAATAGATAGAACAAGTTGTAATAATAATAATAAAACTAATCGAAAGTCAATGAATTTTGACCATGAATGTTTAAGTTTAATTCCTTCCTTTTAAAAATAAAGAAAAGAATCAATGCCACGTGTTCCTAGATGCTTAATTTTTTTACATGCTTTGAAATAAATGATTGATTGGTAAATATGATTAATTTCATTAATTAAATAAAATGTTAAAGCTATAGTTTCAATAATGTCATTACCACTATGGAAATTTGTAAAAGTAATAGTCATATGTTACTTAGCTCCCCAGCCGATGATAAGAAATAAACCTTAATTAAAATAGCTACTTATCTATGTGAAATGTTTTGTATATCATTAACTCTGAACTCCATAATGTGTATGTCGATGGCTTCATTTGATATGTATATTCCTCTTGTTTATAAAGTAAGCATTATGGCCTCTATTACAGGATTGTACTGATTAGATTTGACATTTTCTTCTGTGTCTGAAACTTCTGCAATGTTCTTAATATTTGTGTCATATTTTAGCATCAAATTTTTTAAGGCATTCTGAAGGCACGCCCCATTGGTTAAGACAAACGACAAAATTCCAACCCAAACCAAAGACCTGATGTTAACTAGATGCTTTGTGCAGAAGAAGCGTGTGCGGAGGGATTTATGCAGACATGGTTATGCGGAAGAAGTTTGTGTGAATGAAACATGCCTAGAGGTGGTTATGCAGAGGAAGCGTGTGTGGAGGTGGTTGTGCAGGAATCTTTTAATGAGCGGAGAATTTTTTTTCTTTCATTGTGTAGAGCTTTCTCCACACTACACACAACCTTTAATCAATTTCTTAGGATATTCCTTGACTAAGTAGTTTGAGACTCATTTCCATTACATTGTGCTTACATGAACATTTCCATTACATTGTGCTTACATGAAGGTCAACATGGAATATTATTTAGCGTTATTTAATTTTCTTGAATTATGATTTGTGGAGTACTATTTAATGTTAGATTTTTTATAATGTTCAAAGAAAAATGATTTTGTCACAATGTATTATTTATGCATTATTTATAACTAAAATATTACCAATAATATTAGAAATAGAAGCTTTTATTGTGAATTGCGGAGATCTGCACAAAAAATATTTTTCTGCATAATGGACTTCTTGCACATGAAATGTGGATTTCGCGTTGCCTTGATCAATTAATTAGTGGTAGAGGCAAGGACTATGCTACATCATGGCTATTGTAGAGGATATTTTGAATTTATATTATTGTGTTTCATTGTCCAAAGATCTTACTCTGTGGAGGGCATGTTATGTGCGGGAGAACAGGGTTGCATATGGAACTTCATTTGCAAGGGTGGAATTTATTATATATTACATTTGCATTTAAAACTTTTGTAGATTTAGCTAATAAGGTCAGTATTTAACGTGCCCGTAATGTCTTTCTTCTGTTTCTTCGGTTAGTGTTTTCTTGTATAGAAATATAGGCCACCCACCTGCATATTGAAAAGTGTAATCCACATAATCTATTAATAATAAAATAAGAATTGTTCTTATGCCAAAGTCCTAACCAAGATTTCAAGTTTCATTGTGTATACATCCACACTCTGCACAAACTACCAATATCAAGTTGCAAATGCACTAAATCCAAAAGAGTTGAATACAATTAAACATGTCTATGCACTTACGTCATTCTATAGAAATTGCACAAATCCTTTATTCTACACATGCATTTATTCTTTACATAGCCTCTATACATGCACAACCACCTATGCACAGTGACTTACGTACTCAATAATTCCCTTCAAACAACAATTGACAATTGAAACTATTATTAACTGATGTGGTTTTCAGGTATCATGGTGAGGAAGAAATTGTTAAGAAATATGTTCCTAAATAGGAATTAAAAAAGATATTTGTACATTTATTATTTTAATAAACCTTGTGCAAAGTTTATCTTGAGTGGAACTTTCACTCTGCGGGTAGCTATGCAAACTGCTTGTTTACACAAGAGATGCTCCGTAAACTACTTATTTCTCTTGAGTAAATTAATTGATAATTATGATAAAGGTACTTAACTTTTGTTTTTAATTCCGAACTAGGCAATTCCATTAACATTGTCAACAAGGTTTCATTAGGAACTAAATTCGATATATACGAAAAAAATGGTTATCACTTCGCAGTGTTTTCTAACATCACATTATTTCTAAGCATTAAAATATTAAATATAAAATCATGATTTTCAAAGCATTGAAATATTAATGTTAACATATATTTTCAAAATTAATACAAATGCAAAGTTTTGAAGCTTTCATTATGATTTTGAAAGCATTAAAATATTAATATTAATGTATAAATCGTTACTAATTGACTTAATCAATAGAACTAGAAGGTCCATTCAATTTCGAAACCGCAACACATCCAATGTTTATGTTTATTAATAGTCTAATGTTCATATTTGTTTACTAATATTTCAATGTTAATACAATTCTAGTGTAATGTGCAGAAGTAGAGTCCAATATTTTTGTTGTACAAAGCATTCCTATGGTTTTTCTTACCTCATATGGCTTTTATGAAAAAATTCAGGTATTAAATTATGCAATGTGACAACCCTTGGGCATAAGCACAAATGTCAGTCAACACCTCTTGCAGACCAAGTACAGTTTCCGCACTCCAACAAATCAACTTATGCACTAAAAATTTTTCTAATCAATTGATTAAAGGTTGTACTCTTCGCATAGTGGAAGCTTTTTTATGGTTATATTTGTGTAAAAAGGCATACGCACAAAATTGTAGATGAAGTCCATTGTGCAGAGGAAGCTTTTAATATTTCATCACGTGGACATCTGCACTCCACCCAACTAATTATTTTGTTAAAGGTTACGTATGGCAGCACCATGGAAATTCGAAATCGAAATTGCGTAAAATTGATCTAGCGCTTTCATTTTGAAATACAGGAAAATTTTTCC
Organism: Pinus tabuliformis; assembly: GCA_031772625.1. NCBI lineage: Eukaryota > Viridiplantae > Streptophyta > Pinopsida > Pinales > Pinaceae > Pinus > Pinus tabuliformis. The sequence goes on along the minus strand of CM062819.1, from coordinate 422,089,419 downwards.
AATATGTACAATAGACAGATATGAACAAAACGTAATAAAAGCCCTTCCCAGAGTATCGTACTCCGGATAATTTTAAAAAATATGATGACAATGAACATTATTCATGTTTAATAACAAACAAAATTATTTTCATGTTATTGACATACATGTATCGATGACATAATAAAGTGATTAAAGCATAATTCTATACCATTAAGCAATAAAATTGCAATAATAAGAACAATATCATGTTTCAAATTTGAATCATCATAGCTATGATTGAAATAAATAAATAGAATACAAATGCATATAAGATCATATGCAAAGCATTAAGAACTTTTATTCTCAACGGAAATCGCTTGTATCAGTAATGAAAATTCTCAATGGCTTTGTTCATTAGCTCATTCATTATGCTATTATGGCATCTTCTCTTTAACTACTTGATCCTGCATCTGGAAAAAGTAAACGTGTGAACTGTAATATGGGAAAAGGGAACTACAACAGAAAACAAGGAACTGCATTTTGCAAACTGTATACTATGTAACATTAATCAAATTAAAAAATCACAATGATTATATACTAGTAAACAGAAAATGAATATGCAAAGATTTAAGGACACTCACAATTCGTGAAAGCTTATACACTAGTTGTTTCACTATCAATTGTCTTCTAGATGTGTCGCCTATTGAACCAATGTCTTCAACTTTATTGGTCCCATTGTAATCTATATACTCACATTTTGATTGAATAATTGCTTTTCGATCTCCGTTGTCTCTTCTTGTAACTGAGTAGTTAACGCAAATTTCTTGTCATTAATACTAGAATATCCAACTAGTTATTTGTTAATTTCTTCTAAAGTAAAATCAGTTATATCATCAAATTATTTTTCCATTGACTATTTTCTCTTATCCAATTCAAATGTAGCATATCTTTTGTAATCAATTCCTAATTATGTATAATGCATGGGTCATCTAAATCTTGAACAGTTTTCATCACCTTTAGAAACACGTCACTTCTCTCATTCTTTGTACTCTCACATTTAGAAATATTTTTTTCTAGTATACTAATTCGTCTAGACAATCCAGCTTTGATTTTCCTCATTTGATTAGCATTTGGTAGTTCTCTATTTTTCTTGTCCATATCAAACAATAATTCAAGCCTTTGACTAAAAGCAAGTAAGTCATTGTTAACGAAATGCTTTTCTTTGTTAATATTACTTCTCACCAAATCGACAAATGAGTTGATTTCTTATGCTAACCACAGCAACAAAAAAAAAAAAAACTGCCTAACATGCATGTTCAATGATTTCTATCTTCTAACATATATTACCAACAATATGACATTTGACTGGATTAACCAATTGCAGAGCTCTAATAGATCCTTGAGATGTTCTAGTAGTGTAAATTGTAGATCATTGATTCTATATTGAGATTAGAGTCGTCAACAAGTACCCAGATTTAAAGCATTTTCCAACATTTCTATTGTTGCTTTCTGTACTAGGTTCTACGCTTTATGTTGCTCAATAGAAATTGCAAATTCATTCTCTATAGCTTCATGCAATGTCAAAACATTTGTGGTTGCAATTCCATATATATGAACATTCATTTCTACTTTATCAATAAACTTTTTATCATGCATTTTTACTTTTTGAATTTTCACTATTTGATTGTCCCTATTATAGTTTGCATCTTGAAAACTGGCAAAATGATCATCGAAATTAGAAAATTATTAGAAAATATGCTTCATTATTTTCTTATTTTTTTTCAAATAAATACTAACCTAATCAGATAGCAAAGTTTCAATCTCCTCATTGATAGCTTTTTTACTGATTTTTGTTTGCAGGGGTCTTTTGCATTTTTCCAATTTATTCATATCCATTTTCTCTAGAATAAACATTCGACAAGGCTCCTTGTCATCTCCAGCAGCTAATATTTGATTGTGTATTAGCTATCCAAATTCGGCATCTTTTCATTCTCTTTCACTTGAATCTGAAGTCAATGCAATTTCAGATATGCAAACATAAGATTGCACACTTTTATTTCTTCTCTTTTTGCACTTTGTTTTAGTGCTCATACTTGCCTCTTCAGAAATTTCTCTAATATTCATTGCTCCTTGATTATTTCTTGGAGCACTGTGACTCTTTTCTCTTTCACTTGCAACTTTTTTCAATAATATCTCTCATTTGATGACACCTAGATGTGCAATAAATAGGCCTTCAAGATCAACGTCTCGCCAACCTTCGACTTCCTTTAAATTAAAACAATGCAAAGACTTCACAAACTCTGCAAGTTGGCTCCCATTCTTCATGGTTATTCATCCAATTGTTTCTTCTTTTTCTGTTCAAATTTAACTTTATAATCACAGTATTACCTGTATACTTCAACAAAAAAATACATATCCATAACAATTCTTGGAAGAAATAGGTGTTTGACCTTGAAACCCATAAATTTAGATAACTATATTATTTCCTCTTTCTTCATGTATCCCTTTCCCCTAGAGTAAAACTTGTGCTTTTCTAGATATCCACTGGGGCTCTCGTCTAGCTATTATGAAAATAACTTTCTTTACAAAAATATCTTGAATTAAACAAAAAATTGAAATAAAATCATGCTTCCATAATATGGGATAGCGGACCTGCATCGGTTCTTTGTCAAAATTGAAATTAGGGTTATGTTGCAACTCATCAAAAGTATGACTCAACACGATAACTATAACCAGATACACCATCATGAAGAAGCTACTGCTCTTGAACAAATTTAATAATTGAAAACACAATTCATTTGAAATAAGATCAGCCCAATCGAATACACAATTTTTTTTATATGAATAATGTAACACATATAGAATGGATATTGGGACATTGTCCATAGTTTCTTAGCCCATTAAACACACATACAGCAGATAGAACTCTCTAAATGCTTCTCTAAACAAAGTAATATTTAGAAAGGAAATATCATAAGGAACCTCAGAAACTGAAATTAACTCTTGTGTGATTTTTAGGCCACCTTCCTGTGATTCTAAAACACTATTTTCTTTTGACAAATTTAAGTGCATATTCAAAATCCGTAGCTTCAATATATGTTTGAATGTCTCCGAAGTCAAAGAAATACAAGTATCTTTGGCTGGTAGCCTAATTTTTTTTATTGTTAAAACAAATTTCTCTGCGCATAAATAAATGATTTCTCTAAAATCAAATATTTCACGCATGCAACATTCATTAATCCGGTAGACCAAATCTTATTGCTACTTTCTCCTGCACAGACAGATTCACATATCGTTGATATGCAACTGAGCACTGAAATCTTTGATCGATGAGTGCAAGTGAGTTAATAGTATCAATGAAAATAGATTCTTTCCTTCCCCTTGAAGTCATTTATGCTCTATACTTTTAAAATATTATGTCAACTAGCAATGTTTTCAATGCACTTTAGTTATAGACCATTGATATGCAACTACTCTTACTCTGTCTGTGAAATCCCTTCTACAAAATGATTTTAATATATAATAATTCAGTATAGCAAAGTGTGCATTTACAAGGAATAATAGAGATAATTTACATTATATAAATGCCCCACAATTCTGGCCAATAAATAGTCGAAATTCTGACACAAATTTTAGAAAATCGAGCACAGTTTTTGGGAAAATTGGATTACAGTTGTCAAGTTGCACAATTTTCGGTATCAGATTAATTGTTAATAGTACTAAATTTTCTGCCTTTTCCATTTCCGCTATCTGTTACTATTTTGTGTGTGAAATATGTTTGACAAAACATTTTGAAAAAAATACCAATTAAAAAACAACAAAGTAGACATTTATGAGAAATAGCATAAATAGTTTAAAAACAAATCACAAAATTAGGAAACCAGTTATTCCATGTATGAAACAGATTAAATATGGATATTTTCTAATAATGACAACTAGCTTAGAAGGTGTTGACAATCGCATCCACTACTATATCGATGTCAATTTAGAAGTAAAATCATTTATGTTCCTAATTACATGTTAATCTGTCCATTCACCAAAAGGATACCGAATCATTAATGTCATTATGCCATGTAAGAAAATGAGGAAATTTCACTCTGCACAATGAAATCATGTTTTTCTTCTTCTTCTTCTTATTCTTCTTTCTTTCACTTCTACAAATGTGATTTTTTAATTCCGCATCTTTTCCATATGCAATGTGCACCTCCCGTATTGATTACAATCACTAGTAAAACTTCATTCACAACATTATTACTAATTGTTTTTTTTGCAATTGATAAAATTTATTATTAAATAATGTTATTTAATTTATTTTTATGATTTTTTAAGTTTATTTTTATTTAATAAAAGCTTTCATTCTACGGAAATAGTTTTTTGCACACAATGTAAGCTTTATCATGGGCTTGTGATAAGAATAGTTATGCACAGTTAAACGAGTTTCTATATATAGAGTTATTTATATAAATACTTACTTTTTCATATGCATTTGTTCTTCGCATAGCCTATGCACATGCATAGCCACTTCCACATATCTACTTTCGTACTCAATAACACTCTACAAATACTCATTTATAATTGACTACTGTAACTTTTATGATTTATAATAAAAGATTTTCCAATAAAATAGGTTTTTATATCCAGGAAGACTTATTTAAATACATATTTTCTTTAAGTAAACAAACTATATATGTCTATAACCAAATTACTTACAAAGATTTGTTTACAATTGACTATTGAAAAATGAAATATGGAGTATTTTCACAATTGTTTGAAAGAAAAAATTCCCATGGTTCAATGTATTATTATTATTATCATCATCATCATCATCATCATCATCATATGTTGTTCTGTAGAGATTTTACTCCAGGAAATAATCTTCCTCTGCATAATGAAAACCCTCATTCTAACCCCGACAAAGTGAAAAATTTGTACATGAAACACTAATGTGTGTAATTCTCACTTTTATGCATGCATTCATCAATAAAGAGAACTGGAACAAATAGTTAGGCTTTCTAGTTGAGGGACCTTCAACAGTTGTCAACATAGTTACATCAACTGTAATTATATGTAGATTCAAATTTCAGTCACAAAAAATGCAATAGATATCCAACAACCAAAACTTTTTCGAAGCATTCATCTCCATTCTAAATAGAACTGGAACAGACTAAAGAATCTTTGTGCTTCACAAGCCATGAATAGTATCCAACATAGTTACAACAACAACAATTGTATTGATATCCTAATCACTATAGATATCATTCAAATAAACATCACAAATGCAGTAGTTATCTCCAAACCAAAACTCCTTCTAAACATTTAATTTCATTGTCAAAAATTTTCATACCATTGCATAGAATATAAAAGCTCAAAAGCATAGCCTCGTAAACCTATGTTCAATCAATGATGTTGAGAAATGCTGAAGAATCCATAGTAATATGAGTTCACATGTAAAACATTATCTAAGAATTATTGATATATTGTAAAAAGTTTTAGTATTAGAACAAAGTAAACAAAAATCGATTTTAATTATCATTCATTATGGAACATTAGATAATATATAAAAGTTCAAAGTAAATACTAGAAAACATGTGTTCAATTACAATTTTATGTACAAAGTTTGAGAACCCAGGTCCATACAACATCCCATGTGAAACGTTAGCTATGATTACAGAGCCATGGTCCAAAAAATAGCCCTTATTGCATAAATCATTTATGAAATTGCTAATACTTCAGTCGCAAATCTAAATTCATTTGTCCCAATGGGGATTGCAATTGGAATCTCATCAATTGTAATTTCTGAAATTTCATTTGTAAAAAATAACAAGGAACCGCATTTAGAAATTAGACCATTTCATCAAAATGCCTTCATAATTTATCAACATAGTTACAACAACTGTAATTATATTCAGATTCAAATGCTAGTGACAACAAATGCAATAGATATCCAACAACCAAAACTTTTGTCAATCATCAATCCCCATTGTAAACAAAAATGGAATAGACTAAAGAGTCTTTGTGCTTCACAAGCCTTGAACAATAACCAACACAGTTACAAAAACAACAATTGTATTCATATTAAAATCCTAATCACTATAGCTATCATTCAAATAAACATCACAAATGCAATAGGTATCTCTGAACCAAAAGTCTTGATAGACGTTTAATTTCATTGCCAACAATTTTCATATCATTACATAGAATATAAAAGCTCAAAAGCATAGTCTCATGAACCTATGTTCAATCAGTGATGTTGAGAAATGCTAATAAATCCATAGTAATATGAGTTCACATGTAAAAAATTATCTAAGAATTATTGATATAACTAGTAAAAGTTTCAGTATTAGAACAAAGTAAATAGAAATCCATTTTAATTATCATTCATTACAAACATTAGCTAATATATAAAATTTCAAAGCAAATACTAGAAAACAAGTGTTCAATTATAGTTTTTTGTACAAAGTTTAAGACCCATGTCCATACAACATCCCATGTGAAATGTTATCTTAGAATTCTTTACATAATTAGTAAACAAATTGAGAGATAGAAAATATAGTAATCATAATTAAAAAAATCTATGATTACAAAGCCATGGTTCAGAAAATATCCCTTATTTCTTAAAGCATTTATGAAAATTCTAATACTTCAGTCGCAAAGCTAAATGCATTCATCCCAATGGGGAATGCAATTGGAATCTCGTCAACTATAATCTCTAAAAATCATCTGTAACGAATAACAAGGAACTACATTCAGAAATTAGACAATTCCATCATAACGCACACATAAGATTTCAATAGTAAAATGATTTGACAATAAAAAAATGTTCCAATGTATTAAAACACTTACAATATGCAAAATCACAGCTCAATATTCTTTAGCCCTCAGCTATCTCTCAGAATCAAGCTTCTTGCAACAAATTCCTTCAATTTAGTTTCTATGAATTCTTTCATCAAGGCAAAAATAATGTCCTACTTAATGCGTTCATTGAATATCTCCTCCTCAATTTATTTTACTTCTTCTTACAGCTTCAAAACAAGGCAGAGTACTCTTTGTTGACACTAACAAAAGTAATTATCCATTTGCTAATTTCCTCTACACTAAAATCAGTTATGTCATCGAAATTTGTTTCCTGTAATTGTTTCAACTTCTCCAAATTATCCATCATCTTAGCCTTCAAAATTAATCCAGACTCATATGTAATACACACATTGTTTATATCTTGAACAATCGCTATCGCCTTGAGATACGCATCTGCTCTTCAATTTTCTATGTCTCCACACATGGAAATAATGTTCTGATTTTCTTAGACCATGCAATGCTAATCTACATCATCTGATCAACATCAGGAAGCCCATGTTTATCTTTTTCTAGTTTGGATAGTGAATCAAGATTTTGACTAAAATTTAATAGGTCATTGTCTACGAATTCCCTGTCTCCATCTAGCTCACTTTTTACCAATTCAACAGAAGACCTAATTCTATGCTTTAAATGTTGCAGATCAAAAGCAACTTACTATCTAGATTCAACAATATGCAATCTTTCTGATATATTACTAATAATATATGATTTCACTGCACCCAGAAGATTGATAGGTTTCTCAAATATTTTAAATTCGCTAAGATTAGAATTGCTAATGGCGATATGCATATCGCTAGTGGAGTTTTCAGCAAAGGACCCTGGCTTAGGGTATCTTCTAGCTCTTTTATTTTTTCCTTGAGCATCATATTTTCTTCTTGTCATCAACCAACATAATCTGCAAGCACTTTACCACCATTTTGTTGCAATTTCATTAGCCCTAGCGTTGCAACTGAAGACAGATCAACATTCAATTTTGTCCAATCAGCAACCTTTATGTCAAAAAGTTGTATCCTTTCAATCTTCAATCTCTTCCCGCCCCTGTTATATTTTGCATCAGACAATGTGAAAAAACGGTCATCGAAAGTAGTGTACTCTTCAATAATTTCCTTCTTTATTTTATGGTTTTCTTACAAACAAGTACTAACCTAATTAGGTAGCACAACACTATCAACTTCCATGTCCATGGCTTCTTCATTGCTTTCAGTTTTAGGTGCACTCTTGGATCTAAATGATTCAACCATGTGCACTATTTCTGGAGTTACTCTACAATGAGGCTCTTCATCATCCCCACCACCTAATAGTATATCAACAACTAATTTTTCGCTTCCAGTAGTTATTTTTCTTTTTTTTACTAGCAAATGAAGTCTCACCAGTATTGTGTGTGCAAGATTGAGATTGTCTCATAGAAATTGTGCCTCTATGCTTAAATCTTTCTCCCATTCCGATGATATCTTTTTCAACAATTTTTTCAGCACCTACAATGTTTTTTATCTTTTGTTGATACATTGTGACTTTCCTCGCTCTACCCTATACTTTTCATAAACAAGTTCCTATACCTCATAGACTCAAGTTGTTCCATGAAAATTCTTCCTCTATCAAAGTCTTTAATAGATTCATCTTCACTTAAGTTAAAAGCATCTAAAGGCTTTGGAAAAACATTAGTGTGAGCCATATTCTTCATAGTCACTTTCCCAACAGTAAAAGAAAAAGAAATAAATTATCTTTTCTTTTTATGTTCAAATAGCTAGCCAACGATGATATTGCCCACAGACTTCAACAACAAAATATTTATCTAGAACAAACATTGGCAAAAGCAATGGCCTATCTTCATAACCATAAGTTTGTAAAATTGCATTGCTTTCTCTTTCCTGATATTCCCATTTTCCAGATAAGAAAGCATCAACCTTTGTAGGTATTCAAGAAGGCTCTTATCTAGCTACCATGTAATACACTTTCCTTACAAACACATCTTGAATTAAACAAAAATGTAAAGTATTTTTATGCTTCCACAATATAGGATACCAAAACCGCATTGGTTCCTCGCGAAAGTTGAATCTAGGATTACAGGTTAAATCGTCAAACACATGCCTTGACATGAGAAGTGTTATCATATATGCCATAATAAAGAAGCCATTTTTCTTGGGTAATTTACATAACTGATTAGTTAATTCATTCGAAGTGACATTAGCTCAATCAAAAGTACAAATATTTTTGTGTCTCATAAAGCACATAGAAAATGCATTTTGGAACATGTGTTGTACTTTTTATCCCTACTACACGAGAAAAGAGACAACAAAAATCCCTAAACAGTTGCTTAAACAAAGAAATATCCACAAGAGAAAGATCAGACGAAACCTCAAAAGTGGCAGAAATGAGTTCCCGCAAAATGTCAATTATGCATCCTTCTAGCTCTAGAAAACTATCCACAATAAACAATTATAAATTCTTGTTCAGTTTTGGTAACTTGAATAACCATTTGAATGCATTGGGATTCAGAGGAACCTTTATCACTCCTAGCTTAATTTCCCTCTTTCTTAAATCAAAATTATTTGCACAGAGATAAACAATTTCTTTGAAATCAAAGACCTCTGAAACACACCCAACATTTGCTAATTTGGTACTCCAAATCTTGTTACTTATTTTTGCTTTCATTGACAGATTCACATATCGCTCATATATTCTCGACCATTCAAAAATTATCATATATATCAGCAAGTGAGCTAACCATATCACTGCGAATAAATTCTTTCCCTCGCCTGCTACCCATTTTTTTGAAATCTCGTTTCACTTTACAATTCATTGTTTTATTCACAAGCACTACCTATTACTAGTACTCGTGTGAAAGTTGTTACACACGGAAATATGAATAAATATCAATTAAAGATACCAAAGCCAACTTTTATGGACAGTAATAGGAAAAAAAATTTGAAATTCCAAAAGCATCTTGCCCATTTACTTCACACTTTGCTCCTACTTCAAGGTCATTGATATACATGTCATAAGAAACAAAAATTTATGATATATAATAATAGACGTTGTCTACCAAAGTGATAGATTCGCCCACGCAGACAAAAATCATTGCAGTCTCGTTTTTTTGTTTTTTTAATAAAAACCCAATAGCACAAGTGTTTTAATAATTTTTTGTAATAGTGGAAATGGATTCAACATCATAAAAAACCCCATCGGAAAATTTACCCATACTACCAACAATTTCCACAAACCATTTTTTTCAATAAAAATACGACACCACAACATGAAATTTGACAACTGTAACCTCGAGTTACAAACAAATACCACCATATTTAATTAGCAACATGCCAAATTTTCCTTTGTTTTTTCTGGTCAAATTTGAAGACTCGTAAAACTATCAATAATAACTACAAATAGTAAAATGTGCAAGGACATTCACAAATAAATATTATGCCAACACGTATTCAACTACTTTTTATAATGAATCAACCTAACAACTCATCCCACTACTTTGTAAAACTAAACCAATTTGATTTACGAATAACTTGACACAATTTTTTCTCACAAAATTTGACACATAGTTATGATCTAGTGGGAACCTTATTCCACACAAATAGATTTAATTTTAATTTACCAATAACTTAACACACCCATTTCTAGTAAAATTTGACATGTACTCACAATAAGATTTAATTTTAAACTCTTTTATTTTTACAGACTCAAAAATACTTTAATTACTAAAAACAAAAACTTTAATTCATATTGTAACAGGCACAACTACAAAAAGCAATTTGTAAACTAGAAATAACGAATATTTTCTTGATTAAATACTTATTACTATTATGTAATATTAGATTAAGTCTCCTTTTAATGGATCCCAACAAGTACTGATTTTCGATAACTGGTATGTGTGGAACAAAGACGGGAAACATTGATATCTTATGTGTATCAATATACACAATAAATTGATTGTTTTTTGTTAATAAGAGAACAAACATCAGAATGATTAAAAATAGTATGCTATATACTTTCAACATAACAAAAATGCATAGATTATTACATGTGTAAAAACTACTACACAATCAGATAAACCAAATCTAATCATAAGAAACAAAAATGTGCCATACAAAACAAGTCCGAACTAACTGTAATCATGATAATGAGCTAAGAAATTGCTAAATGAAAATAGGAATTGGGAAAACGTAAATCGGTTTAAAATCTTACAGTATTATAGAGATTTTGTATTTCTACACTACTGTTATCATCCACAATTTTATAGAAACACCTTTGAGACACCATTGAAGATGCAAGCTCAGCCTCAAAGATAACAGTTTATATAAGGTAACAAAAGCTCGGACAATACTTCAAGCTATTAAATGCAATTTGAAAAACTAAAACACTACACGATCTACTACTCAAAATACATAAAATATTAGAAAAGGCTCCTATCGATATCAGCAAAGAGCTTCCTTCCTCCCTTTGTCGACGATTTTTAAATGTTCGTCGACTTGTTTCGCTATAAATCACCACTTGTATGACATGAAATATTTGTATCAGAGATAAAGCTGACATCCAAACCTCTCTATCATGCCAATGTTTATTACTACCATTATTATTAATAATTCACAAATCTAACAATCGAAACAAAGTGAGTTATTTTTTTTATCAGACTCTTTTCCCTAGAAATCACCACCTGCCACTATTTTGCATATGTAACGTGGTACAAAGATAAAGTTACTATCCAGATTTTTTTATCATCCAAATATTTCTCCTCTGATTATTAGAAAACACTTAATGATAAATATAATTTATCTCAACATCCAATTCTTTGACTACGCACCTTCCCGCGCATTTAGAAAACCACAAAAGCACTAAAACATCAAATCTAGAAACATGATTTTCATATACTTTCAACATAACACAAATGCATATGTGTGGAACTGCAGAGAAAATCCATTTGTGTGCAAAAATATCTTAGGCTTTCATTATATGAACCTCCACACTTCATACAATGTATTACAAACATGATCTTCAAAGGACTAAAATATTAATACTAATGTATACTTTCAAAATAACACAAATGCATATGTACTCTAAAGTTGAATTTAATTTGCACTTCACTCATTCCGCTCAAATCCTGCACATCTCTCATTCTACATATACATTTGTTCTCTGCATAGCCATCACACGCTCACAACCACCTCGGCACATCTTCGTCCACACAACTACTTCCAGACTCAACAACACCCTTCCATCACTCATTGACATTTGAAATTGATATTAATAGATGTGGGTCTGAGATATCATGGGAAGGAAGCATTCATTTTGAAATATGTTCCTAAATAAGAACCAAAGAAGAGATTTATATATTTATTATTTTAGTAAATGTTCGACAAATCATTTGTTCTCTGCATACACTACCTCTGAACAACAAAGTCCATTGTGTGCAAAAATCTCTCAAGCTTTCATTGTATGAACTATCACACTCCACACAATCTATTAATAATAAAATAATCATTTCTCTTGTGCACAATCTACTAATATAAAAATTCATTATTATTATTATTAATTCACAAATCTAACAATAGGAAGAAATTAATTTTTTTTCCCATCAGGCTTGTTTCCCTAGAAAACACTACTTTCCACTATTTTTCATATGAAACATGCTACAAAGATAAAGTCTCTATCCAATTTTTTTAGCATCTTGATGTCTATCCTATAATAACAGAAAACACTTAATGATAAATACAATTCATCTCAGCATTCAATTCACCAACTACACACCTAACAAAATGAGCTTTTGGCCCAATGGTGGTGCATTGTGTTTGTTCCCGAAGGTTCCAAGTTCGAATCGCATTTGTTGGCGAAGGTTATGTTGGTGTTGTTATATATTAATAAAAAAAAATTCAAATGAACTTAGCTCAAGTGGTATGGTTCATGAATTGTGTCCCAAGAGCATGGGTTCAAGTCTCCGTAGAAATGTTGGCCCGTGTGGCATTTATGAAATAGTTCTACTAATGGTGGAATAGTAGCAGTGGTTTCTACGAAGTTACTGATTGTGCCTAGTTGAATGTACTCATTATTGTTAAAAAATTCACAAACTACACACCTGTCCACGTGTTCATAAAACCACAGAAGCACTAAAACATCAAATCTAGAAACATGATTTTTGTATATTTTCAAGATAACACAAATGCATATGTGCAAAACTAGAAAGAAAATCCATTTTTGTGTAAAAATATCTCAAACTTTCATTGTACAAACCTCTGCACTTTGCATAATAAATTATAAACATGATCTTCAAAGCACTAAAAGGTTAATAGTAATGTGTACTTTCAAAATAACACAAATGCATATGTACTCTAAAGCTGAATAGGCAAAATATCAATCTACAAGCCTCATTTTGCACAAATTTCACACATGCATTTGTTCTTTGCATAATCTCTACACACGCACAACCACTTCATCCACACAACTACTTCCACTCTCAATAATTTCCTCGGTAATTGACATTCGAAATTGATATTAATTAATGATCATACATTGTGAAATTTATCCCTAAATAAGAATTAAAAAGAGATTTGTATATTTATTATCTTAATAAACTTTGCACAAAAAAAAATCATAACATCCGCACACGCACAACCACCTCCACACAACTAATTCTGCACACAATAATGCCTTTCGATCAGTCATTGACATTCAGAACTCCGCACACGCAACCTCCAAACAATTAGCTCCATACAACCACCTTCGCATAGCTACTTCCATAGTTGCAAAAATTGTTCCTAAATAATAATTAAAAAAGATATTTGTATATTTATTATTTTAATAAACCTTGCACAAAGCTTTCCGCACACTTTTTTTTACTGCACTAAGCTTCTTCTTCACACAGATTGAAAACACAGTTTATTTGGCACCCCCATCAATGTAAAAGAACCCCAGTTCTCCCGTACATACTCCTTAATAATATTAATTAGAAATTTGTTCAACCACCTGCCCTTCGAGGAACTATACAAAAAACCTGAAGCCACATCAGTTCTTGCATCATTGAATAGAGCACTTACATAATAGTTCCTCGTAACTCCATGTCACATGAATTAAAAACATTATTTATTTAATATTGCATAATAAGAGTAGCTTTTATAGTCCAACAATTATGATAAATGTTAAAAAATGATACCATTTCCATCTGCGTCCTAGTCAATGTCAGAGCTCCCCCATCTATGCAAAGGACCCAAGTTCTCCCGCATATACCTTGTCCTCCACACAGTAAAAGTTTCGCACAACAAAACAATACCAATTACCGCTTTGTTCATCAATGTCACAGCACTCACTATGAAAAGTTATCCCGTGCATACTCCATTATCTACACAAGGAAACATAATAATAATATTAATGCGACATTTGTTCAATCCCCCTTGGGCCTATGAAAAAAACCTGAAACCATATCAATTCTCACATCATTGAACAGAGAACTAACATAAAAGTGTCCATTCTCGCATCATTTAGCAGAGCACTAACATAATAGTGAGTGTCAGTCTCAGAGCACTCACCAATGTAATGGTCACTCACAAAATTAGTTTTATTTTATTTTAAAATGAATTGTCAAACACTGGAAAAAACAAAAACAAAAAAACGCCCTTTAGTAGGGGAATTATGTCTCATCAGAGCTTCCTCAGCTAATGGGAAATTAGAAATAACATTCACTAAAATTTTGAAAATTATTTTTGAATTTATGCAAAAATAGAAATATTAAGCATTTTCCTGAAACTTTGGTTAAAATTGCAAAAAACATCGCCAAATAGTGCACAATGAAAGCAACTTGACTGTGAGGCGAATGCTATAGTCCCTAGTGAGGTAAGGACTAATAAGTGAAATAACCCATATAAAAGATATTAAATATTGTGCAATATTTTTATTTTAAAAACTAAATACTAAATACTTTTGGAATTTGATGACATTTTTCTTTATTTTTTTCATGGATATTTTTAAAATATTATCATTCAAAATTTTGCATTTATATAAAATTATTCGAATTTTTTTTTTAAGAAATTTGTTATTAAAAATTTTTAAATTAAAACAAAATAATCAATTTTCCTTTGATTAAAATAAATTATTATATAGTTAATTTATTATAATAATGAGTAAATAGTTCTTGGGATGTAGATTATTCAACAAAGCATGTTATGTTAAAATTATTCTTGGATATATATATATGAAATTATTATTCAATATATTTTTTAAAGAATTGATTAAAATAATTAAAACTGATTTTAAAAAAATAGTATATTAAATTTAAAGAAATTTCATTGTCTTTTATTATCTAAATTATTTATTCACACTTCTATGGTCGAAATTAAAGTATCATACTATGAGCATGAATTATATGATATCACCTCTAGGTACTTACATATGCCCTTTTCATAGACATGGGCTATTTTGGGATTGGAACTTCCAATACCATAGCTTACATAATATTGCATACCATGGTCATTACCAATTGTGCTACCCCTAGTGGTTTTCATGGATAATTTGTATGAATGTATAGAATGATTAGAAAATTTTAGAGAGAAGAGAAATTCAAATTCAAATAGAGTTAAAAGTATTGTTGAACAACACATTTAGATCCTTCTAGGACAATATTTAGATTCCAAAAAATAATAGAATATTAGGAATGGAGACTTAACTATAGTAAATGAATGTTAGAATGTAAGAACTAGAAATAAAAAGCCAATATAGGTTGATTTGGGCTAAGGTAAGATATAGTGACCATAAATATAACATATTCAACAAAATTCCAAGCTTAAAAGTGTCAAGAATATTTATAAATAAAGGTCTTATTCTAGAATACTAAGTGGAATTAAGGAAGGGAGTTCAAAAGGTAGATGAAGCTAGGAAGAAAGGAATAGAGATAATCATTAGGAATTAAAAATCAAGTATTGAGGATAAAGACCATAAAGATGATAATAAATGGGAATTTGGTATGCTATAGATTCTCATATGGAATTTTTGTGTTTTTCCATGGAGAAATATGTTTATATTAAGTTGGATCTCAAGTGAAATTGATGTTATATTTCTAGTTGAAACTTGGGAGTATGAAGAATCTATTGTCCTTAACATTGAAGGATTTTATTATGGTAAGCATGGACTCATTGAGGGATCAATGGCATAATTTGCTACATAAAAATAAACAATTATCCTCACATTCATATTCATAAGAAAGGCCTTCTCAATATGGATGGAGATTTCATATGATAATGCTAAAAATATTATATAACAAATTATTATTTTTTGTCTATAAATAAATAGTAATTGCCCCTATGAAAAAGAAATGGATGCATTATCCTCCTACTAAGATACTTTAATGCTAGAATTGTAACTAATTAATCTATTCTTCTGAGCAATGACACTAACCGTAATCTTTTTTGGTTAGATGAGGGCCTTGTTTTTGCTATCATGTACAAAATATATATTTGAAGATTTGACTAAGAATTTATTTAGTATTTAGCTACTCAACCTCTATAGTTATTAGAATCTAATGATTTGCAATGGGCTAATAAAGTGGTTGAATTCTAACCAAATTTTTATAAACTTTGAACACTACTGTGAGTGGGGGGTGAGGTGAATCAACAGTGTACAAAATACCAACTATTAGAAACTGTTTACCCCTTTCATCAATCATTGAATATGAATCATTGAACCAGCAACACAAAGTTCATTTATAGATCACATCATAGGCATATAAGTCGTATTAGTAGCATACATAATTAATAAACAAAATATAACCTTGAAAGCACAACCATGCAAATAATCAACACATGAGACACAAGATATGAGTGGAAACACAAAGGGTAAAAACCATAGTCAGAAGATAGTCTTCGTTGTCATACTTCTATTAATCTTGAACCTTCTTTTACATCTAAATCACTTGACACCATTAGTGTGAAAGCCTCTACTTGCAAATCAATGTGAGCCGCCACTCACTCAAAACCCACCACTCCCATAAACCATGCAGGCCACCACCTTCACTAGCTTTCCAACCACCTCTGGAAGGAAACCTCTGCGCCTTGATCAATTTCTCCAACCTCTATTGGAAGGAAGCCACTACTCCCTTCGCAAGCCACCACTCACCTACAAGCCTCTATTTGCAACAATGAAGGCCCCAACCTTCAAACCCTCGTGGACCTCATTCCATCTATTTTTAAACTATGGCCCATACTTTTCATCAAGTTTCAAATTGGACTCATAGTGATTGTATGCTCAATCACAATTGACACAACCTCTACTCTCACACAATATCATCCAATATACCCATTAAAAAATCAACAATAAACAACAACATACAACCAATCTATGGCTCTCATACATACAACTTTGGTCATACACTCAATCAATCCTCATATATAACTAACTTCAAGCCTTTAGAAAATACATTACATGTGATTCTTCATTAATTTATTTCATGATGCACCCTTTATACCTTGCTCTAGTTGTGATTAAGGATTCTCTTGGCTATGGTTCCATTGTTAATTGTATCATTTTGCAGCTTTTCTCTTGAATTTATTTCAATAGTACTTGAAATTTTTTATTGTCATGACTAATTGCTTTAAAATTAAGAAAACAATGACTCCTAGGATGTTGAAAATGAAATTATTTTAAGTGTCCCTAGGTGTTGTCGATATGTCATTTGCAAGCTAATCTCCCCCTATAGGGTTTGGATATTAGGGTTATTATCGTTTTGTGCTTGAACCTTAAATACATCATGATTTTTTTTTTGCATGAATCCTTGACTCTAAATGGTATTTTGTTTCCTGTTTTTTGGTATCATGGGTGGAATTGTCATTGTTGGTTTCTAAGATTGTTAGACCATTTATGTTGGGAGTGTTTTAATTCGTTATGCATTCTACAAAAAATGAATTTATTTAGTTTCCTTGGTTCCCAATTTTCTTCTTGTTATCTCCATTTCTTAGACCTTTTTTTGGTTTGGGCTTATGTATTTTTGTTTGTTTCATTTTCTTGAGTTCAACTTCTAGTTTTGTATCATCTAATAATTTTCTCCTTTCTGTTTTTTTGCGTAGATTTTATTTATAAGTAATTATCTAGATTGATGATTTTACTGCATCTCTACATCATTTTGGATATTTGTTCTTACATGTGGCATGATTATATCTTGTTATCATGTGATGTGTCAATCTATCTTTCTTACTTCTCATACGCCATATCCAAGTTGTCCAATGAGGTTTCTGAGATTGGTATCATAGTGAACAACACTTTCTCCTTTGATTTATTTTGATTCCCTTAGTTGTGCAAATGATGAAGGTTTTAGTTATGAGTGTGCATAAAAATTCAAAATTTGTTCCATTATGTCTTATTGTGTGTTAAATCATTTTTATTTTTCACACTTCTAATGCCAAAAAATGTTTCTCTCAATGTTTCTTTAAAAATGAACTAATTATTTACAGGGTCTACATCATCAAATGCTTTCCATAATGATTATAAGATATATGATCATTATAATTTCTTTGTCCATTGAAAAATGGTACTTTCATAATTTTTATATGTATTTTTTCAATTGTGGCATTTATTTTATTGAAAGTCCTATTATCAATTATTTCCACCTTATCTCACTCTAAAGTTTCCTGATGGGATGGTTCTAATTGGTTATTGAAAGATATTTCCTATCCCAAGTGTTTGATTTCTTGGGTTTTTGTGTGGTCCAATTCCTTGTGTTGTATTCCTTCATTATCCTATTATGTCAGTTCAACTCATTTATCCACAAGTTATAATTTTTTTCGAGAACGTATTTCTTGAGGCATGTTTTCTTATGGTGAAAATCATATTGTTCCTTTCTTCTAAGGGGGTTCCCACTACGACCATTATTAAATTTCACTTTCTAAGATAACTTGTCTTGCTTTATAGTGGTATATTCCCCTTGTTTGTAATGAAGTGTGTGAATAAAATTAAATCCCCGCTCATTATTGGCCATTGAGTACTACTACCCTTAAACATAACTTTAAAATAAAATCAACACATCTTGATTATCATAATTTTTGGGGATTGAGTAAATTTGAGAAAAATGAACATAAAAAATAATCGAAAGAAATAAATATATGAGCATTTGTGCTACAAGATGATGGGTGTTGTCTAAAGACTTGTTACAACATTTAAGCATGACCCATTGTGATCAGAACATCACAATGTATGATTTTCATATCAATCATTTTTATTCATTGTTATTATTTTACCTATAGGTTCCTTTATTTATAATATATGAATCTAATGAACTTCCTTGAATTTTATAATATTTGGTCCATAAACTAGCATCAATAGTTTCAAGTGTTTATGTGAGATCTATGTTATTTTGTTAGATATTTGACCCGATTCTCATTAGTTAATCAATTTCTTGAGTCAACTTGACCATTCAATTTATTCCTTCAACCATTTTTTTAACTACTTTTCTAGATGATCAGTTGATCAACTATTCACTAGGTAACTACTTCATCAACCTACCAACCACTAAGTTGACTGCTTCAATAGTTTAACACTTCACTAAGTGTATCCTAATAATTTATCCTTTATTAACTGTCTCTATAATTATATAGGTGTGATGCACCAACATAACCTTAGGTTCTAACACCCCTTTCCCCATCAATATAATGTTATGCAGATTCAGGTTTGTGGGTGGTAGCACAATTGGAAAAAATCATGTTGACAAGCCCTTGTGTATCCAAGTGATCGGAATTTTATCCCCCCAAATATATCTCACCAGCTGAACTTTAAAAAAATACATATTTTTAGGTTCAGGAGGTGAAATTATGTCAACATGAAAAACCCCCATAGCTATAGGTTTATGAAGCCCTAACATATCAAGTAGTTAAATGAACTTGGATTTGGACAATGAATTCATAAATGCACCAATAGTATGATCATCTATTATGAAATAAACAAGAATGATAACCTTCTCTTGAACCAATTGTCTTAAGTAATGAACATGAAGTTTGACATGCTTCATCTTACTGTGTGCAATAGGATTGTTAGCAACCTAAGTTTCACTTTTATTGTCACAATAAATAGAAATTTAGGTTTTAATGGGAATGTTATGAAACCAGCTCAAGAAAAATATAGAAAAGATAGATCAACGCCTTAGAATTCAGCCTCTTCGAGGGGGCAACCTCCTTTACATTACATAAATGAACAATTCTTGGATGATTAAAATGAAAAAACCTCCTTTATATATATAGGAGTCTAAGGAGTCACAATATAACCCAGCCGACCTAACAATAATAATATAAAGCCACAAAAATAACAATAAAGGGATTCTATGGGGCACAGTAATAACAATATGGGGACAACAGGGGCACAACAATATTAATAAGGGATACAACTACAATAGTAATGGGGTAATCACTAGTATTATAGGGACCCAACATGCCCCTCTCCTTCAAAAAAATGTTGTCCTCAACACTTGAGTAGTTATAGATGCTTCTGTATAAAATTCTCATCCTCCCATGTGGAATCTTCAGCGGATAAGTTATTCCACTTGATAAGATGCTCCGAAATTGATCGATTTTGTAGCTGTCGAGTTCTTGTTTCTGTGACTCCTTCTGGTTCTAATATAATTTTTCCTTCCTCGTCAAGTTCTGGCAATATTGTTTGAACTAGGATCTTGTTGCCTATAACCTTCTTTAAACATGAAACATGGAAAACTGGGTGCAATCGAGATGCTACAGGAAGCTCCAATTTGTATGCCATAGTACCAATCTTTTGCAACACCTTGTATGGACAATAATACTTTGGTGATAATTTATTATCCTTCTTAGCTTGCTTGAGGGACATTTGCTTATATGGTTGTAGTCATAGGAATACCCAATCACCTACATCAAAACTTCTTTTGCTACGATGTTGATCTGCCTGTTGTTTCATTCTATTCTGTGTCAACACGAGGTTATCCTTTAAGAGTTGGAGGACTTGTTGTTGATGTTTGATTTGATGTTCCACTACTTGAACCTTAGAATTTTATCTTAAATATGATGTGATGGATGGTGGCTGATATCCGTAAAGTGCCATAAATGGGGTCATTTTTTTTGTTGTATGGAAGGAAGGGTTATACCACCATTCAACCAGAGGCAACCATTTGACCCATTATGTATGTTTATCAGATACAAAGCAACGAAGATATCCTTCCAAACATTTTTTTACTATCTCAGTTTGCCCATCAGATTGAGGATGATAAGATGAGCTATGAGCTAACTGAGTACCAAGACAAGAAAATAATTCTATCCAAAAATTTCTAGTGAAAATGGGATCTCTGTCACTTACAATAATCTTTGGGTTTCCATGTAGGTTTTGAATTGTTTCCATAAATGCAGTAGAAACTGTATTGGCTTTAAATGGTTGTGATAATGCACAAAAATGTGCATACTCGATAAGTCTGTCAACTACCACCATGATGACACTCTTTCCCTCAGACTTGGGTAAACCTGTGATTAAATCCATTGAAACCTCCTCCCAACGTTGGCTTGGAATGGATAAAGGTTGTAATAGACCTGGTGTCTTAATTGTTTTAACTTTATTTTGTTGGCAAACCAAACATTCCGCCACAAACTTTTGAATATCTGATTTAAGGCCATCCAAAAAAAATTCTTTCTTAACCCTGTGGTAAGTTTTTAAAAATCCTGAGTGCCCTCCTAAGGGAGAAGTGTGCAATTCCATAAGAATCTTTTGTTTTAGCTGGGAATTCTTACAGAGGTATAAGCGATCTTTGTACCATAACGAATCATTTTACCAGCTAAATGTATCAGACGTACTGGAATCTTGTTGTAACTTTTGAATAAGTGCCCACACTTCTTCATCATTCTTCCATTCCTCCCTTGCTTCGTTTATCCAATCTGGTTGGATTATAGAAATGGTGCACAACAATGCTTACACATCCTCATCCTTTCTTGAGAGTGCATTTGCCACCACATTTTGCTTCCCTTTTTTGTAGATGATTTCAAAGTCATAACCCAACATCTTTGTGACCCACTTTTGTTGCTCTTCAGAGGATAATCTTTGTTCTAAAAATTATTTAAGGCTATCATGATCCATTTTTACCTTGAAGTGTCTTCCCATTAGGTAGGGTCACCATTTCTTAAGTGCATGGAGTATTGCCAACATTTCCTTCTCATAAATAGCTTTGTGTAAAAACTTTCCCTTGATTGGACGACTTTCAAAAGCAATGGGTCTTTCATCTTGCATTAAAACAACACCAATTCCATTTCCTGAAGCATCACATTCCACAATAAAGGTTTTTGTGAAGTCTGGTGTAGCTAAGACCAGTGCTTGGCACATTGCCTCTTTAAGATGTTCGAAGGCCTTTGTTGCTTCTGGAGTCCATGAAAATGCATCTTTCTTCAATAATGTTGTTAGAGATGTTGCTATTCTCCCATAATTCTTAACAAACTTGCGATAATACCCTGTCAACCCGAGAAATCCTCACAGATGCTTTATGGATGTGGGGATTTTCCATTCCTTAATGGCTTTAATTTTGCTAGGGTCTACCTTAACTCCTTCATGAGATACAATATGACCCAGATATTCCACCTCTTGTACTCCAAAGAAACATTTGGATCTTTTTGCATATAATTGTTTCTCCTCCAATAGTTGTAGCACCCTGTCAACATGTTCAACATGATCCTTCCAAGACTTGTTGTAGATTAGTATATCATCAAAAAATACTAACACAAATTTTCTAACGAATGGTTTGAAAATGGAATTCATCAAACCTTGAAATGTTGAAGGTGCATTGGTAAGGCCAAAAGGCATGACCAAAAATTCATAATGACCCTCATGAGTTCTAAATGTTGTTTTCAGAATGTCTTCAGTCTTCATTCTAATTTGATGATATCCTGAACGAAGATCCAACTTGGTGAAGTAAATTGATCCATGCAATTCATCCAGTAATTCATCAATGACAGGAATGGGAAACTTATCTTTAATAGTGAGCTTGTTGAGCTCCCTATAATCTGGACACATGCACCATGATCCATCCTTCTTGTGCACCAATACTACTGGAGCAGAGAAAGAACTTTGACTCAGTTGAATTATACCAGCCTCTAGCATTTCTGCAACCATACGTTCAATTTCACTCTTTGGGGCACATGGATATCTGTACGACCTGATGTTTGGAGGAACACTTCCTGGAATCAGATGAATAGCATGATCATGATCACGAATAGGTGGGAGACCTTTGGGAGTCTCAAATACCTTGGAATGATTGTCCAAGACTTTTTGGAGATCTGGAGAAATAGATTATTCCAATGTGGAAACATCTAGTGAACATAATTATGCAATTACACCTCTTTGTTCCTTTTTTAGAAGCTTTGTCATACCGTTAGAGCTGATTATCTTTCCCGGTTTCCCTGCAATACCCCTTAATTCAACTTCCTTTCCTTCCATAGAAAATTTCATGAAAAGTTCTTGAAAATTAAAAGCTATTGTAGCCATTGGACTCCTAGTACAACATCAGCACCTCCCATTGGAATGGAAAGCATTGGGCTAGTCAATACATATTCTCCCATGGATAGCTTGATATTATGGCACTTTCCAGAGCAATTTATTGTTCCTCCATTTACAACCATCACTTGACACTCTAGTGCCGGATATAATAAGCAATTCAATTCTTTTGCTACCTTATAATGAATAAAATTGTGGGTACTTCCTGAATCAATCAACACTATTACCTTTTTCTTCTTGATTTGTCCTTCTACCTTGATGGTTTGAGGAGTGGTAATTCCTACCATGCATTATAAGATATGGTCAGATTCATTTCTTCTTTATCTAGGCTTTGTTCCTGGAGTATATCCTCTTCTTTTGACCTTTCTTGCTCCTTTTCTTCTTCCTCTTCACAATCTATGTAGAATAATTTCTTCTCAGCACACTTATGACCTTTAGTGCATTTTCTATCACAACTGTAACAAAACCCTTTTGCTCTTTTTTCTTCCAATTGTTGTGGTGTCAACCTTATAGGTTGTGGAAGACTAGGGGAAACAACACTTCCATATTTATAGTTGTGAGTGGTATGCTTCCTGGTTGCCATAATTTTGCTTTCCATTTTTCTTGCTAGCCTGAATGCCTTCTCTAATCAATCAGGTTCCCAAAGGTGAACATCATGTTGGATATTATCCTTTAAAGTCCCTATGAACACATCAATCCTATGCTCCTCTGGAATATTTTTTACCCTTATGTTCAATTTTTGGAACTCCTCAATGTGCTCCATTATTGAACCCTTTTGTTTGAGACTTATCAATTGGATAAAAAAAGTGTTGCTTTTTGTATCCTCATAATGTGCTGTCAATTCTTCCGTAAAAATTGCCCAAGTGATAATTTGTTTCCTTTACTACCTTTTCACCATTATTAAGTATTTCTTGTAGAAAATTTGTCAAATCTGTCTTCAAATTTGCCATGTCTCTCTTCAAATCTATCTTCAAATCATCCATCTTAGCTTCCACGCCCTTTATCTTAGCTTCTATTAGCTTTTGTGAGAGTGACATTTGTTGCACTTGGTCTTGTAATTTTGATATATCATGTAGCATTTCTTCCTCTTTTCATGAGTCATGCTAGAGCTTTTAGGTTGCTTACTAGGTGTTTGCATTTTCATTCCTCGGGGCATCAGTTACCGATAATAATGCTCTACTATGCCCTTTGAATTCCTTCAAAATAAATTTTCAAACCAAGCTTAAGCAAAAATTTAAAAAAATCTACACATTTTTTTTCACTTTGTAGGAGCTCGATATTGCCTCTGATGTATCTTTGTACTTTCGGATCATCCAGTTCTAAAATTGCAATCTACAGTAGCCCTCTGTGTCCTCTTTCCAATGCCACCAGTGTGATCCAAATAGGATTCTCCAAGGAAGAGTTATGCGAAATATCGCATAGTCACCTGATTATAGACTAGTTTAGTAGAGCGAACTTGTACGACGTGCCATGAGTCACTGTTTTGACCTTTGGCTCTGAAAAATATATACAAGAAACTACAGTCCGTCCTCTTTTTGTACCTTCTTACGAAATTTCAATCTGATGCTGAGAGAGAAATTTATGATGATTTTCCCCAGGTCACCTATTTGGAATGTAATTTAGGAGTCTGCAAAAAGACCAACTTCCTCAGATCATATATCTGCAAATATAACCCAAAAAGCTCTGAAATTCAATCCCGAGATGCAACATGATTTCTTCTCAAATGGGTTTTTTTTAGCTTCTGAAACGTCGCAAAAAAAGGTTATAGCAAAAATGCCACGATGACCTATTTGGAGCAGCGAAACCCTAGAATCCAAAGCTCTGATACCAAATGTTATGAAACCAACTCAAGAAAAAGATAGAAAAGATAGATCAACGCCTTAGAATTCAGCCTCTTCGAGGGGGCAACCTCCTTTACATTACATAAATGAACAATTCTTGGATGATTCAAATGACAAAACCTCCTTTCTATATATAGGAGTCTAAGGAGTCACAATATAACCCAGCCGACCTAACAATAATAATATAAAGCAACAAAAATAACAATAGAGGGAGTCTATGGGGCACAGTAATAACAATATGGGGACAATAGGGGCACAAAAATATTAATAATGGATACAACTACAATATTAATGGGGTAATCACTAGTATTATAGGGACCCAACAGGGAAACCCAAGCTCTCCAAGGAGTTGACATATCCAAACTACCTTCGTCCTTGCATTAACAACACCATAATATTCGACTTCCAGAGTCCACAGAGAGACTACATTGTTTCTTATATGACCAGTTCAAGTGTCCAACACTTTCATCATTGTTGTTTCCAACCCAATTGAAGCTTATGAAGCCAATTAATGAAACTAAATCGAGATAGTATTTGATATCAAGTTGAGAGGTACTCTTGATGTAAAAAACAATTTTCTTCACATATTTCCAGTGGCTTTCTCATGGACCTTGCATAAATCAGGAAATCACACTAATAGCAAAGGAAATGGCAGGTCAACTATGATTTAAATATATAGGAATATTGAAAAACTATTGATAAAGGGTAACATCTACTTTTTTATTTTAGCACTCTTTAATTAATTTAATACCCAACTAAAAAGGTGTAGAACATAGCTTATAGTCATCCATCTTAAATTATATCAACAAGTCCAATACATATTTTGATTAAGAGAGAAAGAGTCCATCATTTAATCGTAAAACTTGAGGACCTACAAATAAATGCATAAGATAAATTTCTATTATCTTAAAGGTGTCAACAAGTTAACTCTCCAATCTAGGAATTAAATCAGTATTAGTTCCATTTATGACTAAATCATTAGCATATACACCAAAAATCAAATTACCACAATTATTTTCTAATACATAAAGCTTGTGTTCATATTCACAATGTTTGAACCCAATATTGAGAAATAATCGATCAATCATAGCATACTAAGCACATGGGACCTGCTTCAAATCATATAACAATTGTTGTAGTCAATAAAAAAAAATTGAATCTGTCACAAAACCAAACTATTGCTCCATGTAAATTTTTTGGATAGGTCACCATGAAGAAGGTCACTCTTAATATCCATCTAATGAATTTTCCATCCAAAATTAGTAGCAAGGGAAAGAACTAGTTGAACAAAATTACTCTTTTCAATAAGGCCAAAGGTTTTAGCGTATTTGATACCTTCTTGCTATGAAAATAATTTTGCAACGAAATCAACCTTATAACACTCAACAACACCTTTAGAAGTGACATTAGTCTTCTACATCCAAAGACACTTCAAAAGGTTCTTCCCTTGTGGTCGAGGAACTAAACCCAAGTGTGATTCTTGAAAAGAGGATACATCTTAGCTTTCATATCATGTTTACATTCAAGTTTTCCTTATGAATCAACATATATTCTAGATCACAAGTCTCATGAAAATCCATCAAAGTAATAATGTCATGTGATTTTGAATACAATTATGTCACCCTAAGGAAACATCACCAACATCTGTTCCAACAGGATTCAATTGTTTTAGTAGCCCACTAAAGTAAACAAGAATTCGATGAACTGATATTGACTTCCAAAATTCAATTAGGAGAAGTTATGGTTTCAGTCTAATATGATTAATTCCTACTCAATTGTTGGTTCTTAAATTGTACCTGTATGAGAATTATTTAAGAATACATTTGTTGAGGATTTAATCCTCCCACTTTAGGTGATTAGGGTTAGTCTACTACACACCAAAGGGGATATTCCCTGCTTATATTTATGTGAATTTTCAATGAGAAATTTGATAAAGACCATTTAACAATAATATTCAAAACCTTATGATAATAAAGTGCCACAAACAGAAGGAATTGCAGTATATTAGCATAAATTGTATCAACCAAATGACACTACTTATACGACCCAAATAAATATCCAAGACAGAATAAGAAGTAAAGGAAGAAAAAAGGTATACAAAAATGAAGGAAGAGGAATGTATACAATGCATATTTAAGATTCAATAATTCATTCATAAAATGATTACAGAGAACGCTACAACAAGTGCAATTGCTTCGAAAATAACAAAAACAAAATTTAGGCGATAAACATTTGCATCAATAATATGGATATTGAAACAAAAATATCCATAACGAACTATCATGAGTTATATTGAGTAATTCAAGATAATCTCGTATGGACATTGAATCATAAACATGGGAAATTAATGCAATTGTAACAAACAATAATCATAGAGAAATTAAAGATTAGTATAGTGAATGACCAAGGTAAAATTTTAGAGTCTAACTCATGAAACCTCATCCTATGAATCACAAACCAATCACCTTAAACACCTAACCTTTAATAATATAATATCAAAGAGCAAGACAATTAAGTAAATTAGATGTTATCTAAATCACGAATCAAGTCCACAAATCATAACACCATATTCTGCATACAAACACACAATGTGGGAACAAAAATAGGGCATTCACTTAAAGTTGCGTAAAAGAGTATTTCAATCAAAATGATATATTTGTGTAGCAAGTACTTTGAAATCATTTAGTCTCAAAATTCAACATTGTTGACCCCCTCAAAGTGAGAAACAAGGCCATTTATAAAAGTTAATATAATTGTCAAAAAAGTAATTATATTTAAAAATAAAATAATTTTTTAATTAAAAAAAGTAACCATAAACTCTTTTTCATTTTGATTAACTTGGTTGCCTTGGGATTTCTAGATGTGGAATCCAGTGATGCATTTTGGACTCCCTACATTTTGGGTTTAAGCAATTGAGTAATATTAAAATCCGCTTTTTCCCATTCCTTGAGTTGGTTAGTTACTGACTGCATGGGTGGAATTAATTGCTTAGTAGATGTGGCTTGATCTAAAAAAATGTGTTGATTTAAATGTTTTTTAATTTTAGCGATTTTGTCCCAATCTACTGGAAAAAACCACAATATCTTCTTGTATTTAGTTACTATCACCATTAGTTGAGATCTAAGCTAATAGGCTAAAGGAAGGTTCTTTATCACTTTATCCAATACAATGGATATATTAAAATCCCTATATAATTTACCATTTATCACCAACTAGGGCGAAATGGCCTATTCAGTGACAATGGAAAGGCATCCAAGATCTTGTTGGGGGGCCTTCAATTTATCTAGAAACTCTTCATTGAAGGTTTGGAGTCCAAAAAGACGGGACTTCAAACCTTCCTAAGTAGTTCCATTCAACTCTGAATTTTTCAATAACCTCCTTAGGATTTTCAAACTCATGTTTCATTTGTAAGAGGAACTTTTTTTTCTCGGTATTATCATAAAATAGCATAGATGCAACATAGTTTCCAATCAAACGAGAACTATTTCCTCAAAAAACCCAAAAAAAACATGAAAAATAGCCTAGAAACGAAAAGTGTTGATGTTGAGTCAACACTTTTTTTGGGGTAAATTTTCAACATTTTTTAAAAATGACAATAAAAACCAAATAAAAATATGAAAAAACTCCTTGAAAACGAAAAGTCTCGATGTTAGAACGACAATTTCTTCAGGGTGCATTTTCAACATGTTTTCGCCATGGTGTTAAAGTAATATATCAAGACTCTAAAAAACCTTAAAATTCCAACGATTTTCGAGCATGACTTTAAAGATAAAATATCACGTCTCTGGAAAGCCTTAAAATTCCAACAATTTTCATCCATGCCATTAAAGATAAAATATCATGAATCTAAAAAACCCTAAAATTCTAATTGTTTTCAACCATAGAATTAAAGATAAAATATCATAACTCAGAAAAGCCTTAAAATTTTGACAATTTTTCAACTGTGGAATTAACAACTTCAAGTTTTCAACATATTTCAACCATGGCATTATGGACAAAAAAGTGAACATCTTAATGAAAGCGTCATTATTCCAAGGGTGATTTTTATTTTTAAAGGCTAAAAGTATAGATCTTTTCAAATCTTAGCCTAAGACATCTTATCCCATTACAACAAAAAACTTAAAGATCAACCATAAAATTTAAGTATCCCCTTTTAATGGGGCACTAAAATTTTAACATATTTATTTAACTATGGTATATCAAATGATAATAGTAAATAATATCATGACAATATAATTGTATAACTTAAAAAATAAACATTAAATTCTAATTTATTTATTTTTAGTTTTAAACAAAATATCAATATTTGTAGATTGAATGAAACATAAATTATTTCTCTAACTTATTATTGTATTGTGGATATTCTAAACTAATGAATTCTTCATAATTAAAAAATATAATCTAAAAAACATAGAAATGACTAATAACCTCATGTAAAATCATATGGAAGATAAAATATTTATTTCAAGTTAACATGCAAACATCATTTACATAAAATGTCTTAGAAAATATTCAAAATCACTCACAGGTTCTAGCACACCATCAAAATATACAACATCTTCAGATGAATGACTAGATGCAAATGAAGAGAACCCATATTTCTCTCTTTCATCAACTAGTTCATCATTTGAGTCAACATGCATGCCCACCATTTTAGGTTTCAAAAGTCTTCTATATCTACGGTTGGGTTCAACAGACTCCCATCTTAACATTGTTTCTTATTGTAGCAACCTCTTCATAGTCATTATGGTCCTTAAGTGAAGAGTTCCTCTCTTTGTTAAATTGAAGTCATAAACAAGTATATCAACATCCTCTAATTTTAATAGGTTTGTGCTCCATAATTTATATTTGTACCCTTTATTTTTCTCTTTCTATCAATTTGTTTATTAACTACCATCTATGGTTTGTACACACCATTGAATGGGTGTGTATTTGTGGCATACCAATGTACTTCAACAATTGTAACATCTTCATTTTATTTAATGACCTTTATAACCTTGGAAAGTCAAAATGGATAGCCATGTGGATCTCCATCTGTTAGCATTGTGATCGTGCAACCCTCCTTAACATCTTGCACAAAAACCCTATAAAGGTCTTCCATGGCTTCACGTTGTGCACGTGATCTTCTAGAACCAATATACATTTATCTTTCCTCTACCTGTGAAGTTTGATTAATACCTTGATATTGTTGATGTTCAACAAAGTTTCTTTCTTCATGTTCATTTGGAATATTTTGTGGCAAAATAAATGGAGTATTCAAAGGTATATCTTCATTTCTTGATCTTGAAATGGTATCACTTTGATTGTTAAAAAAACTCCCACCAAATTGAATCAGCAACATCAAAGTACTCATATTTATCTCTAATAGATTTTTTAATTTATTCCAAGCATCCAGAATAAT
Source organism: Pinus tabuliformis (assembly GCA_031772625.1). Lineage (NCBI taxonomy): Eukaryota > Viridiplantae > Streptophyta > Pinopsida > Pinales > Pinaceae > Pinus > Pinus tabuliformis. The sequence continues at coordinate 422,058,894 of CM062819.1, read as the reverse complement.
TTATATCTCTCTTATGCCTTCGTGCATTATGGATTTCAGCAATTGATTGTAATAACAATATATTTGATGCAAATATTGGATGTAGAATGAACTTCAAAAATGTTAAACCTGATGACAGTCCCCATTTTGTAGCAGTTGAATACTTCTTTCCTCATATAAGTTTTTTCTCACCAATTTATTTCTTATGAAATTGATGTTGCAAGCTAATGTCATTAAGTTGATCAATGCATTTCTCCTTACCATGTGATCCTAGAATAAACCTTCACATGTCAATAGTTTCTTCCTACATGTGAAAAATAAGATCTGGAATGTATGATTTCTTAATACATTCAATTAATGATGGCAGGCTCCCAACATTCTTCCTCCAATGTTATTGAAAAGGGTCACTGAACATTTTATCAATATGGTCATGAGTGTTCCCAACAATAAGGAAACCAACCTTTAACTTTTTAAAACTTCCCAATTCAATAAGCATGTTTATATATCCAAAAACAATCTGATTTTTGTTTTCACGATTAGTGCTATCTAATTGTAGATACAAAACTTCAGGAAGATTATTAGACCAATGAAAAAGCACATCATGAATTAAGGTTATGGCCAAATTTGCATATTTTGAATATTTGGAGTTGTTAAGTAAACCCTTGACGACATTTTCCCATTAAAGACAATATAACTGACCAAGTGAAACTGAATAAAATTTTCCTCCTGTAAATGTTTTGGTGTACAGACAAAATGTGCTTATTATCAATTATCAATTATCAAACCCAAATATTTATTTGGGTTATCATAACACTTCTTTTGATGCTTATACAACTTTTTCCTTTCACTAGTTTTCTTGTTACCATACCCTTGAATTGCTTTGACAATAGAATATACACATAACACTACAATAAATCCCTGTGCTTAGCTCCATGTTTTGCTTCCAAGGACTATTTTAGTGTATGTTCCTCCAATTTTTTCAAAATTTCACCACTATTTAGCGAGATGGCATTAATTTTGGTGTTGTTTTCCCCGGTGAAAACATTTAGGCGCTAATGGCATTGCAAATAGTGTCGGATTTAGCTCCCATTTTAGCACCTAAATTAGTGCCTTGGTTAGATACCTTTTTAGCGCCAGTTGTGCCTAAATAGTTTATTCATTGAGGTGTTGGGGTTTAAGTGGATAGGGGCTTTAAGGATTATGGGATTTAGGGATTTGGGGTACAAGGAATAATGGTTAAGGGATTAGGGGTTAGGGTTTAAGGGATTAAGGGTTAAGAGCTAAGGGATTTGGCATTTATGGGTTAGATAGTTTAATGGTTAATGGATTAGAGATTATGGGTTAAGGGATTAATATTTAAGTGCTTAGGGCGTAGAGGTTTATGGATTAAGGGAGTATGGATTAGAGCTTAATTTTTTAAGAGTCTATGGCTTAGGGGTTGGGGGATTTAGGGCTTTAATGCTAAGGGATTTGTGATTGACTAGGGTTAAGGGATTAAGGGTACTTTAGGGATTAGGACTTAAGGAATTAAAGGTCAATGCAGGATTAGGGGTTAATCGATTTATGGCTTTATCAGAAATCTCTTGAAATTTAATGGAACACATTCCAGCACGCCCATCACCAATGTCATCCACCAATGTCACATGATGAGCAGTGAATGGGGACAATGTTGAAATTTATTCAAACTATTATTGTATTTGTCAAAATATAACATGGTTAGACTAGAAACATACCTTTACAATATGAAATGGTTTCAAGACTGGAGGATGCTTGATTTCCCTGTGTAATATTTGAGATTGTACATGTTTGCATCAATTTTCATCATGTAGTCTCATTATCATCATTCGTCATTCCCATCTATGGAATCTTTGTCGAAACTCTCTTAAAATTTCATGGAATGTCTTTCAACATTCCCATAACCAATGTCATCCATCGACACTACACAGTGAGCAATGAATGGGGTAAACATTGAAATTTCTTCAAACTATTCTTGTATGTGTCAAAATTTGACATGGTTAGAGTATACACATGCCTTAATCGTACATGAGGGTTTCAAGACTCAAGGATGTGTGACATCCTCGCACAATCTTTGAGATTGTTAACATTTGCATTAATTCTCATCATGTAGATTCATTGTCATCGTACCTCATTCCCATCTTTGGAAACTTTTTCAAAACTCTCTTGAAATGTCATGGAATGTCTTCCAACATGCCCATCACCAATGTCATCCACTGATGTTGCATGGTGAGTAGTGAATGGGGCCAACATTGAAACTTCTTCAAATTGTTCCTGTATGCATCAAACTTTGACAAGGTTAGACTAGGCACATACCTTAACAATATGCGAGGGTTTCAAGACTCAAGGATGCCTGACATCCACACCTAATATTAAAGATCATCAATGTTCATCATGCAGTCTCATTATCATCATTCCTCATTTCCATATAGGGAAAATAGGAGTTAGAGAATGTGTTGGTATATGCGATTAGGTTATGGACCATATATGTTACTAGTTAACAAGTATATTTGTTATGACTGAGATTTTGTTGGTGATAATGGTTACATTTCAAGAGTTAAGGGTGATAGGGTTATGCTTTTTGGGATATAGTGGTTATGGTTATAAGTTATATTAGAAAATAGACATTAGGGGCTAAAATTAGTAGGTGTTAAGGGTTATAGGGGGTTGGGATTATAGTTTTTATGTGTTATATAATTTAGAGGTGATAAGGTTTAGACATAAAGGGGCTAGTAATTATTATGGTTATGGATTTAGTATTAGGAATTAAGAGTGATAATAGTTATAGGGAATTCCCACAGGGTGTAGGGTATTTAATGGTTTTGTGTTCAAGGATTAGGGATTAAGGTTTATGGTTTAAGGGTTCAGGGATTAGGGCTTAAGGGTTTAAGGGTTTGTTATCACCTATTAAAATATTTATAGTTTTTTGAAAAAAATATAATTAGGATCAAAATTTTTGAAGGCTATTGTTATACATTGGGTTCATATACATGGTTATAGTTCTTTTTATAAAAGATATTGGGTTCCTAGAATCAATCTCCAATTCAGAGCAATTTAAATCCAACACATACCTAGCATCACATGTTGAACATGAATAAAAACCAACACAAGGCGCCCAACATTGGAGTGTATTTATATATGCACTACGTGTCAAAATAGCATCCAAGAGCTAGGATATTTAAATAACGACAAGCCTTTTACTCTATTGCATGTAGGATAGTTCAAAGTGTTAAAGGAAAAAGTACCATATTCTATTACATGGTTCAAAGGTCCAGATCATGGGAAGTTGGAGATCAACGATGAATATGTGTTGCAGATTTTGAACTGGCCCGAAGTATAAACACCATTCAAATCCCGCACTCACCAAGAAGAAACATGTTTCCCTTAGCAAATTCAATGTGAGATTCTCTCATGTTGTTAAAGATCATTCATTTCTCATCTTTGCACTCAATTTCCACTGTTCATTTAGCAATTAGATCGAATCAATGGGTACAACAATTTCCTATCTGCTAACTTTTTATAAAGAACTTTATTTATAAAGATTTGTTTTTACCCAGTAAAAACACAGTGTTCTGCAGTTCCGTACGTGTGAGAAGTGCTTTTATTATGAGTGATAGTGAAGATTGTTAAAACATTTAAGTCGCCAAGAATTTAGCTTTCAAGGTTAGTTTCCTATTTTGTCTCAAAGTTTTAGCAGTCGAAAGAATGGAATACTTTAATAAAATTGCCTCCATGCACAAAATCTTTGACTAGGACCAGAATAACTTGGTGGACCAAGACTGGGATGTTTATGACCCAATTTTGTCATTTACTAATCAAGAGCATATCCCTCAATTGTTCTTTTAGTGGGATGATGAAATTAGTAAGGGTTATAAATGTTGGGAGTCATGTCTGCCATTGTTTAGTTCCACATGTATTTCATTTCCTTGAATTGGTCATATGGTTCTCTAAAAAATATTATGCTTCTATTATATCAATAGTGTTAAATAAACTTCAAATATATTCATTTCCTTAGCTACCAAATCAATTCTGAATATGTTAGGGTTACATCGTAGAATTAAATGAATAAACTCTCGTTCAAACCTTCAGATCATTAGCCCCACAAGTACAACTTTAATTTGTCCATAGTGTTCTAAATTCTAAGACTTCTCTACAATCTTTAATCTAGCCTCTAAGATCTTAGTGGTTTGTCAAACCAATACAGGTCATTTTCTCCACGATTAGTCAAATCTTGGGTTTCAATCATGATCAGGCCATCATTGAAAGTTTCTCAAGTTTTCTATGTTCTTTGTCATTGTCAGTAAAGTTAAATTATCCTAAATCTATAGCAAAATCAATGCATGAACGGTTGAGCAGTTTCAACACCCTTCGAAGCTTCTGATATGAAACCTATCTCATCTACTTAATTTTGGATAAATTCACTTATCAGTTTCAACATGTTTTGGAAGTTCCAAAAGGAATCACTTATTTTGGAGTAATTTCAGTGACTCCCATAGAATTGTGTCTTATAAACCAATCAAAGGGTTTTCTTCAATTTCATTAACAAGTTCATATCCAAGGTGTATGTATTGATTCATGAAGAAGAATTTCTAGGAGTATGCCTAGAGCTGAAGAAATGTCTCCAACTGAGTTCAAGGTCCAAAATAGTAGATTAGTTCTTATATCAATACTATAAGGTGATAAGGATTTATGGATAATAGGTTCAACCCTATAAACTACCTTCATTTTTAAATCCTAGGGTTTATGCTTTGGAGATCTTAAGGTAAAGATTAGATTCAGATTTGATACATTTTACAAGAAAGAATTTAGCAATGTCTTTCAAATTTCCAATAGTGGGACCTTTTACTTTTAATAATAGAGAAGCTTCATAGATAATTGATCAATTTCTAGCTTGTTTCAATTTTGAGTATGATGAATCATGTCACCATGATCCTAATCATATTGTTTCAGCCAAAAGAAAGAAGTTAAGAAGGGGTGAATATAAACATCAAGGTAGTTCAGGAAAGGAAAGGCTAGAAAACAAGTTGGAATGGTCTATTGTTAAAAATGTTGATCAAAATAAATTGGGAAATGGAGAAAATTGCTTTGAGAAAAAGGAGTTTCGAAGCAAACACAAGAAGAGACAAAAATATTTACCATGACCAAGCTTGAAAATGGAGCTAAAGGACCATTTATTGAGTATATGATGCAGATCGATGAAGAAGATGTCAATGAGGAAGAAAGGAGAAAGAGGTTAAAAGGTTCCCAAGAAAAAGATTTGATGCTTATAACTGATAAGTCAAAGGACAGGACTTCTACAAGAGAGCCTATTATTCAGATTCATGGGAATTATTCAACAAAACTTCAGGTTGTTCAGTCAATAGATGGTGGACCTATATCAATTGAAAATCATATCACAACCTATTACAATGAAATCAAACAACATGGTTACTAGGATAGACAAGAGAAAGTTGAACAACTTAAAATAAAATATCCTCCTCATTTACTTATTGTGGTAAATAATGAAGACATGTCTATAAATATTACAATGATAGAGCTTGTTCCTAAAGGAAGTAAATCTCATGAAGGAGTTAAGACCACTCAGTTCAAATTGAATATGATTTTGTTTAATATTGTTGATAAAATTGATTTTTTCAAACAAGCAGGTCAGTGCCTTTGTACGTATTTGGTTAGTGAGTCCACTACAAAAGAAAAATTACAGTCAACTGTGAAGAAATTGGAGAATCAATTGAAGATAGGAAGGGAAAAAAACAAATGTTTTCTACTGGGAAAAGTTAAATTAGAAAGAAATATTATGGAAGTTGATGATGATGATGCAAGTAATGTTGAAGTTTTAAATTTCCTAGAAGAAAAAGATACAACAATCCAAGTCCCAAAGAAAAATCTAAAAATACCACATGATTGGAGCCTTCCTTGGTCTTTACCTTAATTGTTGCAAACACTTAAGTTCATTTCATGGGCTTTCCCCAAGTTCTTTGAACCCTTTTTCCTGTTGGATTAATTGTCATATTTTGGCATGTTTGACTGATATGTTATGTTTGCAAACCTTTTATGGTGGTTTTGAAGGTTAGTCTTTGTGTATACGACTTTTCCTAGTCATGTAAACATCTATCGCACTCATACACAAAGTCTTGAGCATTGCCACACAAGTGTCGTCACAGTCATCAAAAAGTCTATCTCAAGTGTCACACTTGTCACTTTTTTTCATGAGACAGTCACACACCGGGTAATGCTTTGTTTTGTCATTCTAGTGGTCTACATTTTCATGTCATCGAAGGATGATAAATGTGTGATCACAGTTTAAGTCTATAACAAGTCTATCACCCTCCCACACTTAGCCATTTTCGGAAAATCTTCCCGACCAAGCAACTCAGCGTCACCGGTTCCCAAATGAGATGCGCATTGCGTAGTCTTAGACCTCATTGATGTGACCTTGCTTCCTGGAACTATGCAATGCATAATCATTGTCCTACAGGGATGTTTTACTATGCAATCTCAAATCTTAGTAGCCTTCCTTGAGCCTCAGAAATGCACAGTTGTGCCTCCCAATCTGCCTTAAACTGCGCACTTCACACTTTCAATACTCAATATTTTCCCTTGCCTATTGGAAACCTACAATGTGCAGAGATCCCAACCTCTCTTGGCCTCTATAACTGTGCAAATGTGTCCTTTAGTGTCCTTCCCTCATCTAGAGCTCATTTTCCTCAAGAACTGCACAAAATTGTCCTCCAGGTCTCTATGTTGTCGAGTCCCCCTTGTCTGTGAAAAAAGCACAAAAATGACCTCTTAGGGCCTCATCCCGCACCAGCCACTTCTTGTTTTAACTACACAATCCTGGATCTCAATGGCCTCTGCGCAATTTTTCTCCCTAATGGGGACTGTGCTAAAAATTTCCTCGGTCAATCCTGAGCTGTACTCTACACAGTATCAATGATCAATCTCTCTCCCTATCACCTGGAACTACACAATGCATAGTGACTGGGCCATATCTCCCTATCTGTCACTTGTCTCAGGCTCAGTTCATGGATAATAATGCATCAACTTAGGATAAGGAGTTTTCAAATTGATGTCGTCCTGCGATGAGTGAATTTCAGGAATAGGTACACTATCAAGTCATGGCAAGATGATGAAAAAGGATAAGAAGGAGGGAAGCATGCCTAAAGACTCATGTGTAGCTGAATGGACGAGTGGACCTACCAAGAGCAAACAAAAGGAACACAAGTGTGCAACCACCTTCCAAGACTGAAGATCATTGAAGACCCCGCATCATCAAGCTATGCAGAGGAGAAGAGAAAGCATATCCAAGAACACATATATCACTCAACAACAATAGTGGATTGACATTTCCACATCATCAAGCCATTCCATGTTAGCAGTGTCATGTCAAGTCATGACATGAGTTTTCATATACCACATCACTATTGTGGTCCATGTATATTGTAAATCAAATGTATTATAAGGTGGAAGTCCAATGGACACACATGAATATGAAGATTTATGTAATTTGAAAAGTCATAGGAAGTTGAACAATCATTAGGGTATTCAAAGAGTCACAAGGGCTAAGCATCACCCCTTGGTTATATATACCCCCTCATTGTATGAGAAAAGGACTTTTCATCTTGGCTCCTCCCGCAAGGCATTAAAGAGATCATCTAGTTCTTTGAGGAGCAAGGAGTGGCTCCAATGTCCCACTACTAGGGCTAGTGATATAGAATTTAAATATGTGTCTTGGAACTTTTGCTTAATAACAGAAGCCTTTTCAGACTAGCACATTCTTCATGCATGAACTATGAATTTTTATAAGACTATTCTGTAAGTGTTTGTATTTCATGTTTGCTTTCACATGTACTAAGATAGTTGAACTATTTTAATTATTTTAGTGGTTATCTTGTTGAGAATGTGTTGTAACAGTTTTTATTGTTGTCTCGTCCTTGTGGACTATTCCGCTAGATGTTAGATGGACATCCCCTTGTTTGTTGGTTGTAACAACTGTTGCATCCATTTTGGACTATTTCGTTGGATATTGGATAGGCCCTTTTGGTTCGTGTCTGTCTCTTCCTTGGTGGTACTATTACCTCTCACTTAGAGGCTCACTTTTCTCTCTCCCCTTGCAGTAGAAGAACCTAAACATAATTGCATTGTACGTTCACCAGCCACACTTCCCTTGCTTTTTGAAGACACCATTGCATCACTCTCTTGTGCTAACAGTTAGAGTTAAGGAAAATCTCTAAGGATTTCGAAACTAGGCCTTTATACCATATGGGGCTCCTACACCAAACATTGTGAGGTTTGATTGGGACTTCATATAGGGGAGATCCCATGAATGTTGGCAAGTCCAGCACTGTCAACATTTTTGGCACTAGAAGGATGTAAGCCAGTATTTTATGGTTGATTTTCCCACCGACCCCACTAATCCATCTTTTGGTCAATGCAGCAACCTTCACACTATCTCCCCTACTCGTAAATATAAAGATGGTAACTCTTCGCTACCCAAGCCTGAATTTGAAATCCCATATAATCAGCTTCGGGACGTCCGCTACATCACCCGTTCATTTGCAAAGGTTGTTGGGTTGATTTTTGGAGTAATCAATCTTCCATATTCTCAAAAGAAGAACAAGACCACCCCCATGGAGTAGTGGTCTCATCTATTGAAGAAGCGATTACCGCCACTCTTGAAGAGCTAGCAGATGTTGTGGAAAGGGAGGAAGAACCTCCACTATTTCAAGGAGGAGAAGGAGGTAACCCCTTACTCTCGGGTTCAAATTATGATGGGACATGTAGAGAGGAAGAAGAAGAAGAAGAAGAGGAAGAGGAGGATAGCGAAGAAGAAGAAATGGTAGAGTAGAATCTAGATTGGATGACTAGGGACCCTCTGGCACTTCTAAGTGTCCTGCACAAGATGCCAAGGCACATAGAAAAGCTCTTGACGAAATATGACCCTAACAAGACAGTGAAGATTAAATATCACTTGGGCAACTTCTACCTACATCTGTAAACACTTGAGGTACATTACTATGATGTTGCATGTAGAATTTGTCCATGTACCTTGGATGGTAGAGCAGTTTTATGGTATCACAGCTTTCCTCCAAACTCCATCCAGAATTGGAGGGCCTTCAAAAGGATATTTCTTGAAAATTTCACTAAATACAATACCACTGCCATGTTATTGAAGGAGCTGGGTAGTCTTAATATGGAGCAGAAGGAAAAAGTTAAGGATTTCAATTAGAGATTTAATCACATCTTGAACAAGTTTTCGGACGACACAAAACGTCATGACTCCATCACCATCAACTACTACACTTCTACCTTGCCAACAAGTATTGCGTAGTTTGTAAAGAGAACTACGAAACAAACATTGATATAAAACTATGAAGAGGTTATTGTAATTGAGAAGGACCTATGCGTTATTGGATTCATCACAGATAATGAGTCAACAAAAGACTCCAAGGACACAACTAAGATGCCTTAGGCCTCTGTGAGCAAGGCTAAGGAAAAGGAATAGAATGATCTTGAAAGCCTAAGTTGTATAGTGAAATCCCTGACCACTAAAATGGTTGAGCTCAAACAAAGGACAAGTGAGACTACCATGAGTAGTAGGCCTCCCAATTTTATGCTTAGAAGGAATTCATCTTTTGGCAGTAGCAACAAGCATCCAGCAAAATCTACGCAGAGTTCCAATGTGGTTCTAAACATTGAGAAGATTGGCATGGATCCATATTATGTGTTTCATAATGAGCATCATTTGGAAAAGACGTGCCCATATTGGAACCATCTCATGAGTAGAATGGTTGTGTAGTTTGTTGACTCAATCATGGTTGAGGAATAGGCTGAGCCCGATGAAGAGAAAGAAGAATTTGTTGCAACTGATGAAGCTCCAAGCACTGGGCATGTAATTAACATGTATCATTGTGCTCTTGCAGCCCAAAAGAGAATTGTTGATAAGCAGCCTCTAAGTGATGGTCCAACCCAAAAGTAGAGCAACTAATACAAATTAAGAATCCAAGGGTTGACCACTGTGATTGACGTGCCAAAACAAAAGTTCAAATAAAATTTGTTAAAAAAAAAATCCCTCCGACTAACTCAACACAAAACACTCAGAGAAAGTCCAAGAAAGTAGTTTCAACGAAACGTGTTTTCGACAAAAGTAAGGACAGAACCATCCCTCTGAAAAAAACAAACCAAGTTCCATCCCCGGACACCTTAGCCATTCTTCTTGCTATAGATTATGACATTTTATAGGATATGAAGAAGGCTTGTGTAAATATCTCCCTGTTCGGACTTACAAAGATCACGAACCAGTGGGACATCCTTCTATGGCACTTGGACAAACCTCTACTGGAAATGAAACCTCTTCAGACAAGGGATATAGTAAGTCTCCTGATGCTCTTGCATATGTACTCAATGCACTCATGATGGAAGCAAACATACTCTGCCCACCATTCTTATTAACGTTTGAAATCTTCAACTTCAATGTACACAATTTCTTGGTTGATTCTGGTGCATTGGTGAATGTCATGCCACTATCTATGGCTAAGAATATCAATGCTAAATGGGACAAGACTGATGCACAAAGCATTCAACTAGACAGAACTCATGTCAGGGATGTCATCATCCGATTATCATTTGACGGGTGAGTTCAATAATGTATCAATATAGTGATTTTGGACATTCTGGAAGCATACAGAGTGTTGTTGAGCAGAGACTAGTCAAGCTAGATTCAAGGATACTTTTCCATAGACTGGTCACACTTATGGCTTCTGTATAGGGGCAGGAACAATCAAATTTGGGTAGATTCAAATAGATACATGAATCACGTGGTGACTCCCTTTAATGGGCATAACTAGCCAATCACTTTCGCAGAGTTATTATTTAGCAATTATTTTCTGGAAACACGGTTGGGGTGTTATCTTGCAGAACCATCCCTAATTCCACTAGACACATAGTTAGATCCCCTTCCATGTCTAACTGGTGATAATGAGCTTTGTATAGTAAGTAGTAGCAATAGTAGTAGTAGTAGTAGAGTAGCAATAAATCCCTATACATATGATATGTGGACTATGTACTTTGACAGATCCAAGACACAGGAGGGCTCTGGAGTTGGTTGTGTTTCAATAGACCCGCTGTAGAGAAAAAAAATTATCTCTAGTCGCTTGGAATTCGAGTGCACAAGCAACACAGCAGATTATGAAGCACTCGTCTTGGGCTTACAGAAGGCCATTGACCTCAACGTTGTTGTTTCAAAAGTGGTAAGTGACTCTGAGATCAAGGAGCATCAGGTACGTAACATTATACATTGTGTGTCACCTCATCTTAAGAGTTATGAACAAGAGGTATGGTGACTCATCTCTCACTTCCAAGCTTCAACATTATTTTAGTACCAAGAATGCATAATGTAGCAACAGATGCCTTGGAAAATGTTGTTCCTAGGATGTTACCATTACGAGACAGCTTTTTTATTGAAATCTTGTATAAACTGTCTGTCCCAGATAATATAACTAACTTACATGTTTTTTATGAAGACCACTTTATGGCCAATGCTGACGTATTCAAAGATGTAGCGATTAACGAGGATGAGCATGAACATAAATTGTAGGACGCAACCAATGCAAGTAAGGACAACCTCATCGCTAAGGGTGTGGTATCACTATGAAAGTTGTATGATCTTCAGAACCGCTTTCGAGGGCACATTAATGTTAAGACCCACAATTCCACTTTGTCTCATGAGAAATCAACTTAGGAACTGAGAAAGATCTAAAGTATGTTAATATCAGTACTTGTTGCACACCATAAGAGCGGCAAGCCTTCATCTACTTATTCAAGCAATATTGTGATGTCTTCACGTGAACGTACGATGATCTCAAGACATATGACATAAGAATAATCTAGCATGTGATACCAATCAAGGAAGGTGCCAAGCCATTTCAGTAGAAACTAGGGAAATTTCACCTAACTCTTGAGCTCCTCATATAGAAGGAGTTCAGAAAATTGTTGGATGCTTGGATCATCTACAAGGTGTGACATTCAATGTAGGTATAAAACTTGGTTCTCGTAAGAAAGGAGTCCAAGGAGATCCACATATGCATATATTTCTGCAATCTCAATAACGCCTCAGACAAGGATAATTACCCCGTGTCGTCCATGGAGCAAATACTACAAATAGTATTGGGGGCCAAAACATTTTCTTTACTCGATGGATTCTCAGGTGTTGATGGTGCTGGACCCACCAACATGTCAAGGGGATATCCCTGGTATGAAGTCCCAATTAGACCTCAGACTGTTTGGTGTAGGAGTCCCAGCAATGGGTCGTAAGGTAATTCCTTGACCGAGATGTCGCACAGAGGCAAGTAAGATAACTATGTCAATAGCAAGGGTGTGACTAATGCAGTGAGTCAAGGAAGGTATATGAGAGGTTCTAACACTTTGAAGGGAGAAGCAGGTGAAGGTGAGTTCTAGGTTGAAAGGGATCAATCCCAACTTAGCTAGGAATAAACAACGCAAAAGGACATGCACAACTTCCAGTGGAGAAGTCCACTCGGATACGACAATCACATCATACAAGGTAAGATAACACATACAACACTCACAGATCAGTCCAAGATGACTGCGATGGTTGTTATAGCAAGGTTTATGTGAAAGGTTTGTTTGATGTCCGGCAAAGCAGTCGAAACGGACAGTGACAGCATTAACAACATATACAACACATTAACAACAAGATTCATATAATTGCATGTGAATAAGTTCATACACAAGTACGTAATTTAAACAACATATATCATTAAGGAAACTGGAGCAGTCCAGCTACAATAACAACATATGCATGAAAATGTGTTGGCTCTTATTATATAAAGAAGTGTAAGTCTTAATCATACAACACATCCATGTAAACCTGTTAGCCCCAACAGTGGAAGTGAAGAAGCCAAGAGATGTACTAGCTGCGTGAAGTGAAGAAGCCAAGGCATGTTACAATATTGTCCAAGCCTTCTTCAAGATAGTCTTAGTAGAAGCTTGGCTGACCAAAAGCCTATACAATGAGTTATGAGGGATTATTTATAGCAAAGGGTGGGGAGACCCTTGACATTCCCCTTTGTGACATTCCAACTACCCTCATGACTCTTCACCTACTCTATGATTGTTACATCCAACTATAAACACTTGACTTACACTTGACATGACTCAACATTACAATGCACATGTACTCATGTGAGACAACATGGCTTGAGCAATCCAAGCAAGACATCACTGATACTCAGTCCATTGTGGTGAGACAAACTCTTTGACATGCTTGTGATGGTGAATGTGGTAAGCTGATGCCAAGCTTGGTCGTCCGTGATGGTGTGCATGCACCTCATGGTGACATCTTGCTGAAGTGAAATCTTTCCTCCATTGCAACCGGTGCATTGGTTCGGCCCCTTCATCCAACTTGTCTACTAACATGCCAATGGTCTTCTTAGGTATGGTTGAACCCGCAACACACTGATGCATAGTGTCCATGTTGATATTCAAGTGTGTGCTGGTGGTCATGCGCATCAACTTGCCAAAGTACATTTAGCTCCCCAGTTGGTCTTGCTTCTTTTCTTCGCCTTGGTGAGTGTGTTGAATGGGTTGGATTGCATGCGTGTGCTCAATGACATGCATGTTTTTGAATCCCTTGCATGCGATCAACAACATTTCTCACCATGTCTGCTATGTGTCAGCTGCTGGGATGGATCCTTAACTTGTACAGGCGCAGTTTCATCTATGAGTGCATGTTGTGCCTATTGTTTTTCTAGTTCCTGTTGCAACTCATTCATCTGTGTGTGCAGCTTCATGTTCTTCCTGTGTTTCTACTTCAACACATGCAACTCCTTATTTGTTCCATCTTTTTCCTTTGTGTGATCTTCACGTCATTCCGTCACTTCATATCCGGAGTCTCTAAAGTTTCTTTCATCATCAATGGACCTACTTGAGCTTGCAACCTTGTTCAGCCTCCATGTTGTCAATAACCCTCCTCTTGCATTCGTTGCATTTGGTATGCTGGATTTAGCGGCTATTCATGATATTGCTCACTATGATGTTGTGGTTTTCATATCTTGATGTCCTTGTCTATGAACAACTAAATGTCTTCGTGGGTAGGCAAGTCTATGGACACTTGATCAACTGCATCCCCAAGTGTGCTCTGAATGGTGTCTTTGTCTTTGCTCTCCTGGAAACCATTGCACCTATACTGCTAAGAGGAAAATGAACACCTGGGATACCTAGAGACATGGCAACACTCATGGCAAGCATTTTGTTAGTCAAAAACCAAAATGAACATGAGAACTGACTTGCAACATACATGGGTGCATGATCATGAAGGTTGCGTAATTTCGGCCGGGAGGTCAGGAGACCAACTGCCAAGACTACACAAGGCACAGTCTGGGCTGTTGGGGATTGGATAACTAGTAGAACTACGTAATGCATAAGTCCACTCTAGCTGCTAACTGCTAGGATTGCATAATGCACGATTCCAGCTGGGAATGACTGCTGGCCTAGGGACAAATTTGCGCAATTTCTTGGGCTAAGCAGACACTATCCTCTAGAAATGTGCAAAACAGTCCTGGAGTCAAATGCTAGGTAGGAATGCGTAAATCTAGAGAGGAAGGTGAACTATCGTTCCCCAGATTGTGCAATGCAACCTTGGTGAAGGCAGAGTCTGAGCCAAGGTTCATCTGACTCGTCGACAGGCAACTGAAAGCAATTAAGACAGTAAATTCATACACTAAGTGATAGCAGAAGTGATTGATAGTGCATGAAAAACATGAATGAAAGATTCAGCAAACAAATCAACATGCATGTGGGTGAGGCAGTTCGTCAGTTGGGCAAACATCCGTGCAAAAGAGTTCCATGCATGTGACAGCAGTGAGATAGCAATGAAAACTGAAACAGAGATAGGAAAAGCTAGTATATATGTAAATGACATCAAGTGTTCAAATAAATCAAGAAAATAGTACTCCCACAAGTGAAAACACAAAAAGCAACAGAAATGCAGCATAAGACATGTGAAGCGGGCTTACCCAAAAAAAGTTGAGTTGAATGTGTCGACTGCTCCTAGATGTGATGTGGGATGTTAGAGCTACAAGATTGATGTGAGGAATGAGCTCTGTAGCGTCCGGTTGGTGAATTTTGATAACATCGAGGTTGTGACGTGCATGCCACAAATCTAGGGGAAGCGACACTTAGTGGGAGGTTTCAGAATTGCTCCTTACATGTAACCTCCAACTACTAAACATAGATCCATGAAACAAGGGATGCCTTTGCATGCTACCTTGGGAGAAGCACCCCATGCATGCAAGTCTGTTTTTCTCAGTCCTGGAGGGAGCCGGTCAAATTAGCTGCACATGCAAGATACTGCTCGACTGCTGGAGAAAAATGCACATTTCTGGCTGGGAGCTGGGCTGGCTTCCCAGGAGATTTGAGCAATTTTGGGGTAGATCAGGTGACTGCTACCTAGATTTGCACAATTTCTAGGTAGAGCAGTTGACTGCTGCCCAAATTTGCGCAAATTTTTGGTTGAGCAACCTTGCTGGGGAAATTTGCACAAATCTTATTGAGAGTGTTGGCAAGTAGGATTGCATAATCCTGGAGCCCAGCAGGCTGCCAGAGAGGATTGTGCAATTTCTATAGGGAAGCTTGGTTTCCCTCCAGAAACGCGCAATTTTCAAGGGGAAGATGCTCAGCCTGCAGCTGCACCAAGTCCGAGTGAACAGCCTGTGAGGGGAATGGATCAAGCTGTGACCGACATGTTTCCTTTGTGTAAGAAAGACATCGAAGCTTGTGAAATTGATGAAGCAAAGAAAGTTGTTGTGAAGGTTGGAAGGGAGGCTCCAAAACGAGGCTAAGGCAAAATTTTAGAGGGTGGTTGTAGCCACTACAACACTTGGTGGCACACTGGTAGAACTCCAGCTCTCTGAATAGACCTTGTTCGTGAAAATAAAGTCTAACACCTTCGGAAGTATTGTTAAGTTTCAGCTCATATTGGTGTCACACTAACTTGATTGTAAGATGTAGCATCTGCTAAACCCTTGGTCGATTGATACACATTCCAAGCCAGGGCAACATAGTTGTTTCAATTTGGGTTGAGGGGTATATAGGTGCGGAAGCAGTATAGTTGTCAGAGTCTTAGTTTCATCTCTAGTGTTGCTCCACTGTCAATAGGCCTGGACAACACCCAAGTGGAGTAGCATAGGAACACAAGCATGGCTCTGCTACCAGCAAGACTGGTCAATACCTCGGCAGAGTTACTCGCATCACCTCCCTGCACAAGAAGCCTTAATCTTCTTTTGCCTTATTCATTTTTCATTTTGAATTTTTGACTTTTCATTTTTTCATTTTTCACTGTGCATTGCACTTATTCATTTCAAAGGGGGAAGAGGGATCCCGACTTATTGAGAGAAGAGTATAGAAGTGTTTTAGCGGCTACAACCACCCTCCAAAATTTTTCCTTAGCCTCGTTTTGGAGCCTCCCTTCCAAACTTCACAACAGCTTGCCTTGCTTCGTCAAGTTCACAAGATTCAGTATCTTTCTTGCACAAAGACAACCTGTCGATCACAGCTTGATCCATTCCCCTCACAGGTTGTTCACCTGGACTTGGTCCAACTGCAAATGAGAAACTTCCCCTTGAAAATTGCACATTTCTGGAGGGTAACCAACCTTTCCTCTAGAAGTTGTGCAATCCTCTCTGGCAGCTTGCTGGGCTCCAGGATTGCGCAATCCTGCCTACCAACACTCCCAGCAGGATTTGCACAGATTTCCCCAATAAGTTTGCTCAGCCCAGAATTTGCGCAAATGTGGGCAGCAATCAGTTGCTCTGCCTAGAAATTGCGCAAATCTCCTAGGAAACCAACCCAGCTCCCAACCAAAAATGCGTATTTTTCTCCAGCAGTCGAGTAGTCTCTTGCATGTGTAGCTAAGTTGATCGGTTCCCTCCGGGACTAAGAAAAATAGACTTGCATGCATGGGTTTCTTCTCCCAAGGAAGCATGCAAAGACATCCCTTGTTTTAGGGATCTATGTTTAGCAGTTGGAGGTTACATGCAAGGAGCAATTCTGAAACCTCCCACCAAGTGTCGCTTCCTCTAGATTAGTGGCATGCATGTCACAACCTTGATGTTATCAAAACTCATCAACCAAACATTGCAAAGCTCATTCCTCACATCAACCTTACAGCTCTGACATCCCACATCATGTCTAGGAGTAATGAGCACATTCAGCTCAGTTGTTTTTGGGCAATCCCGCTTCCCATGCCTTGTGCTACATTTCTGTCACCTTTTGTGTTTTTCCTTGTGGGAGTATTGCTTTCTTGATTTATCTGAATGCTTATTGTCATTTACATATATGCTAGCTTGTCCTAGCTCTGTTTCAGTTTCCATTGTTATCTCATTGTTGTTGCATGCATGAAACTATTTTGCACGGATGTTTGCCCAACCAGTGAACTGCTTCACCCACATGCATGTTGATCTATTTGCTGAATCTTTCATTCATGTTTTTCATGCACTGTCAATCACTTCTACAATCACTTAGTGTCGCCAGCATTTACTGTCTTAGTTGCTTTCGGTTTCCCGCTGGCGAGTCGGTCCAACCTTGGCTTGGACTCTGCCTTCACCAAGGTTGCATTGCGCAATATAGGTAAGGAATGCTCACCTTCCTCTCTAGATTTGTGCATTCCTGCCCAACACTTGCCTCCAAGACTGTTTTTTGCATTTCTGGAGGATAGTGGCTGCCTGTCCCAAGAAATTGCACAAATCTATCCCTAGGTCAGCAGTCCTTCCTGGCTCGAATTGCGCATTACGCAATCCCAGCAGTCAACAGCCAAACTGGACTATGCATTGTGCAGTTCTAGTAGTCAGCCAGTCTCCCAACAACCCAAACTATTCCTTGTGCAATCTTGGCAGTCGGTCTCCCGACCTCCCGGTCGAAATTGCGTAACCTTCATGATCATGTACCCAAGTATGTTGCAAGTCAGTTTTCATGTTCATTTTCGTTTTCGACTGACAGATTGCTTTCCATGAGTGTTTCCATGTCTCCAGGTATCCCAAGTGTTCATCTGCCTCTCAATAGTATAGGTATAATTGTTTCGAAGAGATCAGAGACAAAGAAACCATTCAAAGCACACTTGGGGATGTAGTCAATCAAGTGTCCACAGACTTGCCTACCCATGAAGACATCAAGTTGTTCGTAGACAATGACATCAGGATATGACAGCACCAACATCACAACAAGCAACATCATGAACAACAGTTGAAGACAACATATCAAATTAAATTAATTCAAGAGGAGGGTTGTTGAAAACATGGAGGTGGAACAAGGTTGCAAGCTCAAGCAGGTCCATTGATGACCAAAGCAACTTTGGAGACTCCAGCTATGAAGTGATGATGGGACTTGAAGATCGCGTGAAGGTATAAGATGGAACAAAGAAGGAGTTTCATGTGCTGAAGAAGCAACTCAAGAAGAACATGAAGCTTCACACACAGACGAATGAGTTGCAACAGGAACAGGAACAGTAATGGGTGCAACATGCACTCACAGATGAAATTGCACCCGTACAAGTTAAGGATCCATCCCAGCAACTGACACAGAGCAGCCATGGTGAGCAGTGTTGTTGATCGCATGTAGGGGATTTAGCAGCATGCATGTCATTAGGCACATGCATGCAATCCAACCCATTCAACACATTCACCAAGGGGAAGACAAGAAGCAAGTCCAACTGGGGCTAAACATGTACTTGGGCAAGTTTATGCGCATGACCACCAGCACACACTTGAAGATCAGCACGGACACTATGCATCAGTGTGTTGTCGATTCAACCTTACCCAAGAATACCATTTGCATGTTAGTAGTGAGTTGGATGAAGGGACCGAACCAATGCACTGGTTGCAACGGAGGCAAGAGTTCGCTTTAGCAAGATGTCACCATGAGGTGCATGCACACCATCACAGACGACCAAGCTTAGCATCAACTTGCCACCTTCACTATCACAAGCATGTCAAAGAGTTGGCCTCACCACAACGGACCGAGTTTCAGTGATGTATTGCTTGTTTTTCTCAAGCCATGTTGTCTCACATGAGTACATGTGCATTGTAACGTCGAGTCATGTCAAGTGTAAGTCAAGTGTCAATAGTTGGACATAACAGTCATGGAGTAGGTGAAGAGTCATGAGGGTACTTAAACTGTCACAAAGGGGAATGTCAAAGGTCACCCCACCCTTTGCTATAAATATTCCCTCATAACTCATTGTATAGGCTTTTGGTCAGCCAAGATTCTACTAAGACTATCTTGAAGAAGGCTTGGACAGTATTGTAGCGCACCTTGGCTTCTCCACTACACGGAGCTAGTACATCTCTTTGGAGGAGCAAGCGGATGTGGTTGTAATGGTTCACTGATGGGGCTAGAAAGTTTACATGGATGTATTGTATGACTGTAACTTACACTTTTATATAATAAGAGCCAACACATTTTCTTGCATCTATTGTTATTGTAGTTGGACTGCTCCAGTTGCCTTAATGATATATGTTGTTTAACTTACGTATTTGTGTATGAAATTATTCACATGAAATTGTATTAATCTTGTTGTTAATGTGTTGTATATGTTTTTAATGTTGTCACCATCCATGTCAATTTCTCTGTCAGACACCATACATACCTTTCACATGAACCTTTTTGTAACAACTGTTGCACTCGTTCGGACTAATCCGTGGGTGTTGTATGTGTTATCTTACCTTGTATGTTGTGACTACCGCATCCGAGTGGCTTGCTCTGTCGGAAGTTGTGTATGTCCTTTTGTGTTGTGTGTTCCTATCTGAGTTAGGATTGATCCCTTTCAACCTAGAACTCACCTTCACCCTTTTCTACCCCTTTTGTGTTAGAACCTCTCATACATCTTCCTTGACTCACTGCAGCAGTCACACCCTTGTTATTCACAAAGTTATCCTACTTTCTTTTGTGTGACATCGCGGTCAAGGCATTACCTTACCACCCACTGCTAGGACTCCTACACCAAATGGTCTGAGGTCTAATTTGGACTTCTTACAGGGGAGATCCCCTTGACATGTTGGCAGGTCCAGCACCGTCAACATTTCTGGTGCTAGAAGGAGGGCTTGATGACAAGCTGTGTCCTCTCATCCAGTTTTGAACCTTTGCATATCTTTCATGGTGTCTTGCACCCTTCTTCCCTCGAGGTGTTTTTCGAATTATGAAGATGTATCCATCTCGAGGAAGATTTTTGTTCTCTTGTCCACTCACATGTACAATGGTGAAGGCGAAGTGGCATGGCCTGAGCAATTACATAACTTTCTTTCCATGATTCATGAGGAAGATGATTTTTCTGATGAACAGACCAGTTTTCTGCTTGCATACACAGTTTACGAATCTCCATTTTGTTGGGTACTAAGCCTATCAGCTGACACCGTGCACTCATTTGAGCACTTCTGTGATCTTATTGAAACACATTCTATCATTTTGATCCAGACCATCTTGATCATAAACTGTTACAGCAATGGAGGGCTCTGCATGAATCCATTTTTTATTTTTGGTAGTGCTTTCATGGCTTTCATTTTCACGATTCGAGGAGCCAGATGAAATTTTCTTATCTTTGGGACCGATTTGAGTACTGCCTTAATAAGTCTGCCTGTCGCAAGAGAAAGTTTGAGATCAAGCCTCACTCAACATTCTTCGTTGATGGAGCTATACAATCTCATGTGGAAGCAGGCACTGTCTCAACTGATTGCCTGCCTTCCTTTTATTCAACAGCTCCATCACTGCCCAATGATGTTGAGGATCATGCTCACACACATGTTCATCCTTCACACCCTCCCAACATCACTTCACTCAATTTTCATGAAGATTTGATTGTGAGTCCTTCGAGTCCTCATATGCATTCTTTTCTACGACCTTCATCTTCGCACCCAGGTGTTCCTTCAGATGATGTTGTCTTGTGTTCGTCCATTCCGAACTCTTCACTTGTTGTGAACGAGGAACAACCCACTGACGAAGTTGGTGTTTCACAACGAACATGCAGTTTCATTCATGAAGAGTATGAGTGGGAGCTTGAGCATCAACACTTGACGAAGGATGACTCCCTTCCGTCTGAGCCCCCTCTGTTCTTCCTAACATCATTGGTGAACCTGCCATACATGATTTCGCATGTGTGTCTTTATCCATGGATGCACCCATTGTTGATCTTTCGCAAGACACACTGTATGTTAGCCCATCATCCAACAATGTCGAGGACCAATCATTCATTGGAAATCCACTTTATCTTTCATCTTCCTTTTTGGGAAACGCAGAGGGTGAACATCCTTCCTCGTCATCTACTCCTCTGTGTGATTCATCAAACCATGAGAATGCCAACCAACATCCTAATATTTATGATCTTGGTTGTCGTGATCTCTTCACCTCATCATCTGATCATGATGTTGATTCACTCGTTGTTAATCCGTCTAAGCCACTAGTCTACGAAGATCCATCTTTCAATGAAGTCGAAACCCCATAGACAATCGACACACTTCAGCCCGCGCTGATGGTTATGTCAGGCCCTCGTTGTCCTGAGGTTGGTTTCGCTTCTGATCAGGAAATTGTTCAAACACTCAAGGCTCCTCATCACTCATCTGTATGCACTCAAGGTCAATCTAACACTCATATTTAACTTCCTCCACTTGAACTACACAATCCCATTTCTCATCCACTGGAGGAGTATTACATTGCAAGCACTCATGCGCAATGCAAGTTATATTTGTTTCTTTCGTTTGCTTTCATGTCACAGTCAAGAGTGTGCTTATGCTTCAAAGTTGCACATAGTGTCACACAGCACCATGATAAGTCCGCGGACTGCCCGTCATGCACATGCACTCACTTATGTCCCGTGGGCACTTTGAATCACAAAGTGTGGTTATCTTCATTGTTATATCTTTCTTACTTGTTGGTTCGCACAATTGGGTTGCTCGCAGACCAAGCCTTCACCAACATGGGTCTACTAATGCGTCGGTGGTTGCATTGGAAGTATCACTTCACGTGATCAGGCCCATGTACCGTTAGTGTAGGAGTAGAAGTACTGTTTGATTTCAGTTGTTTGTTGGCATGCTTGTTTTCTTACGTGCTTTGTTTGCTTGTTTGTTTTCTTTCTTCTTTGTTTACTTGCTTCGCTTTCATTTTTTATTCTTCTCTTGCTTTGCTTTGTTGATTGTTAGTGTGTTCACTTGTTTCGTTCATAGGTTAGTTTTGCACGAAACTATGTATGACTCTTGAAGCGAGTTGGGTAAAGTACAAGAGGGATTGTACAACTAATACTACTTGGTTATCTATCATCTTTCTTCTGTATGGTGAGCTTGTTACTTTTAGTCCATGATACGTCGAAGGAAAATGCGTGTTGTTCGAAGTGAGCCTTGGTGTAAACACAACACTTGTGCACTAACTAGTGTCACCTTCTCTAGTTTATTGTTTTTGGGTTAACCCTTATCATCTTAGTCAAGTAGAGTAAGGCAAGCACGTCAGAGATACAATAAAGTACTTCTCTACTGGAACAACCTCTTCTTCTCTCAATAAGTCGAGATCCCTCTTCCACCTATTAAATGAATAAGTGTTATGCAAAGTGGAAAATGAAAAAAATGAAAAATGAAAAATGAATAAGGCGAAAGAAGAGAAAGGCTTCCTGTGCAGGGAAGTGATGCAAGTAACTCCGTCGGGGTACTGACCAGGCTTGTTGGAAGCGGAGCCATGCTTTTCTTCCTATGTGACTCCACCAGGGTACTCTCCAAGCTTGCTGGCAGTGGAGCAACACCAGAGATGAAACTAAGACTCTGACGACTATACTTCTTGTGCACTTATTTACCCCTCAACCCCAATCAAAACAACTATGTTGCATTGGCTTGGAATGTGTGTCAATCGACCAAGGGTTTTTCAGATGCGAAATCTTACAATCAAGTCGATGTGAAACCAAGATGAGCTGAAAACTAAACAATACTTCCAGAGGTGTTAGACTTTCTTTTCACGAACGAGGTCCATACAGAGCACTGGAGTTCTACCAATGTGTCACCAAGTGTTGTAGCAGATACAACCACCCTCCAAAATTTTTCCTTAGCCTCATTTTGGAGCCTCCCTTCTAACCTTCACAACAACTTGCCTTGCTTCGTCAAGTTCACAAGCTTCAGTGTCTTTCTTGCACAAAGGCAGCATGTCGATCACAGCTTGATCCATTCCCCTCACAGGTTGTTCACCTGGACTTGGTCCAACTTCAGGCTGACCATCTTCCCCTTGAAAATTATGCATTTATGGAGGGCAACCAGCCTTCCCTCCAGAAATTGCACAATCCTCTCTAGTAGCTTGTTGGGCTCCAAGATTGTGCAATCCTGCCTACCAACACTGCCAGCAGGATTTGCGCAAATTTCCCCAGCAAGGCTTCTTAGCCTAGAATTTTCACAAATGTGGGCAGTAGTTAGTTTCTCTACCCAGAAATTTCACAAATCTCCTGGGCATCCAGCCCAGCTCCCAGCCAGAAATGTGTATTTTTATCCAGCAGTCGAGTAGTCTCTTGCATGTGCAGCTAAGTTGACAGGTTCCCTCTAGGACTGACAAAAACAGACTTGCGTGCATGGTATGCTTCTCCCAAGGCATCATCCAAAGGTATCCCTTGTTTCAGGGATCTATGTTTAGCAGTTGGAGGTTACATGCAAGGAGCAATTCTGAAACCTCCCACCAAGTGTCACTTCCCCTAGATTTGTAGCATGCGCGTCACAACCTCGATGTTATCAAAACTCATCAACCATACACTTTAGAGCTCATTCCTTAGATCAACCTTGTAGCTTTGACATCCCACATCACATCTAGGAGCAGTTGGCACATTCAGCTCAGTTGTCTTTGGGTAAGCCCACTTCCCATGCCTTGTGTTGCATTTCTGTCGCTTTTTGTGTTTTTTCTTGAGGGATTATTGTTTGCTTGATTTCTTTGAATGCTTTTTATCATTTACATATATGCTAGCTTTTCCTAGCTATGTTTTAGTTTTCCTTACTATCTCCCTATTGTCACATGCATGAAACTGTTTTGCACAGACATTTGCCCAACCAGCAAACTGCCTCACCCATATGCATGTTGATTTGTTTGTTGAATATTTCATTCATGTTTTGCATCCACTATCAATCACTTCTGTTATCGCTTAGTGTCACCATGCATTTACTATCTTACTTGCTTTCAGTTGCCCGTCGGCGAGTCAGGCCAACCTGGGCCCGGACTCTGCCTTCACCAAGGCTGCATTGTGCAATCAGGGGAAGGAAGGCTCACCTTCCTCTCCATATTTTCGCATTCCTGCCCAGCACTGGCCTCCGGGACTGTTTTGTGCATTTCTGGAGGACAGTGGCTGCCTGGCCCAAGAAATTTCACAAATCTATCCTTAGGCCAACACTCCTTCCCAGCTATAATTGCGCATTGCGCCCAGCAGTCAGTAGCCAAACTAGACTATGCATTGTGGAGTTCTAGAAATCATCTAGTCTCCCAACAACCTAGACTGTGCCTTGTGCAGTCTTGGCAGTCGGTCTCCCGACCTCCCAACCAAAATTGCGCAACCTTCATGATCATGCACCTAGGTATGTTACAAGTCAGTTCTCATGTTCATTTTAGTTTTCAACTGACAGATTGCTTGCCATGAGTGTTTCCATGTCTCCAGGTATCCCAGGTGTTTATCTACCTCTCAGCAGTTGTTACAGGGAAAAGTGTCTATTTAGAACTGCTCTATCCCACTAAGGTGTGACAGCTGCCTTAGAAACAAACAAAGAAAAGCTACTTATGTTTTTCATTTACAAATTATAGATAGAGAGGAATAGAAAGACCAACCTCTGTCTTGCGCTAATCCTTCGATTCGATCCCTCTCTTCTTTGATAGTCCCCAGCTACCTGCTCCCTTGCACGCCCAGCTTCACAAAGTACCTGTAAGATCACAGAAGCATAGCACTATACAAAGACATGGATCTATATTCATAAACAATTTAGGATCAGATTTAAATTGACCATACAAATGTAACAAGCATCAATGATACAAAAGCATGGAGGAAAACTCAAATAGATTTTATTGATAAACAAGAAAAGATCCAGGAGGAGTTACAACCAGTTGTTCCGACCCAGCATCAACCTCCCAGCAAAGAAGCCCCTCTTCACCTCAAACAAAGCTTAGATCACCCAACAATCTGATGTTTGTCTCTAGAAACCAACAACAATTCCTTACAATATGCAAAATTCCAGCCTCTGGATCTCTAGTATGAGGGATCCATATATAGATATCTGTAAGGAGGATGAGTCAGCTTGTGATTTGATTAGTGTCTTCTCTCTGACAGTTCTTGCTTCCACTTGGAGACTGAGGGCCTCTTACTCATCCTTGGTCGAATTCAGTGATGCAAGTGTCACAAGAGAAGATTCTGGAAGCTTCCATTGCCTCTCCACCTCGTGGAATGACACTGCCATTTGTCATTTCTCGCCCATTTCACCCCACAGAAGGGACTTTTGAAATGCAATGCACCCTCACAATGTATTTTAGTGAGATGCAATGCACCTAGCCAGTGGAGCAGCTGTAATGATCCTGTTTTGACCAATTTTGAGTAGTTTTTCATGGAGTAGTAGGGGTTAGAACAACACTTTTAGGGACTTAGGAGCCCTTGGTTTATGGACATTTCATGCTTGGGTTTGTAGGGCACAAAAATGTCTATAACAGTTGCCCCCTAAAGTATGAGGCCGTTAACCTTTTGGTGTCGGGTGAAATGCTTTATTATGAGGATCCGAAGTTCTTTCAATGCTAGGAGGAGACATGTAATAAGATACAATACAATACATTATCTTCATAATCTTTTCATTATCTAGTTGAGGCAGGCATTCCCATGCTCAACTTTATAAATTCATTTTCATGTACATAGGACAGACAACCGTCTGAGTGTAGACTGATGATTCTGATAGAGCCATCATCCTTTTGGTAGGATGATTATCTGTGCTGTAATGATGTACATTTAATGTATTTATCTCCCTGAATATATATCGCAGCTTGGATAGATGAAACTAGATCTGGGGTCTTCAATCTCGTCCTATCTTCACTTGAAGTACAAGTCGATCCATGTGAGAAATGTTCTGAAGTCGAACATGGAAAGACATCGCTTGATTACCAGTCAATGATGTAAACTGTTAACAAGCGCGAGAGGAATCACCGATAATGATAATGACCCTCAAGGTATTGCAGTACAATTCACGTGGTGTGAATAAAGGACTTGGCGTCGAACACCACGCAAAATATCTCGGTCGAAGGCCATTGATGTAAACCTGTCGCCGGAAGTGAGAAACTTACCATTGAGGCATGCAAGCTTCAAAGTACTGAATGGGGTGTTCCTAGATCAACTTCTTGGATATTGAGCTGATGTCGAAAAGAAGTGATCCGTCACAGGAGGGCCTTAATGAATCCCACATCAATGACATGGAACTGAGCAAATGATTTTAATGGAGGTGAAAACGATATGATGATATAAGGTTCAGGGTGGCGGTCATGAAAGAATGGAGTATAATGTATGGTAGTGGGTGAGACACAGGTGAATTCTTTGAATGACTTCTCTTGAACATATCGGCGACACTGATGTGATGGATTGGTAGCATTAACCCCAAATGTGGATGGTATGGCGTGACCATGGTGATGTGATCGGTGAATGAAACAACCCAACCCGACTCAGACACGGAGTGGAAGTGTCATGTTCAAGAGCGACTTGCTACCAACAAAGTTTCTTTGAGTTTTCTTCCCAATTTTTCCCCAGTCATTGCTGACCAGTACCTATTTATTTTTGTCAAGCTTGAGGAGGATAACATATGCTTGTTCTATAATTTTCCCTTCGAGCAAACCCATCGCTATGTTTTAACGAGCCTAGCGATAGTGAAACTCGTTCTCGTCTAAAGACAAGTTTGTCGCTATTAATATTTTTAACGAGTTTAACGACAAAGATAACTCGGTCCTTTTCAATTTTAGAGAGTCTGAAAAGGAACGTAAAGGTAACTCCAAAATTCCTTTTTCGTCATCTAATCCCTTAAGTCCGAAAAAGTATAAAATAATACAGAAGGGATGGATTTTCGATACTTTTAACGAACCGAACAAAATAAGTGCTCGATCTTTTTGTGTAATAATCCCTCAGGTCCAAAAAGATTAAAATCTAGAGGAGGGATAGCACTTCCTGTCCCTTTAACGAGCTGGAGAGGCCAATGGCTCAACAATCTTTTCATATTTTACGAGTCAGTTGAAAAGAGCTTAAAGGAGACTCATCTTTTGAGGAACGAGTGATAAAACGGGTAGCAGCTGATTCCAGGTAAGGTTTGGAATTTTCCAATCACGGCAGTGTCACAAGGATGGCTAGTGAAATCACTCTTCACAGCTGTTCCTCAAAATGGGTAAACAATCAAATGGAGGTGAATGATCGGCCAATGAAAATGTGGACGTGATGGTGCAAACACGACCAAGGCTTTAACGGCTGAAGTACTACATTCACGATGGTTATTTACCGGGGAATAGTTCATTTTTTAATGAGCTTAAACGCAGGTGGAAACATTTTCTCATGTCTTATGTTTATTTTTTAACGAGATTGAACTATGTGCTAAAATTGCTCGATGCGGGTTTATTTTTTAACGAGTTTGAACCTTGCGGTAACACTGCTCGATCAATCCAGTCGTGTGATAAGAACGTCTCATGTAAAACGGCAACTTTTAGAGTTTTTCCCCACATCCTTTCTTTATGCAAGTTAGGAAACGACCAATCCTACGAGTTTAAAGGGTTAGAGGTCCTACAAATTTAAAAAATAAATAGTCGCTCTTCGCTTGCATGCCAAAAGGTTTGCATGCCCCCAAGTAAAAAACAAAGTTTCAAGGTTACCCCTTCTTTATTCCGTTAAAACATTTGTCTTACCGAGAGAGGCCTACCTCTTACAGGTTACCCAAAGATTGTTCTATTCACAACGCAAATAAAACACTTCTTTGGCGATGTCTACCGAGATAAACAAAGGTGAGCGGCGGTGCTCGCCAACTCACATAACTTTGACAAGAGAATATTGTTCCAGTCCAACTCCCTATTCCAATCATGGATGGGAGTACAGAGGTCATATTCTCTCGCGGAAACCTACCCTATACCCGAAGTTTTCCTGCTGAAGTAGACCAGGATGCATGCCCCCTGGGTTTCAGTCATGTCCTCTCGAATCACTCGCGCTCATCGAGTGGACGGACTGGAGATTGAGACATTTCTTGCGTGAAAAGACCATTCAGGGATGGCATATGACTATTTGCTCTGTATGATCTGGGAAATGAAAGCTGGTCCAAGAGCTTGACCACTCTTCCTTCATGCGGAAAACACATTACTCTAAAGACTGAGGAGACAGTTGCTCCCATGCAATAAATATAGTCTCGTCCAAGGAGTAGATTGTAATCCAGGGATCCTTGAACTACCATTACGTTCATGTGAACGGTTTTCCCTCTCAATGTTATGGGCACATTAGGAAGGATCCCTAACGGTCGACTGGTTCCTTTATCAAAGCCTGTTATATTTCTCATCTCAGGCAAAAGCGATGGCGAGCCAAGTGCTTTCCAAGAAGTTGAGGAAAGGATACACAAAAGCCCCCTCATCTATGATGGTACCAGCCATGACCATTCTATATATTTGAACAATAATCCGGAATGGTATAATGGCCGGTAAACGGGGTATGCCTAGTTGATTCCAGTCGAAGGAGACAACTAGGTTGCTTGGAGGTGGGACCGAATAGACGGTCGGGTATGACTCTGACGAACTTCCTTCCTGCAGTAAAGGAACGGGTAAATTGCCCCCATGTTCGCTGTAGTCTGTGCTTATGAAAATAATTTGGATGGTGTCATCCTTGTTCTCTTCAGTGACTGTATCATCTAAAGATGGAACCTCTGAAGGCAAGACCGGGTCAACTGCCGCCTCGACCTTTTGACTTTCGTCTGGTATGGATTTAGATGGTTTATCTTCAATGGCAGATGCTTCGGCCGACCACCTGAGTGGGCCAGCCGGATTTTCAACTAGTGATGGACTCGGAAAGAGTTTTTTATATCCAGGAGGAAGTTGTAACGGTGAAACCAGACGATCATCCAGAACTCTTTTGGCTTCGTCTAAGAAGGGACAACGGTGGATGGCATGATCGCCTTCGCAAAATTTACAAGGAAATCTATATTTTCCTTTTTGTCCTGGGGCTTCACTTTCACTAGTTGAGGTGTGTTTACAACATGATCATCAGAGGTTGATGACACCGGGTTGTGCAAATGAGGAGACCAGTCCCTTAAGATCCGAGGGATGCAAGGACAATCTTTGTGATAGTGGTCTCCTTTGCAAATGACACATGGCGATTTAGGCCTGGTCAGTGCAGTGTGTGGATTTTCGTTAGATGACACTCGTTTGCCCCAATTCACTTTTGGCTCCTTCTTCTTCTTCTCTTTCTTCTTCTTTTCCTTCTTCTCCTTAGGTACTTGAATTTTGGCTTTACCAGCCCCATCAAGCGAAGAGGAAGGAGGAGAGGAATAATTAGAGGAAGTAGAAGGTTGGTGGGTAACTCTAGACTCTGAATCGATTGTTCAGGAATTGTGGTGTTCTAAACGACAAAGGTTGAGAAGAGCCATACAGGCAAACCAATTGTCAGTCCTGGAAGCGACAATGTGGCCTTATGGGGTGCACCGACATCTCTCCAAGAGGAGAAGGGACTAGGATTTCCTCCAAGGGGAATTCCTTGGTTGGTGGATTCCATTTTCTCAACCCAAGATCAATGTAGGAAAGGGGTAATGAATATTCCGTTTAAAATAAATTTTAGACGCTTTGACACAACTTGTTTTTTCAGTTTTTAAGAGTCGAGAAAAAACAAAAGATGACTCTAGTCTCCTTCGATTTTTAATGAGCTTGAAGTGACAAGTGCTCAGATGGACCTTTTCCATTAAAGAGTCTGAAAAGGAACGAAAGGGACTACTCTGGAAGTCTAGGTAGAGGGAGTACCAAACCAATCACAAAACTGCATAATACTTTTTATGGTACGGCAGTCAATCTTCCTGAATGCTATGTTCAGTGCATTGCGATCGATAGGGCGGCAAACACGGCTTCCTATGGATAAAGGATTTAAGCCTATAGGGGTCTCCCAAAATATACTCGACGGTACGTGGGAGCACAAGTCCGTACTGGCACTTATCGTATCAAAGTGGAGGAATCACCCAACCATCAGTGAGGACAACAGTTACCAGGCTTTACGACGCCGGAATACGTCTCTAGCCTAGACTTCTAAATGTTGCGCGTTAAGTTCCAAAGCGTTTTTAGATTGATTGAATTTATTTTAAGTTGATCTTGCTTATGAAGTTTGCCTTTAGGGTTCACCACGAGATGTAGATGTAATTCCTAAAATGCAATCTTAAGATGATAAACAAACTTTTATCTCTTTTGTGCAATGAAAATCCTAGCTACTAGGGAAAAGAAATTCAGAATCTTTTCACAAAGAGCAAAAAGCACACTCTAAATGCACTTTCCTAAATCAAGCCAAACAGACTGTCTATATGCAAATGCACACGCATGTATTTGTTTTCCACTTTCTTAATATATGGATGCTAAAAAGAAAGTTGATGTACAAATCTGAATTTCTTTTCAAGCGACAAATATAAACAAGCTTCTTTTCGAAATCTAAAATAGAGACGATTACGACACCTTACGATTTTGAAATGAATACTTGTTTTTTGACACTAGAAAATTACAAATTCAGACCAAAAGCAACAGTAACAGGATAATCTACCATCAACAACAATCAAACTTTCTCCTACGATCAAAATCGACACTTGCGACAGATTCAAATCAAAGGACGACAGTACGACTATGCTACTTTTGCAAAGGAGAACTGTAAATGACTCAACAAACACACAAAAACATCTACAGTTCTTTTGTACAAAGGAGGCGGAATAACAGCAAGGAAAATGGGTTTCAAACAGACATATACTGATCACAGGTAGCAAAATTCAGGAACAGAACTGGAAAGGATGATCCACAGAAGCCACAACTGCCCAGAGCTAACCTGATCAGTGCACCTGTAACACAGAGAATCTGAAATGCAACGCAGGTTGTCCACTCAGGAAGTGCGCTGAAATTCAGAATCTCTGAACAGTACCTGCGTTGGGCCAGAAACGAGACTCTGTCCGGGTTCTGGGTCACAGTTTGCAGTACAGTTCTTGGTTTTTGGCCGATTAAAAAGCAATCAGTAATGCAAAAATCAAGGGTAGATCTAAGGAGGATCTAAGAGCTATCACAAGGGCAATCAGATAGTTTGTGAATCAGTTGTTTAAATCATAAACAGATCCAGTGGATGGATTGAAGCAGCATTTATCTACTTTGCATTTGTTATGGCAAATGCAGTTCGAATGCTACTTATAAGTTTATGAAACAAACAACAAAGAATGATACACAAACAAACTAATTATCTCCCCAGTATGGTCGCCATTTTGTTACAGGGAAAAGTGTCTATTTAGAACTGCTCTATCCCACTAAGGTGTGACAGCTGCCTTAGAAACAAATAGAGAAAAGCTACTTATGTTTTTCCTTTACAAATTATAGATAGAGAGGAATAGAAATACCAACCTCTGTCTTTCGCTAATCCTTCGATTCGATCCCTCTCTTCTTTGATAGTCCCCAGCTACCTGCTCCCTTGCACGCCCAGCTTCACAAAGTACCTGTAAGATCACAGAAGCATAGCACTATACAAAGACATGGATCTATATTCATAAACAATTTAGGATCAGATTTAAATTGACCATACATATGTAACATGCATCAATGATACAAAAGCATGGAGGAAAACTCAAATAGCTTTTATTGATAAACAAGAAAAGATCCAGGAGGAGTTACAACCAGTTGTTCCGACCTAGCATCAACCTCCCAGCAAAGAAGCCCCTCTTCACCTCAAACAAAGCTTAGATCACCCAACAATCTGATGTTTGTCTCTAGAAACCAACAACAATTCCTTACAATATGCAAAATTCCAGCCTCTGGATCTCTGGGATGAGGGATCCATATATAGATATATGTAAGGAGGATGAGTCAACTTGTGATTTGATTAGTGTCTTCTCTCTGACAGTTCTTGCTTCCACTTGGAGACTGAGGGCCTCGTACTCATCCTTGGTCGAATTCAGTGAGGCAAGTGTCACAGGAGAAGATTCTGGAAGCTTCCATTGCCTCTCCACCTCACGAAATGAAACTGCCATTTGTCATTTCTCACCCATCGCACCCCACAGAAGGGACTTTTGAAATGCAACGCACCCTCACAGTGTATTTGGGTGAGATGCAACGCACCTAGCTAGTGGAGCAGCTGCAATGATCCTATTTTGACCAATTTTGAGTAGTTTTTCATGGAGAACTTCTAGGAGAAGCTGTAATCTGTTGACCTTGTTCCTTTAGGGGTTAGAACAACACTTTTAGGAACTTAGGAGCCCTTGGTTTATGGACATTTCATGCTTGGGTTTGTAGGGCACAAAAATGTCTATAACAGCAGTATAGGTACAATGGTTTCCAGGAGAGCAGAGACAAAGACATCATTCAAATCACACTTTGGGATGCAATCGATCAAGTGTCCACGGACTTGCCTACCCATAAAGACATCAAGTTGTTCGTAGGCAGGGATGTAAATATATGACAGAAGCAGCATCACAGTGAGCAGCATCATGAACAACAGTTGAAGACATCATACCAAATGCAATGAATGCAAGAGGAGGGTTGTTGAAAACACGGAGGTGGCACAAGGTTGCAAGCTCAAGCAGGTCCATTGATGATGAAAGAAACTTTGGAGACTCTGGCTATGAAGTGACGGTGAGACATGAAGATCACGCAAAGGCAGAAGATGTAACAAAGAAAGAGTTGCATGTGCTAAAGTAACAGCTCAGGAAGAACATGAAGCTTCACACACATACAAATGAGCTGCAACAGGAACAGGAACAGCAGTGGATGCAACATGCACTCATGGATGAAACTACGCCCATACAAGTTAAGGATCCATCCCAGTAGCTGACACAGATCAGACATGGTGAGCAGTGTTGTTGATCACATGCAAGGGATTCGGTAGTATGCATGTCATTGAGTGCACACATGCAATCCAACCCATTCAACACACTCACCAAGGCGAAGACAAGAAACAAGTCCAACTGGGGCTGAGCATGTACTTCGGCAAGTTGATGTGCATGACCACCAGCACAGACTTGAAGATCATCACAGACAATATGCATCAGTGTGTTGTTGGTTCAATCGTATGCAAGAATACCATGCACATGTTAGCAGACAAGTTGGATGAAGGGGCAAACCAATGCACTGGTTGCAATGGAGGCAAGAGTTTGCTTTAGCAAGATGTCACCATGAGGTGCATGCACACCATCACGGATGACCAATCTTGGCATCAGTTTACCACCTTCACCATCACAAGCATGTCAAAGAGTTGGTCTCGCCACAGCGGACCGAGTGTCAGTGATGTCTTTCTTGGCTTTCTCAAGCCATGTTGTCTCACATGAGTACATGTGCATTGTAATGTCGAGTCATGTCAAGTGTCAATAGTTGGACGTAACAGTCATAGAGTAGGTGAAGAGTCATGAGGGTAGTTGAACTATCACAAAGGGGAATGTCAAGTGTCACCCCACCCTTTGCTATAAATAGTCCCTCACAGCTCATTGTATAGGCTTTTGGTCAGCCAAGCTTCTACTAAGACTATCTTGAAGAAGGCTTGGACAGTATTGTAGCACGCCTTGGCTTCTCCACTACACGGAGCTAGTACATATCTTTGGATGAGCAGGCGGATGTGATTGTAACGTTTCACTGATGAGGCTAGCAGGTTTACATGGATGTATTGTATGATTGGAACTTACACTTTTATATAATGAGAGCCAACACATTTTCATGCATATGTTGTTATTGTAGTTGGACTACTTCGGTTGCCTTAATGATATATGTTGTTTAACTTACATATTTGAGTATGAACTGATTCACATGAAATTATATGAATCTTGTTGTTAATGTGTTGTATATGTTGTTAATATTATCACCATCTGTGTCGACTGCTCTACCGGACACCAGACATACCTTTCACATGAACCTTGTTGTAACAACTGTTGCACTCATTCAGACTGATCCGTGAGTGTTGTACGTGTTATCTTACCTTATACGTTGTGACTGCCGCATCCGAGTGGACTACTCCACCGAAAGTTGTGTATGTCCTTTTGTGTTGTGTGTTCCTAGCCAAGTTGGGACTGATCCCTTTCAACCTGGAACTCACCTTCACCCTTTTCTCTCCCTTTTGTGTTAGAACCTCTCATACATCTTCCTTGACTCACTGCAATAGTCACACCCTTGCTACTGACAGAGTTATCCTACTTGCCTCTGTGCGACATCGCGGTCAAGGCATTACCTTATGACCCACTACTGGGACTCCTACACCAAATGGTCTGAGATATATTTGGGACTTCTTACTGGGGAGATCCCCTTGACATGTTGGTGGGTCCAGCACTATCAACATCAGGTTACAACCAGGTTCCGGAAAAAGTGGGGCACATTCGCATTTCGACAAATTTCGTTTGGGCTAGTCAATGCTGGTGTGACATTCCAACATGTAATGGACATCGCCTTTTGTGGGCTTATTGGATAGAGCATAGTGTTCTACCTTGAATATGTGATAGTATTTTCCAAACAATGGTCAGACCACCTACGCCATCTAAAGAATATTTTTGAGTGATGTCGTAAATATGGGATATCCTTGAATCCCAAGAAGAGTATATTTGCAGTGTCCGAAGGTAATCTCCTGGGACACATCATTTCTAAAAGTGGGATCAAGGTAGATCCAAACAAGGTTCAAACCATCACACAGATTCCCCACCCAGTGAACAAGAAATCCATGCAGTCTTTCTTGGGGAAGATCAACTTCCTCTAAAAGTTCATCTCTGACTATGCTCAAATTTTTAAACCGATACAAGAGATGATCAAGAATGACACAGTTTATAAATGGGATAAGTGGGAAAAGGGCACGTTTTCCCGTATCAAGCAAGATACAGAAGAAGCACCCGCATTGTATAGCCCTGACTTTGGTAAATACTTCTTACTCTACAATTTTTCTTCTGACACTTCTCTTTCTATTTTGCTAACTCAGAAGGATGAGTTGAACAATTAACAACATATCTCCTTCATGAGTGTGAGTCTACAAGGACCAGAGCTCAACTACCCCGTCGTGGAAAAATAGCCTTATGCAGTGTAAAAAGTGGTAAATGACTTCAAACCCTATTTGTTAAAAAAATGTTGTGTTATCTTTGTTCCACACCTAAAAGTAAGATCATTGCTCGTTCTGCAAGAGTTAGGTGAAAGGAGGGTGAACTGGATGACCGGATTACAGGAATATGATCTTGATATTAATCCATTTCACACTATCAAGGTTCATGGTCTTTTCCAGTTAGTAGCAAAGGCAGTAAATGCCAAAGAGGAAGAAGAAGAGCTCACAGGGTGGGAGAAAGAAATTGAAATATACAATGTTGAGCAAGTCACGCCCACTACAGACAAAAACTCTTGGTACACGATGTGCCCCAAAACCTCGAGAATGGCACGATTCCCCCCCACTTCTATACATGATAAAAGAAGGCACTTAGACTCAAAGAATTGTCATATCAGTTGGTGCATGGGGTGCTTTTCAGAAAGCACGACAATGAATTATTGCTCAGGTGTTTGGAGGCACACGATTTAGAAAATGTTTTACGTGATCTCCATGACGGACCAGCCGGAGGACACTTCGCAGGAAATACTATAGTACATAAGGTCATGTGGGCTAGATTTTACCAGCCTACATTATTCCAATATGCTCATGCTTATTCCCACAAGTGTCTGGTATGTCAAAAGTGTGCCAGTAGAAATCAGAAGTCAGCAGCCCTACTGCAACATGTTGCAGTGGAAGAACTGTTTCAATAGTGGGGCTTGGATATCATTGGGGAAATTTTCCCACACTCATCAAAGCAACACCTCTATATCCTAATTGCTACATATTATTTCACACGGTGGACGGTGGCAGTTCCGCTAAAACAGGTGAACGATCATGAGGTCATCATCCTTTTACAGCATAATATCTTCCCCAGGTTCTTCGTTCCTACATCACTTGTTTTTGACAATGCAACATACTTTTCCTTGTTAAAACTTTATGATTATACATTGGAAAATGGTGTTATCTTGAAACATTTTTCTAATTATTATCTTCAGGGAAATGGTTTTGTCGAATCCACGAACAAGAACCTCATCGGTATCATCAAAAAGACCATATTCCCGAACAACAAAATTGGCACCCCACTTTAGTGAATGCCTTATGGGTTAACCAAGTCACGCCTAAACCTTCTTTGAACACCTCCCCTTACTTCTTGGTGTATGGAAAAGAAGCCATCCTCCCGCTGAACATCTACTTGCTTGCTCTCCAACTATCCCAAGAATCCCAAGGCAAGCCATGTCTTCTAGTTCAACGTAGGATGGACACTTTGCACAAGCTATAGGAAGAAAGGCTAAAAGCCAAAGAAAAAATATTACTTCACTAGAGTCGTATCAAGAGATGGTTTGATAGAAAATATGCAAGGAAAAATAGCTTTAGTGTGGGCGACTTAGTCTTAATGTGGGATAGAAACCACGAGGAAAAAGGAAAACACACTAAGTTTCAATCCCCATGGATTGGTCCATACATAGTTCAGGAGAAGCTTTGCCAACACATGTATCATCTTTAGTCACTTGACGAGAAGATTGACTCTCTCCCTATCAATGGCCAAGACTTAAAACAATATTTTCAATGAATATATGGATTTGCGCCCCGCACAATGTACATAGTCATTAGTTGTTTGTTGTTTATGTCTTTGCTTTAGTTTTGTGTTGTTTTGTCATGTAAATAAGTGTTGTGTCTTAATTCGTTGTGGATTCTAAGTGTGTGTGGTCTAAACAGTCTTGTGACACTCCAACATTTGGTTAGCATCTTGTCTGTCTTCCGTGTGTTGGTTACATCTTTTGGCCAATGAAGTTATGACAGAAAATATGATCCATCTATAAGGAGATTTTTGGTCCAACCATGAACCTGTGTATAGTCTGGAAACTTCATGTCTACACTCATTTCTCTACTTTGGTGTTTTCAATCCTATCCAACTAGTAGAAATGGAGAAGGGGAAAATCTAAATGAGAAAAAATAAATCAAAGGTCTTTATATGCTTCTCTGAAGGAACAACCTCTCATGCTATCAATAAGTCGGGATCCCTCTTCTGCCCCAAAATAAATAAGTGTCGATGCATAGTTCTCTTTAAATAAATAAATAAAGGTGAAAGAAGAGAAAGGCTTCCTACACAAAGAGGTGAAGCAAGAAACTCTGTTGGGGTGCTGTCCAGAATCGCTAGCAACAAAGTAATGTTTGTGTTCCTGCATGACTCTTTCGAGTTGATTTCCAGTCCTGCTGGCATCAGAGCAACACCAGAGATGAAAATCTATACTTTAAAAATCTTAAGCTCGCAATCTCTACTACCCTTACCAACTCGAAACATTGTGATTATGTGAAATCTTATGTTGTGTTCAAGTGCGAATGTATAGAGGGTACCATGTCTACCCATGGGGTAAGTGTGGAATCCAAAATAATCTACATGATGAATCAATACTCCCTGAAGAACCAATGCCCTTCACAGAGGAAACTAACCAAGATAAAGAAGATGGAATTCAACCAGTGTGTCACCAAGTGTTGTAGTTGTTGCAACACCCTCCAAAATTTTGGCTTGTATTCAAATTTTGGAGCCTCCATTGGTCTTTCCCTTGATTTTTTCAAACACTTAAGCTCATTTCACGAGCTTTCCCCAAGTTATTTGAACCCTTTTGTCTGTTGGATTAATTATCATATTTTGGCATGCTTGACTGATATGTGATGTTTGAGAACCTTTTCTGGTGGTTTCGAAGGTTGGTATTTGTGTATACGAGTTTTCCTAGCATGTAAACACCTATTGCACTCATACACAAAGTCTTGAGCACTATCGCACAAGTGTCATCACAGTGGTCCAAAGGTCTATCTTAAGTGTCACACTTGTCACTTCTTGTCATAAGGCAGTCACACAGAGGGTAATGCTTTGTCTTGTTGTTTCAGTGGTCTATGTTGTCATGTCATCGAAGTATGCTAAGTGTGTGATCACATTTCAAGTTTATCACGAGTTTATCTCGCTCCCGCACTTAACCATTTTCAGAAAATATTCCCTACCAAGAAACTCAGATTCACTGGGCCTTGACTGAGCTACACACTACATAGTCTCAGCCCTCATTAATGTGACCTTTCTGCCTATTATTGTGCATTGTATAGTCAATTTCATCTAGGGTTTTTGTACTACACAATTTCAGAGCCCAGAAGCCTTCCTTGACCCCCTAGAATTGCGCACTTGCACCTCCTAGCCTTCCTTGAACTGTGAACTTCGCACTTTCAGTCCTCAAGGGTTTCCCTTGCCTATTTGTACCTTGCAATGCACAGAGAGCCCAACCTACCTTGGCCTCTAGAACTACACATATGTTTCCTTTAGTGTCCTTCCCTAAGCTAGAGCTCATTGTCCTCAAGAACTGCACAGATTTGTCTTCGATGTCTCTATTCTACCCAAACCCCATTGCCTCTGAAAACTATGCAAAACTAACCTCTCAGGGCCTCATCCTGCACCAGCCACTTCTTGCTTGAATTGTGCAATCCTAACTCTTAGTGGCCTCTACGCAATTTTTCTCCCCAATGGGGACTATGCTGAAAAGTTCCTCGTTCAAGCCTTAGATACACTCTACATAGTCTCGGTGATCAAGCTCTCCCCCTGACGCTTGGAATTGCACAATGCTTAGTTACTAGGCCCTATCTCCTATCTTGTCACTTTTCTTGGGCTCAGTTCATGGATAATAATGCATCATCTTAGGATAGGGAGTTTTCAGATTGATGTCATCCCATCATGAGTGAATTACAAGAACAGGTACACTATCAAGTCATGGTGAGATGACTCACTTGTATATGAATGGATGAGTGGACCTACCAAGAGCAAGAAAAAGGAACAAAAGTGTGCAACCACCTTCCAATATCAAAGATCATTGAAGACCCCGCATCATCAAGCTATGTGGAGGAGAAGAGAAATCATATCCAAGAACACGTCTATCACTCAGCAGCAATAGCGGCTTGACATTTCCACATCATCAAGCCAGTCCATGTCAGTAGTGTCATGTAAAGTTGTATCATGAGTTGTCATATACCACATCACTATTGTGGGCCATGTATATTGTAAAGTGGAAGTCCAATCGATACACATGAATATGAGGATTCATGTAAGTTGAAAAGTCATCAATAATGAGGGTATTCAAAGAGTCACAAGGGGAAATCATAATGCCTTGGTTATATATACCCCCTCATTGTATGAGCAAAGGACTTTTCACCTTGGCTCCTCGTGCAAGGCATTAGAGAGATCAGCTCATTCTTTGAGGAGCAAGGAGTGGCTCCAATGTCCCACTACTGAGGCTAGTGATGTAAAATGTAAATATGTTTCTTGGGACTTTTGCTTAATAATAGAAGCCTTTTCAGGCCAGCACACTCTTCATGCATGAACTATGGATGTTTGTAGTAATATTCTATGAACGTTTGTATTTCATGTTTGTTTTCACATGTACTAAGATAGTTGAACTATTTCGTTTATTTTATTTCTTATATTTTTGATAATGTGTTGTAATGTTTGTTATCGTTATCTCATTCTTGAAGACTATTCCTCATGATACTATACATATATTTCTTTTCTTACTAGTTATAATTATTTTCGCATCCGATGTGGACTATTCCGCTAGATGTTAGACGGATATCCCCTTATTTGTTGGTTGTAACGACTATCACATCCCTTATGGACTATTCCGTTGGATGCTGGACAACCCTTTTGGTTCATGTGTGTCTCTTGGTACTATT
This sequence comes from Pinus tabuliformis, assembly GCA_031772625.1. NCBI lineage: Eukaryota > Viridiplantae > Streptophyta > Pinopsida > Pinales > Pinaceae > Pinus > Pinus tabuliformis. The sequence continues at coordinate 422,018,933 of CM062819.1, read as the reverse complement.
ACCTCTCACTTAGAGGCTCATTTTTCTCTCTCCCTTTGCAATAGAAGAACCTAGACACAGTTGAATTGTACTCTCACTAGACACACTTCCCTTGCTTTTTGAAGAAATTGTTGCATCACTCTCTTGTGTTGATAGTTAGAGTCAAGGAAAATCTCTAAGGATTTGGAAATCATGCCTTTATATCGGATGGGACTCCTACACCAAATGGTGTGAGGTTTGATTGGGACTTCATATCGGGAAGATCCCCTGCATGTTGGCAGGTCCAGCACCATCAACAGAATCAAAATTACAGGATGTTAAAGGAACCATTGCATTATTAAGAAATCAAGTTGAAGAGTTAAATCAAGAATTTCAAACACTTTAAAAATCACAATTTGAACATATCTCAAGGGATGATCTTGATATTTCATTATCCAAAGAATTGGGAAACTTGAAAGTTAAAGCTATGGAGAGAAGAAAATTAAAAGAGGAGCTGACTAAATTAGAGCAAGATAATGAATAAAAAACAAAGGCCCTTGAGGAATCTCTGGCTAAACAGAAAGAATTAAAGGCAGGATTAAAGTTAATGAAGCTCAGTTTGATTAATACTAAATATGTTATTTGTAACCATCTTGATGTGGAACTTAAAAGATTGAAGGATTATTTTGCATAGGTTGAAGATGAAAAAGAATTGGAAAATTATTATTTGACTTAGGCTTCCATTTTTCAGAAGGATCTAGAAGACAAAACCATGAAATCCATAAATGTTGTAAGATTTCTTAACACAAGGATCAATTCTCATTTGGTTTTTCAGACCGAACTTGTATTTCAAGCTAAGAATTATACTGTGAAAGATGGCTTAATAAAGGACGTGATAGAAAAATCAAATTATATGTTAAACAAAGTATCACGTTTTAAATATATCTTCTAGGATCTTTTTGTGTAGGGTCTACCAAGCTTTTGGAATGATTAATAAGTGCTTATCCCAGATAAAGTGTATCAGGCCAAATTTCAAGAAAACATGAATGACACATCATAGTTCAATCATACTTCTTCTAGTTTAACGAGTCAAAACATTTTCGACCTTTTAGACAAATATTTAATCTTCTTAATCAAACAAGAAGAGTCATCAATGATTTACCACCAAACTCTTATTATTTTCACACATAATTTAATACTCTGTATAAGGAGATGATAGGAGCATAATTACCATCAATAACCATCTAACAAAGGATAACTTCATTCAGCAATAAATGGATTGCATTAGAGGAATATTCTACTTCAGTTGATCATGACTCGTAGACAATTCTAGGATTTTTGCAACATATTGCAGATTTATCGTATTTTGTTGCTAATATTCGATTTTTTTGCCAAAGATTGTATAACTGAATATTTTGTAAAAAAATTATAAATTTTGTCATCACAATGAGGAAAAGGTTTGGATTTTCATAAAATAAATACTATTATGTGTATGTAAATACTTTTTTTCTGAAATTAAGCAATTGAAACTAGAGATTCATGTGTTGGTATTTTCCAATCTGTGCTCTTTAGTGATTGTTTTCTTTTAGTATTTTGTTTGATGTGTTATCTTCAATTTTTTAATGTAAGAAAAGGATTCAAAATTCATCTTTGATGCTTTGTTTTCATCACAATCTCACAGATTCACTATTTTCCTTCTAAAATCACTGCAAAATTCATCTTTGATACTCTGTTTTGATGGGATTTTTTCTTTATTCCGCCATACTCAATGATAATTTTTTCTAAGGAAATACCACCTATGTTGCCTTTGTAAAAAAAAAATTCGTACCACAAGCATCTTAAAGACCTCTTGATTAATTTTAAGATCTTTTGACTCCATGCCCAATGGTTTTAGCTTCTCTGCCCTACCAAATTTATACCTCTTATTCTAGTTGAGGATCTAGGCACTGTTTTATTATATGAGTTGATGTTCAAGTGACACTAGATAGCAAACTCATAGAGAAATCCCTCTCTGGATTGGAAAGCCTAGTTTCCAATCTAAAAGACTAGTTTAAGGCTACCTCAAGATTTTCCTTTCACAGTCAGGTAAAATTCTGAGTGATAATAAGGTGAATGACTTCGGGGTAAGGTGATTTAGGTATTTTTTGTTAAGGTATTAGGGATTAAGGGCTTAAGGCTTAAGGGTTTGAGGATTGGAGCTTAAGTTTTTAAGGGTAAATGGATTAGGGGTTAGGTGATTTAGGGATTTTGCGTTAAGGGATTAGGGATTAAGGGTTTAGGGCTTAAGGGTTCGAGGATTAGGGCTAAATGGTTTAAGGGTCAACGACTTAGGGGTTAAGGGATTTTGGGCTTTTGTGTTTTAGGTCTTAAGGGTTTAGGGATTAGGGATTAGTGGTTATGGGATTAAATGTCAAGTGCTTAGGCATTAGGGGCTGAGAGGTTTTAAAGGGTAAGGGCCTAGTTATTATTGGTTAATGGTATTTTTTTGTAAATTTATAATTATTTTCTTATTATAAAGTTTATTTTATAGTATGTGATGTAATTTTTAATATTTTGTTTTAATTAAGATTGATTTGGATTGTTATATATGTTAATTTAAAAGATATTATTGAGATTGAATATTCGTGTTTTTCTAAAATATAGGAAACTAAAATTGAGCTTTAATTTATTAAATTTTTATCTAATTCTAGGTTATTAAAATATTTTATTTTGTTTAATTATTTTATGTTTAGTTCTTAATAAAAAATAATAAAAAAATTATGTCGACCAACATTAAAATGCAAACAATATAAAAATAATGAAGTTAACAAAGTTGGTTAGTCAAATCATTGTGAGATACGTGCATTAATATTTTTTTACCTTTTATGTCTTCACGAACATATGTTGATACAAAATGAATGGAAGAAGCAATCAAGTAATCCTAATTTCTTTCTAACAATTCATACCATATCTTGAACACTTTAATGATATTGCAATGGGTAATTTGTATTCACACAAATAATATTGAAGCATTTCAAATTAGGCCATAAGAATCATATTTTATTAAACATGGATTACAAATAATTCTGAAAATTTAGAATTCTTGGTCATTAACATCATTGTCTACAATAATGCCATCCAGTGTATCATTGTCAGTGTTCATATGATCTTTCAAGTAGTTAACATTTTCATCATCCTCATCTTGACCTGCACCATCTTCATCATCATTGAAATTTGACTGTAGACCATCCATATTGTTACTAGATGTATTTGGATCATCCTTTTCTATACCATCCATATTTTTGTCTTCCATAACATCATATAACTTTGTATTTTTGTCTTCTTGTGCCTAAACATAACCATCTTCAGCATCATCATGGATGTCAATTTCTTCGATTTTTCTCTAATCCTTCTCTCTCATTTTGTTGGCCATCATTGTTTGTTTATTATCCACTAATGCATCATCAAATACATGCCTTAATATTGGATCATAATGTATGAAAAATATCAATTTCAGGTCCAGAACATCTTCATAGAAAAATGTCTGCACGTGAATGAGTACATACATGTATTTGGCGCATGTTATAACAATTTTATTGATTAATAAACACATGTATATATTCGCAATAAACAATGTATTAATAGATTATTGATCACTACCACTTTTTATTTGAGTTAAATAAATACCTGCTCACAATGAATTGCTAGAACGTAAGGCTCCTTATCCTCCAGTAGGAACTTTGAGGAATCTATTGAAAACAATCCACTATAGGTATCATTTCTTCGTGTCCTCTAAAATGCTTCATATCATCTACACTTAAAATACAACATTTAAAAGAGTGGTAATCCAACGCAATGATTTCTTGTAATTTTCCAACATATTGTAGATTCCCTTCAATAATATTCTTATATTTTGAGCTTGATCGATTGGATTGCTTGAATTCAATCATGATGCCACAATAAAATGATCATCTCTTTACATCTACATGTTCTATATGATAATGTGGACCACATGCTCACATTGTTGGATATTTCCTTGCGTATGAAAGACCATTTGTTTTGGTTAAAACAAATATAATGATGAATATTAAAATAATTAATAGTGTCAAAATTGTAAGGAAACAACATTCTGTAAAATTCCAATTATACATTTCTTTCACATCCTCTAGACATGTTGATTTCATCTTTTGTTATGTTTAAATCTATACCTGCATCTTCTATTTGATTTTGAATTTGTTTAGTAACCCATTCAAATGTGAAATCTTTTCTCAGTTCCCCTTGTAGATCAATAGGAAATGGGGTATTCCTTGGGTTTGATCTCTTAAATTGTCTCCTTGATTCTAACATTTCTCCTCTCATTTATCAATACAAATCAATTCATTTGTTCATAAATTCCATGTGGTACAGAATGAAGTTGTCGAGTATAGCACCTTCATCTACACCTATTACATGTCAACAAGTTTATTTCAAACTCCAAAGGCCATGTTGTTAATTTGAAAAATAAATTACAAAGTAAATTAATGATTGCAATAAAAACAACCACAATGATCATGATTTTACCTACTAATTTCTACTTGAACACCATTAGATTGTGGTTTTTCTCTATCAATAATATTTAATGCTCGTTCTTCATCCCATAAGCACATCCCAGCTTCAAAATCCTTACCAAGAAATTCACATAGAAAGAAAAATGCTTCATTCAATACATACCCTTCATCCATGCAACCCTCTAGATGTGCCTTTTTTTGGACATATATTTTATAGTTTTCGTACACCTCTCAAAGAAAAACATCTACCTTCGTTGATACGACACCCTCCAATTCAATGTCATTGACTAGGTGTATAAGCAAATGGACTTGTAGGTCCATGAAACTTCTAAGGAGCTCCTTCTCAAATACACATACAATTTATGCAATTTCCTTCTTCCATTTTGGCGCTTCGCATTCGTGGATCTCCTGGGAGGCCACCCACCTAATATAAGAATAGTAAATTAGTATGAACCTTTAGGAAAAAATTAAAATGCAATACAATATCTATGTGTCTCTCACACATTAACAATCCATGCGAGATACCTTGCAAATGTTGACAATTTAATTATAGAATTCCTCAAGTCAATGGTAAGACATGAATCCCCCCTAATTTCCAATGGCATGATATGTTGCCAAACACATTGATCAAAGGTCATTAGTTATTTTTGTCACATAATAGAATATCATAATATATTTAGTACCTAATCAATTTTACCAGTAAATGTTAAATGATGATATATACCTTCATTAAATTATGAAAATCACATGTTCTAAATCTTTTGATATGTCCATCAATTATAAAAGTTTTATCTAATGATGACCCATAGCCAGTAGGTGTCCTTATTGAATGTATGACATTTTTTAGTTGGTCTAGCTCTTTATTTTTCAAAATCCATGGAGCTTCTGCATATTTTTAATTTTCCCTGTTTGGCCACAACTATTTTATATCATATTTGGTATGTGAAAGAGAAATATCTCTCCTCGAAGACAAGGTGCCCTTCTCTTTTCTTACTATATGTTGAAATATTAAATCCAGGACATTTTTGAAGATGTGCATAGGATCTAGAAGGTGAGATATTAATATATCCTTCTAGTATGGGATCTCATAAAATAAGGAATTCCTTTTCATCCCTTCTGGAATATTAATTACAACTTTCTTTGGTTCTTCAATAGAATTACCCCCATCAAAAAAATCTCACCAAGCTTTCAATTCAGCATCTTCATACTTCTTAAGCCAATCAACTAGACACATAATCATGGGAGGGATTATATTTTCAACTTTTCCAATCAAATTGATTCTTATAGGGTTTTCTAAATCTATGATCTGGTGGTAGAAAAACCTTGTTGTTTGCATAAATAGATTTATGTAGATATTTAAAATACCACCCCCAAAATCGTTCTGCACATATTGGACATGCAAATATCCCCTTTGTCTAAAACCCTGCAATTAAATATGTAAGGTTAATAACATCAAAATGTTTACAAATTACGTACACCAATTGACAATGCATTGTAAGAAATAGATTTTAACTCACTTCAGTCGAGTGGTGAATCCTTTGTCTAACCAACCACATAGTGACTCGATTTCTAATAATATTGATGTGCATGCTAGTTTTGAGGTTCTACTTGTGCCCGATTTGAACACGGGTGTCTTTGCTACTTATTTTATGGAGTCTTTTGGGTTGTTATCATCAACATCACATTGGTGTTAATTACCCCTATTGTCATCATTATTGTCAACCATATGATCATTATTGTCATCATTGTTTCCATCCCCAAAGAAACATGTAAGAATTTCATTCAATCCTTCTTCATGCACTGCATTTTCACTATCATGATCATCATCATTAAGGCTAGGTGGCATGTCATCAGTGTATGCTAATCTCATCAGCTGTTCAAATTTCTCAGGTGGTAGAGTTCTCTTTAAATATGTTATTTTCGCCTTGGTATGGTTTAAAGGATGGTTTGGATCATCCCATCCAAATATTAATAGCCCAATTGGATCTTGGGTATTAGTAGTCATTATTTCATCATTATCTTCTACCTATCGACAAACACAACCATTATTTAATGTTTAGCAAGAATTGGATAAATCATAAATGTATCAATTTCAAAGAAATATAATCAAATATCACTTAGAAAATCCCATCCCATGTACTATATTCTTGACCAACCTCTTCTTCAGTGCAATTATTTGTTGTGTCTAGAGGATCCATTTTCATATCCTCTTCCACCCACTGTGTTCTTCGCGATTTAAGAGTTTTAGGTCCATGCCCACGTACATATGTTTAATTTCTTTTGCTAGTTGAATGCTTAGGTTGTGCACTTGCTCCAATCTCCATCTGAAATATCAACAACATCAATTAATTTATTTCAATATTGGATAACACACTATAAATTCTAATAATACTATGAAAAAGGATGGACCTATCATAAAATGCTTCCTAAGTTAAGCCAAATTTTGATTACATGATGTCATGTGACATCTGTTGTGTCCTTATTTGATATGACACGATCTGTTTCCATGGCCTCGTCTTGCCCCTATAATACATAACATAGTTAATGATGTTTAGTACACCAATTATATCATTTCAACCAATATGTTATCCAACACAAAGCCTCACTTTACTCATATATTTGACATATTGATACCATGTTTTGGATTTGAAAAAAGCAACAACATAGTTTATAAATTTTATCTCATCTATGTTGTAGCATTTGTTAATTCATAAACACCATCGTCCTTTGGTTGAGGTTGCTTCGTCTTCTTACATTTATTGTATCTATAGATTATGTATCTGATTCTATGGTTACCCACTTTCCTCTCATTGATTTAGTAGGTCTACATTGTCCACACCCTCTCTCCATGGCCTCCTCTGTGTTCTGTAATACACAACAATGACAATAATCACATAACATCTATGCACTTCGTTGTTGCTCCATCCAATTGGCTAAACGCACAATCAATTTAATCTCAACCGGTTTTCACTACACATTTCTAAATAAAATGCCCCTATTTTCAATATATGCCCTTTTTGTTAATTTCTACTCCCAATATGGTGACATGACACAACTCGTATGAATCTTAGATGAGGATTATGAAAACTAATGGACTACTTTTTATTTTTTTCATATTTTCATTTAACTTAATTCAAACCCTTCATACATAATTTTAAACCACCAAATATCTATATTTTTCTATATTTAAAAAAAATCCTTTAACCCTATATGTTAGAGAATATACTATTTTCAAATTTTGATTTCAAATTCTTCTAAATGAACTCAATATATAATATAATAATTAATATAAGTTAATTTGTGGATGAGATATATTTTCAGTGCCACCATCCACCCTATAAAGGAGTAAAGAGTGAGTGGCAGGATCGAAAATGTTTATGTCACATGAATACATAATCACTAAGCAACACAATCTTTAAAGGTGAAAATGTGTGTATGTGACTATAACTAGTGGATTGGTATGTTATGAGTCATTAGCTATTAAAATTAATTTTAAAAGTTTGAAATCACACCAAATTCATTAGTGGGCTAGGAAAATATGACATAAAACACCCTCCATTGGGTTAAAACACCATTTATAGGGCTTTACATCAACCAACATTTCAACTTATCCCATGTGCCTATGCACATTGCACATCCAATATTGGTATTCAAACCTCATAAAAAATGACAATAACATGGGAGACTCCCACATCAACATTATGAAGTGCAAAGATGACAATGAATACAAATTAGACAGTGAAAAAAATGCAATATTATAGGCGCAATTAGAACCTCATTTTTCACCCCAAACTGACTACATTTTTTAGCCAATAGTCAATGATAAATCAGTTAGCGTCGACTATTCAACCAAATCGATTAAAAACAAAAACTCACCAATCTATAATTTGTGCTCAATGGATAAAAGTGTGTTTATAGTAAAGGTTTATTTTTTGGAGGTGGGTAGGTTGTTTGGAAACAAAGGCACCATTTACAATTCCATATGGGAATCGAATTCGGTAGGTAGGTTGCTTGAAAACAAATGCACCATTTACAATTCCATATGGAAATTGAATTTGAATGGAACCCGTGACTTACAAAGTTTCCTAGTGTTAGGTGATGGTATTAAATAATAATAATAAAAAGATCCAAAAGGGTGATCTCGAAGCCCATATTAGGTACAAGAGAATCGAGCTTAGGATATGTGCATTGTGTGGATACACAACAAGAGAAATGTTGTTAGGTTGGTTAGGTGGGACCATAACCAAGCCTTGGACAAGATTCATAAATCTCTTTTCTATTTTTTGAGCAAGATGTAATACATTCACCATATTTCCATTCTCATACTCACCAATTGCAAATCAAAGGAGCTTTGAAGTTTTGCACTGTAACAGCCCTCATGAAAATTTCATGTAATAAAGTAAATAAAGCCAAAAATAAGACCATGGGTAAGGGACACATATACCAAGATGAATGTTGGGCAAATATATCCTAGTGGGCATAATTGTATGTGTGTTTTTGGCTAAGAAAATTGGCAAAGGCAAAGGCAAAAGGCATTTTTGGCACATTTATTTATGGAAATAAAGGAAATTAGGAGAAAAGGAAGGTAAAAGGTCATAGGTTGCATGTGAGGAGGAAAATGAAGGAAAATAATGGAAAATGAAGAAATTAGAGGCCTCATTAATAAAAAGGCTTATGAGGACCAGTTTGCAGGCTCTTGGCTCAAGCTTAGCCAGTGTTAAGCTCTTTGTCAGTGAAAGTTTGGAGCTGTCTCATTATTCTCTCTCTCTCTCACACACTTGGTCACTTAGAGTTTTCTTGGAGGACTCTAGCTTTGGATCAAAGAAGGAAAAGCAAGCAAAGGGAAAGGAAAGAAAGAAAGGATCAAGGAAGGAAGAGAAGGATCAAGCAGCTTCAAAAGGAATACTTGCAGGTAACCTTTTGCATGTGTGATTTCCTAACTGGTTTGGACATGCATGGCTTTGCATGTTGGTGTATGGTTCTCTTGTTATCAGTGGCATGGTTTTGTCGGGTTATGATAGTATATTTCATCCTAGCCTAGCCTTTTTCCAGATGCCATGGTATGTTGGGATGTTTATTTTGGTTTTTGTGTCGTGGTTTGCCAAATGGATTTCAAAATCTGGGGCGGATGTGGTCCCAAGGTTCATTCCCAAAGGCCTAAGAATCCCTTGACCGGTTTTGGCGGGATACACAGTAAACCCTAAGGGAGCAGTCTTAGCTTAGGGCCTAGTGATCCAAGTTTGGATTGCAGTAAAGCCTAAGAGATAGGGAGACAAAAAAATCCTCAAGGATAGTGATGGATTCCGGATGGCATTCCAAGTTTTGTTCGGTTGTGATCGGAGCACTGGTTTTGGTGTGATCACGGTTTGGTGAGGGTGGAGGTGGTTTAACCTCTGGATTCCCTTGGTTGTTCTTAGATTGGTTGTTCTATGAGATCCCACATTCATGTTTGGAATATGGCACAGGGTGACTGGTTGAAAGAGATATTTGGTTCAGCCATGTCTATGGTCGGGTGGTACATGGAAGTCCTGAACCTGGTCGGATTTTCCTATGATTAATAAAAGCTAAATTCTCTTACTTTTGCACTAATTTATATGTGGATTTAATGGTTTTCATATCTTTGATATTTATATGGATTTATGTCGGTTATAAGCATGGTTAAACGATTGGTTCATTTCATGGTTATTTCATATATTTACTTGTAACTATTAGATGGATGGATGCAAGGCCTAATTGATGATGTAGTAGTTCAATGGAGAACGAGGTGATCCTTCTGGTTATGTTTCATAAGTTGTTTCAGTCATTTATGCTTTGTCTTGTATCTTATACCTGAAGGTGGCATTGATGCCAAGTGTTTGACATAATGTCAGTCTTGGTTGGGGATGCTCAGGCCTAGTCTTGAGGTTGCTTTTGATTGATCGGAATTGTTATTATGTTTTTAATGAACTCTGGAAATTACAACAAGTTCTGGGCAGAGCCTAGGATTCTGGGCTAGAAAAGTGGCTTAGATCCCGGGGTTGCTGACACAGAATTGGCAATTCTGGTCCACAGTCGCTCGTAGGCAGGCTTGTGAGAGTGACTTTAGGTTGTTTACCACTCCCTTGCCCATAGCATGAGAGATACTATGGCCTAAGAGCTAAAAAATAGCAGTGGGACCCAGGGACAAGCCATCTAAGTGGATGACTTGTCTCCTGAGGGTTTTGTTGATGATGTTAGATGACTATATGTGATTTTCCATTGATTTCACTTCTTTAAGGTGACATAGGAGGTCAAATCTAGTTATATTAGCATCTATCCTCATGTTTACCCCAGTTGGCATGGTTAATTTGGGTAGACCTAGGAGGGGATGTTACATGCACAGAGTTGGAGCAGACCACGGTTGGAGCAATGTGTTGAGGCTATGAAAGTAAATAACTAAACGATTAGATCTTTATTGATGGTGGGCAGAGATATTGATGGACCTATCCTCCCCTGATGTGGATTTCAATAAAAAAAATGAATTGTGGTTGTAATTTGACCTCTAATATTCACAAAATTAGTTATTGTGCATCTCATTCACCCCTACCAAAGATGAAAATCAAACCCATGTCCATCCATTTTTCACTACTGTCATTTATAATAGTTAGAGGGAAGGGAGCAAAATATATGGAGCAAAGAGAAGGGATTTTTCACAATCTTGAAGAAAAAAAATTCACCCAAGGACACCAAAAACTATCAAGCAATAGAGCAAAATGAGCAAAGGGATATGATTCTTTCTAGAATGAGGTATTTCATACTCAATTTATAGATTTGTACATGTTTCCATTGCTTGTTTGAATTGTATTTTTTAGTTTTTAATTTCAAAATTATAAAAGAAGAAATTTCATATATATATATATATATATATATATATATATATATATATTGCTAAATTTAAAATAAAAATTGCATTTTACATATATAGGGACATAATAGTGAGAAACTGAAAGAGTCAATGGATTCTATATTCGGGGTAGAAGCAGTGAAAATTAGAAGGTATGGACTTGTCCATGCTCGCCAAATACGTGGAAGAACAATCTATTAAAGGCAATGAAATAGTCCAACCAAAGCAACCCTGTCAAAGGGAATCGATTGATTCCCCCCGTAAAATCCTGGATCGAGCAAAAGATCTAGGAAAAAATCAATCACAATAATCTCTAAGAATGTGGAACATGGAACAGATACGTCCAATGTCCTAGCCACTCCAGCGACACAGATTTCTTCCACCACCAATACATGTTATGCATCTTACATTAGTACATACAAAACCAATGTAAAATATGATGTTGTCTCTCGGAATATCATAATGGCAGATGATGGGAAAGTGTTCAATCATATGATGAAGGAATCATGCCTTCAACGCTTCAAATAGAATCTACATCTTCCATTCTCGAAGATACCCATGCACCTTCAAAAGGCATTCATCCATGACATGGAGACTGAATTTGGGATAGGTAGGTTAGTAAAGCAAGTAAAAAAACAAATGACTCAAAATTGCAAGAGATTATGTTGCAACTAAACAAAAAATATAAAACAAATTCTTTCAAAACTAAGGACCAAAAGAAGGCCAATCCATCCAAAGTAAAACCATATCATTGGCTAGGTGTTATAACATCACTCTAATCTAGGATGACCATCCTATGGCTATTCAACTAGCCTCATCACATGCACGTTAGCCAGCCTACTCGATGGTGTTCTAACATCACTCCATTAGGAGGACCACCATATCATCATATGGGTGTTATAACATCACTCTAATCTAGGATGATCGCCCTATGGCTACTCAATTGGCCTCATCACATGCACGTTATCCAACCACTAGAGTTGTGGTATGTGTGCACCCATACCATATTGGTCATGTCTTGCATAGCGAGGAGTAGTTAATCCCTCAGACAAGCACTTTGAGTCATACCTCAGGTCATGGTCTAACCTTTAACAATGTGAGAGTATCTTAAGCGAATTCATCTCAGTACATCGAGATGTCCACAACAAGGATCTCTCTATCAATCTATCGAATTGCCCAATCTCAGGGATAGTCACAACATTCCTCCCCAGTGTCAGTCACACAAAGCTTATCTAGCTTGTAGTGTAATCTACCTTGGAGAGTGTAGTTAGCCTTGTTGTGTCCTTTATCTTCATGAAATTGTCCTTGTAGCTCTTGAAATGTATCATTGAAGTCCTCATATTTTATTATTCCTCTTTGAATTGATCATGAAAGCTTTTGTGTGCATAATAGTACCAAAGTTGTGATCTTTAGTTTTGGTGATTTTAATAGTGTGACTCTCAGGGAGATATTGTTGGATGACTTATACACCTATGCTATCACATTATTTGACTAATGTAACAACAATATCATTTGAATAATTTTTCCAATTGGTTTTTTCTCTCAAATAAGTGTTAGTTTTAGGTTTCTATCTTTTCGAGACAACTTTCCAACGCTTGGATACCCTCTTTATTATTTTATAGTCAATCCTATTACATATATAATTCAATTTTCCTTATAATCTTGACCTAGACTTTTTATTTCATCTTGACTCATTATGGTACGAAACTCTTCTCCAGTAAGTGCATTTGTCATCATTTATTCCTTTCTGCTATTGTTTTGTGATACATAATTTAAGATAATTTGATATTCTATGAATAGCTAATTTATAAAAAAATTTTTTCACAAAATCTTCCTATGTTCCTACTTGCATAAGTTAGAATATTATCTTATAGTTATTGTCATAATTATGTTCATGTCATATAGACCTAAAAATAAATCTATGAATTTATCAAATGTTCACGGTGATAATCTTCTACTTAAAGCACATATAATACCTTAGTACAAATGATTGTATGTTATACATAAGTGGATGTATGGAGGTGTTGTAGCGGCTGCAACACCCTCCAAAATTTTGGCCTGCATTCAATTTCAGAGCCTCCCTTCAGTTTTTACTTAATGTTTGCACACACTTGGGCTCACCTCGTTGGCTTGTGTGAGTCTTTTCACCCACCTCGCTTGGCCATTCAACGGGCAGATTTTGCATATTGGTAACAATGCCTCACTTTCAACCATGTTCTGGTCGTACACAAGGTCTCTACTTTGTGTGTATATGTCGTGTTCGCTATGTAAACATTTGTCGCACACACACACGGAGTCATATACACTGTTGCGCAAGCATCGTCATGGTCGCCCAACAATCAATCACAAACGTGTTGGAAATACTGAGAGGGGGGTGAATTAGTATTCCTTAGCAATTAGCACTTTTAAATATTTTCAGAGCATTAGTTAATCTTCAATTATTATTAATGTTAATGCAGTAATAACAATAATAAAAGAACACAGTAGACACAAGAATTTTAGGTGGAAAACCCCCTTTGGCTCAAAAACCACCGAACGCTTTTCTAATAAATTCTTTAATCTTCAGCCCCAATTGTAATGAAAGCAACAACTTCCTAGAATTCTAGAAAATCATTCTTCTCCAGCTCCCACTCGAAGGACGCCTCAATGCCCTGGTTTCTTCAGTAGTCAACTGAATGGATGCCCCAACGTCCTAGACCGACCTACCACCCTGAAGTGTTCATAGGCTTCAACCTGTAGGTGACTTCATACACCAACCTAGCACCTCCCTGCCACCCTTTAATGACCAAAATGAGACAAGAGTGTGGACTCCTATACCAGGGACAATGATCCATGATACAATATGATTTACAATGATTTTCTTGTACTTGAATGAACACTAATCACACCATGACCTACTACCCAACCATGACATCATCCCAACAGAAACTCCTATACCTCCCAATAATGCCTTTTCGACTCAAGGAAAATTGAATCTTTTACAATAATGACTCTTCCAATGATGACATTTTTACAAATGACTCTTTTACAATTTTACAATGATGACTCTTGGCCTTGACACTTCTTCACAATATACGGATGGTTTTCATGTCTTCAAAGGATGTCCCACTGCAATGCTTCCTTTGATTTTATACTTCTACTCTTGAATTCTTTCTTGAAGTTGTACTTGAATCTTCTTCTACCTGCATGAAAAAATTTCCTGACGAAACCAATCCCAAAACAAAACAAAATACCCTTCAAATTACCTCTACCTGCAAAACACATGTAAGTGAATAATAATGAATAAATACAAATTAAAATTACAATGTGTACCTGAAGTGTGCTTGTCACTTTTGTTGTTGACTTTTTGCAGCAGTAGAAAAAGATTCTCACTCTTGATATAGTCCTAGACTTTATGCAAGACTATATCCAAAACTAACCTAAAGATATATACAATAGAAACTGATGACAGACCCTAGACTTGTGATGAACCAAGTTCTAAGTACAACAACATAGACCATTCTATCAACTATGACAAGACATGTAGCATGAAATTACAACATCATATAGATTTAATAGACTTGGTGTATCATCAAATGTGTAGTATCAAGAATAGGACATCCGAAATGTGGTATCAAAACTAACTGTGACATATAGAGACATAGAGATATAACCAAGCCCCTATATATACTTACATTGTCCTGAAAAAATATATGTCAGAGATGATACTCAAAATTCAAATGTAAAAACTTAATCATACATTCCTTGTTGTAGGAGACTTACCCTTGACTGTTGATGTTGGTTCTTACTACAATGATCCTTGAATGTATGGTTTTTCTTGTCTTTTAAGAGCTTGATATTGAATCTATTGTATCTATGTAATTTCAAATCCCCAAGGTCTAAAATTTCATCTTGTGGTAGCCTTCTGAGTCCTTGTTGCAACCCCATAGGTCTGATCAAGATTGGATTCTTCAAGAAATATTTATGCCCAATCTCCCATGATGACCTAATTATAGAGTGGTTTAGTGGAGCGAATTTTTACGAAGTGCCACATGTCACTGTTGCAACCTTTGACCCTAAAAATGCTACTCAACAAACTACATTTCGTCCTATTTCTATGACTATTTACAAAATTTGAATCCAATGCTTGGATAGAAATTTATGATGATTTTCCCAACATCGCCTGTTTGACATGGAAT
Organism: Pinus tabuliformis; assembly: GCA_031772625.1. Lineage (NCBI taxonomy): Eukaryota > Viridiplantae > Streptophyta > Pinopsida > Pinales > Pinaceae > Pinus > Pinus tabuliformis. Next base: position 422,003,409 of record CM062819.1, on the reverse strand, counting down.
TTGGGAGCCTATAAAAACCCTAACTTCCTCAGATCATATCTCCGAAAATATAGTGAACCAAGAAATTGAAATTTGGTCACGAGGTTCATCAAGAGTTTGGCCCAAATGGGCTTTAATTTCAGATTCTGAAGCTTCGCAAAAAATAATCATAATAATAATTATTATAGCGAAAATTCCACGATAACCTGTTTGAAGCCACAAAATCCCTACAACAGGATGATATCAGGTTCATTATTTATATGAATGTCTTGAGTTGAGAGGGTCCTCAACAAGTGAATGTTGGAGAGATTTTAGGAGAAAACATATTATTAATTATTGACTATTCAATGACCACAACCAATTATGAGTGTCATGCCATAACCCCATAGGTTTTTTGCCCACTAACAGGGATTACTAACTTCAAACGCAAATAACTCTCAAACCATGAAGAACTGGGAGGCGTACCATATATCAACGGAATATCTCGACGAGTAGAATCCATTGAGAAGATATTTGACGCAAAATAATATGATTTTTCAATTCAAAACTCCCTTGCAAGATCGGGGCAACCCCTGGTGTTTCTTGGGTTGACATCAATGACAACCACTTATCAACAATCTCCCCCTTTGGCATTGATGGCAACACAAGTACTCCCCTTGTGATCATGACACCTCTTCCTACTACCTTCTCTCCCCCTTTGACATCAATGGCAAAGGGTAACTCCCCCAACAGTCATCCTATGGACCTGTACACACCTCTACTCCCCCTTTCTACTCGAGTAGATAAGAGAAAGAGTCTAATGAAAACTTTGGAGAATCCTAATCTTTGGGCAAAGATACTCAAATGCTTCACGAGGTAATGGTTTGGTAAATATGTCAAAAATTTGTTCCTTTGTGCCAACATATTCAATATTGATATTATTTTCAGCAACATGCTCTCTAATGAAATGATATTTAATCGGAATGTGCTTCGTTTTGGAATGCATCACGGGATTCTTAGAGATACTGATGGGGTTCGTGTTATCGTAAAATATGGGAATAGGCTCATAGAAATTGACTTGAAGATCTTGAAAAGTTTGCTTCATCCAAAGAACTTGAGTACAACAAGCTACTGCTGTGATATATTCTGCTTCTACTGTGGATAACGAGATTCAAGATTGCTTTTTACTTAACCATGAAACAAGACAACACCTAGATAAAATGTTGCTCCACTGGTACTCTTACGATCATCAACACTTCCTGCCCAATCTGCATTTATGTAAGCTTGGATGACCAGATCATTTCCTTTGAGATACCATAGACCATATTCCATTGTGCCCTTAAGATACCGAATAATTCTTTTGACGGTAATAATATGAGATTCTTTTGGTGTTGCTTGGAATATTGCTACTTGTCCAACTGCTTACATCACATCAGGTCAAGAGGCATGGGGGTAAGGACTAGCTTAGAATCTTCCATCTGGAATTTCTTGATCATTTCTCTGATGTACTTGGTTTGATATATGAATATTCCTTTCTCCTGCTAAGAAATATAAAGCCCTAAAAAGTATTTCAGTTCACCAATCATAGACATTTCAAACTCACTTTTCATTTTTGTGGCAAATTCTTTACTTAATCTATCATCACTGCTTCCAAATATTTTTTCATCGACATATACTTTGATAATTGTCAGGTTATCTCGATCCACTTTCACATAAATATTGTTGTTAGCGCTTCCTTTCTTGAATCCCTTTTGATGTAGATATCCATTAAGACAAGCATACCAAGCCCTAGGAGCTTTCTTGAGACCATATAGATCCTTTTTTAATCTGCAGATGTAGTCTTCTTTTTCAAAGAGTAGAAAACCTTCAGGTTGTTCAATGTAAACTCCTTCCTCCAATTCATCATTTAGAAATCTAACTTAACATCCATTTGGTAGACCTTGATTTTTCTCAAGCAAGCATAAGCGAGAAACATCCTGATAGCTTCCATTCTGGCAATGGGAGTAAATGTTTCTTCAAAATCAATTCCTTCAACTTATTCATATCCTTTACAGACTAATCTTTCCTTGTTCCTAGTAACCTGTAATCCTTCAACTGTTTTTCTCCCCTTGAACCTGTAATGAAACTGCCATCTTGTTCAAACTACCTTCCTGTCAATCGTAGACTTGTGCCATATACTGTTGCAGAGACTCCTCCTCTACAAACATTAAGGAGTCAATAAGCCAGATTGTTCAAAATAGTGAGTCACCTAATAGGCCATCTTGAATTGAGTCATTATCTGAAGCAACCTCTAATTCTTCATGACCTTTTTCTTTTACAAATCCTGAAAGCATAACTGCTGAAACCTTGTTATCTGCTTTGTCTTCCTGTACATGTTTCCTTTTCCATACCTTCTTATTCCTGTAATCTTGAGCCATGTGCCCATAGTTATGACACTTAAAGCATTCAATGTTTTCCATAGGTGATTCCATCTGATATCTGCAACCACGAGCGATATGGCCATAGTTATGACATTTGAAACATTCAATGTTTGGCCCATCTAGCATGTATTCTCTTTTGAAATAATCATCGTGGAACATGTCTTGTGATCTTGAAAACTTGTTTCTGAATGGTTCATTAAAATGCGATGGTCCTTGATAGTTGTACCTATCAATAACTTTACAATCCTTGGCCATATGTCCATAGTTAGCGAATGAAAAACAATAATCATTCAATAAACGAACATACCTGGAAGATTTTTCATTCTTCTTTGGAGGCGGTGTTGTAGTTTGTTGTGGTCCTTTGTTCTTGATTGCTTTGGTCTTGTTCTTTGGAGTTACAACATTCTTCTTTGTCTTTTCACTTTGATCAACTTCCTTCTTAGAATCATCCTGCGAAGATGTGGAGCTTGTACCTTCATCAACTGGAGCTTTACCATCTTTAATTGCCTTCATTTTTTCTTCTTCATATGTCTTATCTTGTAAGTGTTCTTTTTGTGATCCCTTGAGTTTTTTGATCTCATCATGGGTTGCATCAAGTTCTTCTTGCTTTTGAGCAAGATCTTCTTGAAACCATCTTTTCAAGATCTTCCTTCTTTTTTTTTGCCTCCTCAACTTGTAGCTTAAGAAGAGTGGTATTCTCTACTTCTCTGTTGAGAACCTGTATCTGTTCCTTCTACTTCTCATTTGCAATCCTGAGCCTGCTTATTTATACTAAAGGTGTTTCTAATTCCTTTTTCTTTTGGTCAACAACAAATATGTATCTTTCATCAGATTCCTTCCTTTCAATTTCTACTTCCTGCATATGTTGTGTGTTCCTGCTAATCTCTGCAAACGTTGTATCGAGTTCTTGTTGCTTCTGTTCAATTTCTCTCTTGAGGTCTCGTGTCATTGTATTCTTGATTTCTTCCAATTGAGTTCTAAGACTACTAATCATATTCTCAGAGTCTTCATTTTCTTTGATGAGTTCTTTTGTTGTCTTCAATTCTACATCCAAAAGTCTTGTCTTTTCCTTTTGACTTTTGAGTTCCTTTATCACCTTGATCACTTGATTTTGAAACTTTATTTTACTCATTTCTCCCATTTATTCATCATAATCAGAAGGATCTGAATTTTCAATAACATATTGACCTAATTTATTTGTTGAATAGAGATTATGAAGCTTTTCCCAAAGAGCTTTAGTTGTTGAACATTGACCAACTTTGTTTTCACAGAATTTGGCAAAACATTCAAAATTACATTCATGGCCTTTGAATTGTACCTTTTAGCTTCGTCAATAGATGTGTCTCCAGAAACAATTGATTCCCATACTCCATGTGCCTCCAAATGTACTTCCATCCTAGATTCCCATATCCAGTAAGTATCTGCATCAAAATTAGGGGTTGGTACACAATACTCACTTTCTTCATATTTTGTTGTACCTGTACCTTCCTTTAAAATCCTTGTAACCTACTTCTTTGACTTTCCCATCTCTACGCTCTGAAAACTAACTTCCATTGGTTAAGATGTTACTGAAGGAACCAAGCTCCGATACCAATTTTTGGAAATACTGAGAGGGGGGTGAATCAGTGTTCCTTAGCAATTAGCACTTTTAAATCTTTTCAGAGCATTAGTTAATCTTCAATTATTATTAATGTTTATGCAGTAATAACAGTAAATAAAAGAACACAGTAGACACAATAATTTTAGGTGGAAAACCCCCTTTGGGACAAAAACCACCAAATTCTTTTCTAATAAATTCTTTAATCTTCAACCCCAACTGAAATGAAAGCAACAACTTCCTAGAATTCTAGAAAATCATTCTTCTATAATTCCCACTAGAAGGATGCCCCAACGCCCTGGTTTCTTCAGTAATCAACTGAATGCATGCCCCAACATCCTAGACCAACCTACCACCCTAAATTGTTTGCATGCTCCAACCTATAGGCGACTTCATACACCAACCTAGCACCTCCCTACCGCCCTTTAATGACCAAAAATGAGACAAGAGTGTGGACTCCTGTACTAGGGACAATGATCCATGATACAATATGACTTACAATGATTTTCTTGTACTTGACTGAACACCAATCACACTATGACCTGAACCCAACCATGACATCATCTCAACATAGACTCATATACCTCCCAATAATGCCTTTTCAACTCAAGGAAAATTGAATCTTTACCAATAATGACTCTTCCAATGATGACACTTTTACAAATGGCTCTTTTACAAATTTACATTGATGACTCTTGGCCTTGACACTTCTTCACAATATATGAATGGTTGTCATGTCTTCAAAGGATGTCCTGCTGCAATGCTTCATTTGATTTCATACTTCTCTTGAATTTTTGCTTGAATTTGTACTTGAATATTCTTCTACCTAGATGCAAAATTTTCCCAGCGAAACCAATCCCAAAACAAAATAAAATACCCTTCAACTTACCTATGCCTCCAAAACACATGTAAGTGCATAATAATGAATAAATTAAAATTAAAATTACAATGCGTACCTGAAGTGTGCTTGTCACTTTTGTTGTTGACTTGTTGCAATAGTAGAAAAAGACTCCCACTCTTGATATAGGTCTGGACTCTATGCAAGACTATATCCAAAACTGACCTAAAGATATATACAATAGAAATTGATGACAGACCCTAGACTTGTGATGAACCAAGTTCTAAGTACAACAACAAAGACCATTCTACCAACTATGACAAGACAAGTAACATGAAATTACAACATCATATAGATTTAGCAGATTTGGTGTAGTATCAAGAATAGCACATCCGAAATGTGGTATCAAAACTAACTATGACATATAGAGACATAGAGATATAACTGAAACCCTGCATATACTTACGTTGTCCTGCAAAAGATATGTCAAAGATGATACTCAAAATTCAAATGTAGACACTTAATCATACATACCTTGTTGTAGGAGACATACCCTTGACTGTTGATGTGTGGTCCTTACTGTAGTGATCCTTGAATGCATGATTTTTCTTGCCTTTTAGGGTCTCGATATTGAATATGTTGTATCTATGTAATTTCGGATCTCCAAGGTCTGAAATTTTGTCCTCTGGTAGCCTTTTGAGTCCTATTTTCAACCCCATAGGTCTAATCAAGATTGTATTCTTCAAGAAAGAGTTATGCCCAATCTCCCATGATGACCTAATTATAGAGTGGTTTAGTAGAGCGAATGTGTATAAAGTGTCACGTATCACTGTTTTGACCTTCGGCCATGAAAATGCTACTCAACCAACTACAGTCTGTCCTCTTTTTGTGACTATTTACTAAATTTTAATCCAATGCTGAAAGAGAAAGTTATGATGATTTTCCCAACGTCCCCTGTTTGACATGGAATTCGGGAGCCTGCAAAAAACCCTAACTTCCTCAGATCATATCTCTGAAAATGTAGTGAACCAAGATCTGAAATTTTGTCATGCAGTTCATCAAGATTTCAGCTCAAATGGGTTTTAATTTTCAATTCTTAATCTTTGCAGAACAAAAGTTACAGCGAAAATTCCACGATGACCTATTTGAAGCCACAAAATCCCTACAAGAGGAGGATATGAGGGTCATTATTTATATGAATGTCTTGAGTTGAGAGGGTCCTCAACAAGTGAACATTGGAGGGATTTTAGGAGAAAAAAAATATTATTAATTATTGACTATTCAATGACCACAACCAATTATGAGTGCCATGCGACAACCCCATAGGGTTTTAACCCACTAACAGGGGTTACTAACTTCAAACGCAAATAACTCTCAAACCGTGAAGAACTGGGAGGCGTACCACATATCAACGGAAACATCTCGACGAGTAGAATCCATAGAGAATATATCTAATGTAAAATAATATGAATTGTTAAGTCAAACTTCCCTTGCAAGATCGGGATAGCACTCGGTGCTACTTGGGTTGACATCAATGACAACCACTGATATACAAAATGTCGCACTTATCGATTCACACCATTATTCAGTCATGTTGAGCATGTGTGTCTAGATGGTTTGAGTCATCTCGTCATCAAGTAATGTGAGTGTGTGTTTGCAAGGTCGCATATGTGCATTTTCACTTGCTCACACACTTAGTCGTTTTGCTGAAGTTCTGACAACCAAATCACCCTCTAACAGCCAGACCTTCACCCCACCATCGACTCGACCGACTATCACCTAGAACAGGGCAAAAGCACCCAGCAAGCCATTTCAAGTTGTGTTGCCCGCAAGCTGATCAATCAACCCTCCTGTTGGTCAATCAGAGAGTTTGACCGGGAAATCACCCCCAGACTAACTCCCTCAAAAATTGCGCAGAGGTTGTAGACAATGCCCGCTCTGCTAACTAAGAAAATTACGCAAATAGGCCGAACATACACGTAGTGCTCGTCCCTATCTCCCTCAGAAAATTGCACAGTTTTCCCAGCCAGTCACCCAGTCATTCGGCCAACTGCTCACCTAGAAAACTGTGCAAATTTCATGAGAAATCCCTTTGCAACCCAGCAATACGCTCAACTCAGAAACTGTACAGAGGTGGTCAGCAGGTCAGCCTCCCAACATCTATGTAGTTTTTCTCACAAGTAGCCTGCTGCCAGCTCCCTCCAGGAACTATGCAGTTTTTACTGCCAAGCTCCTGCTGCCCTCTCACCCCAAAAATTGTGCATATTTTGTCTTCCCAGCCCTTCTGCAACCGGCACTATTTCTCCCAAAAATTTCACAGATTTATCCTCCAACCGAGACAAATCCTGCAGACAATCACTGCCGATCCAGATTGCTCGTCATCGTCTCCCAGTGGCTTCTATGAATTTTTCACTAGCAATGTCCGGAGCCCGCATCCCAGCTCGAAACTTGCCTTGCACAATTTCATAACCTTGTCTTCTCTTCCAGTCACCTACATCTGAAACGATCATGCATCATGGTAAACTAGGAGGTTTATGGATTTGATGTCATCTCGTCATGAGTGACTGCAGATACAGGTACACAAATAAACATGGCATGACGACGAATGGGATGAAAAAGGGGAGTACATACAAAAGTACATGTTTGCGAACAGACAAAAAACGATGCATATGAAGATATGTGCTCACAAACGGATGACCATGCAAAGATGTGTTCGTGGATGGACTGACGGATGAACATGCGAAGAAGTGTTCGTGGACGGACAGACAAACCTACACTTTTTACGAATGGATGAACATTTCAAGCATACCAAAGTACAAGCAAGGAGCAACGTGCGAATGCACCATCAAATGAACCCAATGACCATCGAAGACTCCGCACACCTTGCCATGCGGAGGTGAAGCTGTGACACACCATGAGGACATCCATCACCCAATAGCACTGTAGCTCGACATGCACACCAGCAATAGCACAAATGTACCAGCACTATCATGTCGAGTCTTGTCATGAGTCATGTCATCCACATCACTACTGTGGGCCATATTGTTGATCAATGTAATGTAATGTGGAAGTCCAAGAGACCCACTTGTCATATGAAGATTCATGTAAAGTTGAAAGGTCATGAAAGTCAAACAGTCATGAGGGAAGTTGAACAGTCACAAGGGTCAGTTTTACCCTTGGCTATAAATAGCCCTCATTTGTACATGCAAAAGACTTTTCACCTTGGCTCCTCCCACATAGCCTTGAGAGTCTGTAATATTTTCTTTGAGGAGTAAGTAGTGGCTCCAATGCCCCATCCACAGGGTTAGTGATGTATGGTGTATCGATGTGTCTTGGAACTTTCGCTTAATTCAGAAGCCTGCTAACAGGCCAACACGTTTTCACACATGTGTTGTAACTGTTTGTAAGATTTGTCTTGAACACTTGTAATACATGTTGCTTTAACCTGTGTTTAACACTTGAATTCATTCAGCTGTTCTAATACATATATTAATGAAAATGTGTTGTATAAGTTTTTAACGTTGTCTTGCCCATGTTGGTTACCTCCCGAACATCAGACAAAACCTTTCACGTAAACTCACTATAATGACTGTCGCACTCGCGTGGATTGTCCGATGAGTGTTGTATGTGCTATCTTCCCTTTTGTGTTGTGACTATCGCATCCATGTGGATTGCTCCTCCTTAAGCTGCACATGTCCTATTGTGTTGTGTGTTCCTAACAAAGTTGGGATTCCTCCCATTCGACTTAGGACTCACTCCCACCCTCTCTCTTTGTGGTGAAAGAATCTTGACACAAGTAACATTATCAATCACCAGGCACACGAACCTCGCTACTCGAAGACAAAGCAGACCACTCTCATGTGCTAACAAGCAAGAGCTAAGACAAACATTTAAGATAATGGCAACCGGGCCATCATACTGGATGGGACTCCCACACCAAATGGTGTGAGGTCTAGTTGGGACTTCATACCAGGGTGATCCCCTAAATGTTGGTGGGTCCAACACCATCAACATTTATGGTGCTAGAAGGAGGTTCGCTAGTTGTTTATGGTTGAACGTCCTCTCACACTCACTCATCAATCATCTGGTCAAGGCAGTAACTCGCACTTCCTCTCACCTACACACAACTTTGAAGTGGGTTACTCCTCACCCCCCCCATGTGAACATGAAATTCCATATCACCACCTTCACTTTGCCCGTCCCATTTCCCATCAGTTCACGAAAGCAGTCGAACTAATCCCAGGAATACATCATCTTCCATACGTGTCAATAAAGCCAAAAACCACTCCCAGAGTGGTTGTTGTGTCATCAGTGGAAGAAGTAGTTCTTGCCACACTTGAAGGTCTGGTCTTCCAGCAAGGAGAACGAGGCACTCTCGTGATCTTGGGCTCAGACTCCGGTATAGGAGGCAGAGGGGAAGGTAGAAACAGAGGAGGTGGGGGTAGAGACGAACCAACAGATTTAGAGTCAGAACCGTCAGATTGTGAAGAAGAGGAGGATGAAGAAGAAGAAGACATGGTTGACCAAAATCTGGAATGGATGACTCAGAGACCATTGGCTCTCCCAGGTGCTTTGCACAAGATGCCAAAGTGGATAGAGAGAATGAGCATCAAGTTCACCCCTGATAACATGGTGAAGGTAGAAGACCATTTTGACAACTTCTACCTGCAATTGCAGACCCTTGAGGTACAGTGTGATAACTTAGCATGTAGGTTGTTTCCATGTACCTTGGACGGTCGCGCAACAACATGGTATCACAACCTTCCTGTCAACTCCATACAAAATTGGGGTGCATTCAAATGCATGTTTCTTGAAAAATTTGCTAACGACAAGACCCCAGTCATGTTGCTCAAAGAGTTGTCAAGCCTGAAGATGGAGCGGAAAGAAAAGGTAAAAGACTTCAATCAGAGGTTTATGGGCATATTGAAAAAGTTTGCATCAGACACGAAACCTCATGAATCCATCACTGTCGATTACTACACATCTGCAATGTCGACCAGCATTGCGCACTTCATCAAGCGAGCTGTGAAACCAACGTTAGTGGAAAACTGCGAAGAGGAAATCGTTGTTGAGAAAGACCTATATGAGATTGGATTCATCAAGGATGATGAACCAGCAAAGGGATCCAGGGATGTGAGCAGGAAGTCCCAGGTGATGGCAAGCAAGGGTAGAGACAAAGAAACAAGTGATATTGAAACTCTCACTCACCTCGTCAAGAATTTGACATCAGAAGTGTCTGAGCTTAAATAGCAAAAAAAGGACAAGTCTATGAGCAATTATCCACCTAGACAGAGACAAGGAAGCATGTTATCAAGCAACAACCATCTCTCGACTAAAAATGCATAGAGCTCTAAGTTCTAGCTTGAACAGTGCATGAACAATGAATTATGTTCATTCCATGAAGATGATCACTCAAAAAGGTCTTGTTTGGACTGGAAGCGAGTTGCAGGCTCAGTATGCAGCCATGCACTTGATGTATACAGGAGTGTGCAGGAATGGCTAGGAGACACAGACGATGATGAAGATGTTGCGCCTAATGAGGCATCAAGCTCTGGGCATGTGGTGAACATGTATCAATGCTTGCAAGCAGCTCAAAAGACAAGCACTGAGAAGCAGCCCCAAAGGAAAAATGATCATTACAATCTCATAAGTAAGGGGGTTCCCATTACAATTGGGGAAGTGAAAAAGAAGTTTGAACTACTGAGGAAGGTTGATCCAACACCTGTCCAAAAGCAGAAAATGCAAAGCAAGCCCAGGAAGATAGCAGTGGACAAGAGTACGTCCATGAGCAGAGAACTGTAGAATACTTCGCTGGAAAACACGATCACGAGTCTTACCTTGGACATCTCGGTGAGTCTACCCCCTCTGGATTACAACATTGTGGATGACATGAAGAAAAATCATTCAAACATCAGTTTGTTTGAGTTAGCTAAGATCCAGAGTCAATGAGACATCCTGTTGCATGCACTAGGATAGACAGCAATGGACAACGCAGCCTCTACCAGCAAGGGAGCAAGCACACCTCCCGGATCACTTTCAACTGTGCTAAACACACTCCAGATGGAAGAAGCAAACTCAATCTACCCTCCATTCCAACTCTCATTCAATATTTTCAACTGCAATGTTCACAACTATTTGGTTGATTTCAGCGCGGCAACGAACGTCATGCCGCTCTCCATTGCCAAAAGGATCAATGCGCAATGGAGAAATACATATGCGCAAATCATCCAACTTGATCGAACATCTGTGCCAGCCATTATTGAACTTCGGGATGTGATCATCCGACTATCTCACGACAGCAAAGTTCACCAGTGCATCAATATTGTTGTTGTGGACATACGGGAAGCGTATGGCTTAGTACTCAACAAAGACTGGTCCAGCAAGCTGAACGGATACTTTGCAACAGACTGGTCACACATGTGGCTTCCATACAAGGGAAAAAACAATCAAATCTGAGTGTTATCCAAGAGATATATGGAACACAATGTTACTCCCATCAATAGCGAAAATGAACCATTGGCCTTCACAGAGCTCATGTTTGGCAACTACCTCTTGGAAACAATGTTGGGGTGTTATCCCACACGGCCAACCCCAACCCCACCAAACATGCAGTTGGGTCTCCTTCCTTGCCCAACTAATGGAAATGAAGCATATACAGTACACAGTAATAGTAGTAGTAGTAGCAATAGCAACAACAGTAACAGTAGTGCAAGCACGTCGAACGGTCCATGTACATACAAGTTGTGGACCATGTATTTCGACAGATCAAAGACACAGGATGATTCTAGAGCCGGGTGTATCTTGGTCAACCCAAACAACAGAAAACACATGATTTCAAGCCGCTTGGAGTTCGAGTGCACAAACAATGTTGCTGAATACGAAGCACTCATGTTGGGCTTGCAAAAATCCATTAGAAACAACATGGTTGCACTCAAAGTGGTAGGTGATTTGGAAATAGTGGTACGGCAGGTACGTAACACCATTCGTTATTTGTCACCTCGTCTCAAAAGTTACTAGCTAGAGGTATGGTGACTGATCTAAAACTTCCAAGCATTTAATATCATTGTTGTGCCAAGAACGCAAATTGTAGCTACCAATGCCTTGGCAAACGCAGCTGCTAGCATGTCACCACTTAGGGATAGATTTATTATTGAAATTTTGTATAAGCCTTCTGTCCTTGATAACATAACTAAGCTAAGCATTTTTTATGATGGTCAACAGATACTGCACTCCATGAACAGCATTGATGCTTTCAAGGACACAACAACTGATGAAGATGAGCACGAGCAGCCCCTGTAAACTACAGCTGATGGCAAGAAAGGAAACCTCATCCCCAAGGGTGCAGTTTCTTTCAGCAGGCTCTATGATTTGCAAAACCGCTGTCAAGGGTGAAGAAACAGCAAAACCCATAGTTCCACCACAAAGAAAGAATAGAGCAACCTGGGAACAAACCACGATCTGAAGTTAGTCAATCTCGATATTTACTACACACCGCAGCGGCAAGCCTTTGTCCGCTTGTTCAAATAGTATCGGGATGTGTCCGCGTGGGCATATGATGACCTGAGTACATATGACATGCAAATAATCCAACACGGGATTTCAAGCAAAGAAGGATGCAAGCCATTGCAGCAAAAATTGGGTAAAACACATATGTCGCTTGAACCCCTTATACAAAAAGAACTAACTAAGTTGTTGGATGTTCAGATCACCTACAAAGTTTGTTATTTTACATGGGTTTCTAATTTAAGTTATGTACATAAGAAATCCGAGGAAATCCACTTATGCATTGATTTCATAAACTTGAACCATTCCCGGAACAAAAACAACTACCTCGTGCCATCATCAAAACCTATGTTACACGCAGAATTTGAAGCAGGAATGTTGTCTTCACCTAAAGGTCTTTCGGGATACCACTAGGTTTCGACAACGGAACCAGATAGTCTCATACTAGTTCACGAGAAGATTGGTCCTCACCCGTACTATCTGCAATCACTTGATGGGAGGATTGACAACCTTCTTGTCAACGACCAAGATCTCAAACATTGTTTTTCAGTAGGTCGGGCCGTGCCCTGTGCCATGTACATAGTCGGCTTACTGCTTATTGTTTTCACTTTGTTTGCTTTGCTTACTATTTTTTTTTATTTTTTTTTTCTTGATACCTAGCTCTTTTTTTTTTTGGAAATAAGCGTTGCCATCTACTGAGTTTTGGCTTTTTAATGAGTATGTGGCTAAGATCTAAAGAGACTTGTGATGCTTCACCAATTGGCCAGTCTTGTGTCCTTCTTCTTCATGCTTTGTTATAACCTTCGGCTGATGAAGTCTTGATGGAAAATATGATACGTTTGCAAGGGGAGATCTGGTCCAACCAGGAACCTGTGTCCACTCTGGGAATACCCATGCCTGTACTCAGCCTTCTGCTCTGTGTGTTCAAGCTCATCCATCTAGTAGAAACGGAGAAGAGGAAAATGTAAATGAGCAAACCTATGTCAAAGGTCTTACTTGCTTCTCTTAGGGAACAAACTCTTCTGCTCTCAATAAGTTTGGATCCCTATTTCACCCCAAAAATAAATAAATGCCTATGCACAGTCCTCTTAAAAATGCAAAGGCGAAAGAAGAGAAAGGCTTCCTGCACAGAAAGGTGAAGCATGCAACTCCACCGGGGTATTGACCCGGCTCGCTGGTAGTGGAGCAATGTGTGTGTTCCTGCATGACTCCGCTAGGGTATTGTCTAGGTCTGCTGGTAGTGGAGCAACACCAGAGATGAAAATTTATACTCTGAAAATTTTCAACTTGTGAGCCAAACTACCCTTCCTGATTTCAAAACACTGTGATCAAGATGAAACTTTTGTTGTGTTTCACTGAGTTGGCAAAAGGTGAACCATGTTTGTCCATGGGGTAAATGGGGAAGCCGAAGTAACCCGCACAGCGATTCAATATCTTTGAAAGAACAAGACCTTGTGCTGTCAATGAACCAAAACAAAGAAGTTGGAGTTCTACTAGTGTGTCGCCAAGTGTTGTAGCAGCTGTAACACCCTCCAAAATTTTGGCCTACATTCAATTTCGAAGCATCCCTTAAGTTTTTGCTTGATGTTTGCATGCACTCATGCTCACCTCGAGGGCTCGTGTGAGTCTTTTCACCCACCTCGCTTGACCGTTCAACAGGAAGCTTTTGCATGTTGATAACAATGTCTCGCTTGCGACCATGTTCTGGTCGTACACAAGGTCTCTGCTTCGTGTGTACATGTTGTGTTCGATATGTAAACATTTGTCACACTCACACATGAAGTAGTATACATTGTCGCACAAGTGTTGTCGCGGTCATCCAACGATCAATCACAAATGTCGTGCTTATCGATTCACACCATCAGTTAGTCATGTTAAGCATGAGTTTCTAGATGGTTTGAGTTGTCTCATCATCAAGTCATGTGAGTGTGTGTTTGCAAGGTCACTTATGCACATTTTCACTCACTCGCACACTTAGTCATTTTGTTGAAGTTCTGACGACCAGATCACCTTCTAACAGCCGAACCTTCACCCGCCATTGACTCGACCCACTGTCACCCAAAACAGCGCAGAAGCACCTAGCAAGCCATTTCAAGTTGTGCTGCCCGCAAGCTGATCAATCAACCCTCTTGATGGTCAACCGAAGAGTTTGACTGTAGAAATTTTGAATAATTTAACACATATTCACAGAGATTATCATGATCATACAATTATAAGTGGAACATGTATAATACATAATCTCCTCTACGTTGATCATTAATTTACAGAAGCAGAAACATTCACAGGCACACATAGAAGCATCAATCAAACTCAATAACACAGTATGTATCCCGGGGAAAGCATCTCGCTAAAAACCCCACACTATCTGTATATTAATGACTGAGAACATGTAACATTACAAAGTACAATGCTTATCACAAGCAATCCAGTACCAGCTCCACCTGTTACACACAATACAACTCAGATCTGATCTCCAAATCTATTCCACTGCTTGCCTGCCTCTCCAGCTCAATACCTGCTCAAGAACTGATGAGAATGGCTTACCAAACTCGTATTTTACCTGCAAATAATCACTCACACTCTGTTGGACGTGAGCACAGGCTAAAATTCTTGATGTTGGCCAATTCATTGGCATACTCAATCCCTCTGATTGTGCAAATCATCATGCACAGCTATAGTCACAACTGATAGCAATCTGATCCTCTAACACCTGTCCCTGCTGAACTGAACATGCATTGACATGTAACTGAGTTAACTGATGTATTCTATAGTTGCATTATGAGTTAATAACTTGTCAATTAATTAATAACTAATTCACCCAACTCATCTCTAGTCTATTGATCAGTTAAACTAAATACAACTAGTTTAACAAAGCTAAACTGAACACAACTCCATCAACTGCACCTCCAGTCCACTAAACTCAACTCACTTGAGTTCTAACTGAAGTCCTGCATGCAAATATTAGTCATCCCATAGGTAACCACGTATTTCCCTCTGGGATCTGCATGTAACACATCCATAGCTCATCCTGAAGTGCTCCAAGAGAATAAGATCAAGTTTATAGTCCAAATATTATTATGAGACAATAATATTTGACTTTTCTATTTTTGACAGCCAGTTTAAAAATAGACTTTGATCACTCACACTGTGATCACTCACACTGTGGTCACCCACACTGTGATCACTCATACTGTGATCATCCACACCGTGATCATCCACACTGTGATAAAAAATAGAACTTGCGCCATAATTTTCCTGCGGGCCCACTTAGTGAAGGTGACTCCTTTCCACTAAGCTCCATCATCTTGTTGCATTATCAACAAGCATTTCTTGTTGCACACTTTTCAACACTCCCTCTCAACAAGAAAGGCTTCCTCTCAAACCCGATCCTGTAACTCTAGAATGTTCTCCATGCAACACATCTGGCCGGTCCACTTGCTTTGTCATCAAAGTCTCTGACTGCTATTGTCTCTGTCAACTGAAAACTCTGCATCTCTGTGCTCTTCAGTATCTGACTGCTCTAGCCTCTGTCACTTTGATCTCTGACTGCATCTATGCTGCTGCTGGTTCTATCTCCTAGCATTGCATCTGCACTACACCTCCCAACTGACCTCCCTGTTGGGCTAGAAACATCCTCTGATGCTGAAGCTCTACCTGCTGCTGACAAGTGCTCCCTCTCTCACATCTGTGCTACTGCAACATCTCCATGCATCTCACACCATTGCACACCTCTCTCTGCCACCTAGCACTTTGCAAAAAACTTGTGCCTCTCGCATTGCTGCAGCCTGCTAGCTATGCGCTGTCTTGGGATTCCCTGCACTGTCGCTCTCTCTGCCGCTCCATCCGCATATATCTCTACCCAATCAGTCAGTTCTTGCTACTACACATCTAGGGCTCCCGTAGCAAGGTCTCATCCAAGAGGTTGGGTACCTCAAGGATCCTTCCCCTCTTCCTTGGGACAATCAATCCACATCACCCCACCTCCTACCTGGAGGTATGGTTGCATGCGATTCCTCAGCCCACCTGGCTCGAAGTTTCCCCCTACTAGAGGTCTCTAGATGAGTAGATGTCTCTACTCGATCTCCTCTCAGCTTCCCTTGTTGTGGCTACTCCACAACCTCTTGAAGCTGTTGCACCAATCGTGGCTCCTCCACAATCGTCTGAGACTTCTTCTGGCTCTGCATGTTGAGAGGTAATATACGCTCCCTCTCAAACACCAAGTCTCCATCAGTTGCCTCACTGCTCAAGGCTTTGCATGCATCTTGAACCTCAAGAGCATACAGGCTCTTGACCCGTGAACCAATCTACTTCACCTGTCTGGTGATGATGTGTCTAAGGAAAACCTTTCCCTTACTGAAGACGACATCATAGCCTCTGTCTTCCAACATCGCGATCGACACCAAGTTTCTCTTCAGTCCTGGTACATACTTGACATCGGTCAAGGTAAGGCGAGCTCCATGCTCCCTCTAAAAAATAACCGTGCCTACACCTGAGACACTATACTTCTCATCATTACCCATCCCTATGAGTATCTGGAGATCTTTCTCCTCCAAAGTACTGAACAAAATTTTGTCACTGGTCATGTGGAAAGAAGCTCCACTGTCAAGAAACTGACCACTTCCCATCATGGATGAAACCATTCATGCGAAGAGTGTGAAATCCAACTCAAACTGTGAAGCAAGTGCCTCACCTTCATATCCTTCCCCAGATCCCTTCTTGGACATCTTCTTTGGGCAATTAGTAGCATAATGACCCAACTCATGACAACAAAAGCATCTCACCTTCGCGTTGTCAACCTTCTTCCCATCATTGGAAGAATTGGATTCGGAAAGAGAAACCTTCCCCTTCCCCTTCTTCGCCTTACTCGCTAAGGCATAGTTCTCCTCATCCTGCATGGATGAAGAACCGTCTTTGGTGCTCCGCCTAATCTCCTCCTGCACAAGATCTGACCAAAGTCTCTCCCATCCTCGCAGTTTCTCCCTTCCATTCACTGAGTCCTGGTAGCTATGCCAACTCTTAGGAAGGTCAAGGAGTGCTAGACTCACCATCCTCATCCGACAGTCACCCCCACACTTCCCAGCTCATCCCGGCATTGGGTGAACTTCATGAGATACTGGGGCATACTGTCTCCATTCTCACACTGAATGTTTCTGAGTTTTATCTCTTTCTTTGGAATTAAATTCGAATTCCACCAGCTCAAAACTCAACCGCTTCCGATCTAGAATTCGTGAGAACAAAGTATTTCTTGTACAGAGATTGACTGTCTGGGCATTCACCAGATATCTCACCTTCCAAAAGAAGGATGAATCCAGAGGCTACTTGGCCCGATTACAGACTCTGCCTGAAGAAATAAAATGTAAACACTTTCTGAATAATAGATCCGATGATCAATCCTTGCTTGATATCCTGTAAAAATCTCTTCTACAAATCAAGCAGCTCTGATACCATGTAGAAATTTTGAATAATTTGACACATATTCACAAAGATTATCCTGATCATACAATTATAAGTGGAACATGTATAATACATAATCTCCTCTACATTGATCATCAATTTACAGAAGCAGAAACATTCACAGGCACACATAGAAGCATCAATCAAACTCATTAACACAATATGTATCCCGGGGAAAGCATCTCGCTAAAAACCCCACACTATCTGTATATTAATGATTGAGAACATGTAACATTACAAAGTAAAATGCTTATCACAAGCAATCCAGTACCAACTCCACCTGTTACACACAATACAGCTCAGATCTGATCTCCAAATCTATTCCACTACTTGCCTGCCTCTCCAGCTCAATACCTGCTCAAGAACTCATGAGAATGGCTTACCAAACTCGTATTTGACCTGCAAATAATCACTCACACTCTATTGGACGTGAGTACAGGCTACAATTCTTGATATTGGCCAATTCATTGGCATACTCAATCCCTCTGATTGTGCAAATCATCATGCACAGCTATAGTCACAACTGATAGCAATCTGATCCTCTAACACCTGTCCCTACTGAACTGAACATGCACTGACATGCAACTGAGTTAACTGATGTATTCTATAGTTGCATTATGAGTTAATAACTTGGGAATTAATTAATAACTAATTCACCCAAATCATCTCTAGTCTATTGATCAGTTAGACTAAATACAACTAGTTTAACAAAGCTAAACTGAACACAACTCCAGCAACTGCACCTCCAGTCCACTAAACTCAACTCACTTGAGTTCTAACTGAAGTCCTACATGCAAATATTAGTCATCCCATAGGTAACCACGTATTTCCCTCTGGGATCTGCATGTACCACATCCATAGCTCATCCTGAAGTGCTCCAAGAGAATAGGATCAAGTTTATAGTCCAAATATTATTATGAGACAATAATATTTGACTTTTCTATTTTTGACAGCCAGTCTAAAAATAGACTTTGATCACTCACACTGTGATCACTCACACTGTGGTCACCCACACTGTGATCACTCATACTGTGATCATCCACACTGTGATAAAAAATAGAACTTGCGCCATAATTTGCCTGCGGGCCCACTTAGTGAAGGTGACTCCTTTCCACTAAGCTCCATCATCTTGTTGCATTCTCAACAAGCATTTCTTGTTGCACACTTTTCAATAAACCGGGCAATCGCCTTGGGACTAAGTCCCCTCAAAAATTGTATAGAGGCTGCAGACCATGCCTGCTCCACTGACTGAGAAAATTGCATAGACAGGCCTGACAGACACCCAATGCCCATCCCTGTCTCCCTCAGAAAATTGCGTAGCTTTCCCAGCCAGTCAGTCGGTCGACTGCTCACCCAGAAAACTGTGCAGATTTTATGAGCAAGCCCTCTGCAACCCAGTAGTCTACTCATCTCAGAAACTGCACAGAGTTGGTCAGTAGGTCAGCCTCCCAACATCTGCATATTTTTTCCCGCCAGCATCTCCAAGCAGCCCACTTCCAGCTCCCTCCAGGAACTATGCAGTTTTTTCTACCAAGCTCCCACTGCCCACTCACTCCAAAAATTGTGCAGATTTTGCTTGCCCAACCCTCCTACAACCAGCATTGCTTCTCCAACAAATTGTGCAGATTTGTCCTCCAGCCGAGCCATATCCCTTGTACAGTCACTGTCGATCCAGATTTCCTGTCACCATCTCCCAGTGACTTTTGCGCAGTTTTCACCAGCAATGCCCGGAGCCCGCATCCCAGCTCAAAACTTGCCTCGCGTAGTTTCGTAACCTTGTCTTCTCTCCCGATCACCCACATCTAAAACGATCATGCATCATGGTAGACTAGGAGGTTTATGGATTTGATGTTGTCTCGTCGTGAGTGACTGCAAATACAGGTACACGAATAAACATGACGCGACGATGGATGGGATGAACAAGGGGAGTACATGAAAAAGGACATGTCCACAAATAGACAAACAAACAATGCATACGAAGAGATGTGTTAGCAAACAAATGATGATGCAAAGATGTGTTCACGGATGGACGAACATGCGAAGATGTGTTCACGGATGGACGAACATGCGAAGATGTGTTCGGTGTTTACTGTAGGAAATAGTAAATCATTTTGTTCAGTAATTAACAAATAGAAGAAAGATAATTAGTTGCTGTAGTAGAAATTTGGGCATCCAAATTTTCACATGGTATCATAGCTACAGATGAAACAAGAGAACAGTGCCAAAATAGCCCAGCGTTGAAGGAAGAAGGGAGTTCAAAATCCTTGCAGAGGCAGCAATTCAAATCCCTAGAGGGATTGCGCAGTTTAGGCCACGAGGACAATATTTTCGTGGTAAGACAAACAGACGAACATACACTTTTCGCAAACGGACGAACGTGTCAAGCATGTCAAAGTCCAAGCAATGATCAATGTGAAAATGCACCATCAAACGAACCCAATGACCATCGAAGACTCCACGAACCTTGCCATGCAGAGGAGAAGCTGTGACACACCATGAGGACATCCATCACCCAACAACATTGCAGCTCGACATGCACACCAGCAACAACATGAATGTACCAACATTGTCATGTTAAGTCTTTTCATGAGTCATGTTGTCCACATCACTATAGTGGGCCCTATTATTGATCAATGTAATATAACGTGGAAGTCCAAGAGACCCACTTGTCATATGAAGAGTCATGTAAAGTTAAAAGGTCATGAAATTCAAACAGTCATGAGGGAAGTTGAACAGTCATAAGGGTCAGTTTTACCCTTGGCTATAAATAGCCCTCATTTGTACATGCAAAAGACTTTTCACCTTGGCTCCTCCCACATAGCCTTGAGAGTCTGTAATATTTTCTTTGAGGAGTAAGTAGTGGCTCCAACACCCTGTCCACGGGGTTAGTGATGTATGGTGTATCGATGTGTCTTGGAACTTTCACTTAATTCAAAAACTTGCTAACAAGCCAGCACATTTTCATACATGTGTTGTAATTGTTTGTAATATTTGTCTTGAACACTTGTAATACATGTTGCTTTAACCTATGTTTAACACTTGACATTATTCAGTTGTTCTAATACATATATTAATGAAAATGTGTTGTATAAGTTGTTAAAGTTTTCGTGCCATGTTGGTTACCTCCCGAACATTAGACATAACCTTTCACATAAACTCGCTATAACGACTGTTGCACTCGCGCGGATTGTCCGCTAAGTGTTGTATGTGCTATCTTCATTTGTGTGTTTTCGCTGCCGCATCCATGTGGGTTGCTCCTTTGAAAGCTACACATGTCCTGTTGTGTTGTATGTTCCTAACAGAGTTGGGCTTCCTCCCATCCGACTTGGGACTCACTCCCACCCTCTCTCTCTCTCTGCAGTGAGAGAACCTTGACACAAGTAACACTATCAATCACCAGGCACATGAACCTCGCTACTCGAAGACAAAGAAGACACTCTCTTGTGTTGACAAGCAAGAGCTAAGGCAAGCATTTAAGATAATGGCAACTGGGCCATCATACCGGATGGGACTCCCACACCAAATGGTGTGAGATCTAGTTGGGACTTCATACCAAGGTGATCCCCTGAATGTTGGTGGGTCCAACACCGTCAACAAGAGGGTTCAAAATTTTATTCAAGTATTTAGGCATTTTTTGTGTTCTTGTCATGATTTCACTTACCGAAAACAAGCTACTATCCATTTACTGGAGGAAGGCCATAGCTCTGAAAATGGGATACTCTAGTCATGTAATTCATCCATCATCCCCCTTGGCCTGGGAAACAAGTTCCATATTATTTTAATGTATGCAATACAACTTAGGTTTTTGAGGTCTGACACATTCAAAATGAAGTAGGTCATGAGCATCCTCATTGTTTCGGCTCTCCGTGAGGTAAAAAACATATTGGTTGATGATTTGAAAGAGTGGCCTTCCCTAGGATGGGTAACACATCCCCTTGTACATTCAAAATAGAAGGAACTTTATTCAGAAAGCATGGCCAATTCTAAACTTTTCAAGATTTTCTCAGGGCCTTTGCCAAAATTATTCCACGTAAACCACAATTCAAGAGAGTTTGAGCTCTGGAATTTATTAGTATTGTACATTCCCAACTAAGCTTTGAAGGAAAACCAAGCATATTTTTCCACTTGGTGCTGTCAAACCAATAACATTCCTTCCTTGTTGATTTTGCACCATGTTAACACTCCCATAGACAATTTGGGAACCTTAGGCAACTCATAAACCATCCATCATTGTTGAGGAAAAAAAACTCATAAACTATCAATCACCAAAAGGCTATCTTTTTCTCTACATCATTAGCATCTAGATACATACATATTGGCCAATCCAATTTGATGGTGTTGTTTGCATAACCACATCATCTTGTTATTTGGTATATATGATTGGGATTCTAATATTTGGAAACAACCATTTTTATGTAATAACGACCTTACCAATTTTATTAGAGACTTCAACTTGAAGTAAGGTTTTGGTCCTCATTTTAGCATGCATAGGTGTTGTCCCCCACATCCGTAACTCTTGCAATTTTAACAATATAATTAACCAAATTTATTGGTGCTTATTGGATCATTTTTCCTCCAATAATTAGATTTGTAGGTGCAATTCAAGCTTGGGTGTTTATTGTCCCAACAATTTTTCTTTGCATTGAGCTCATTAGTTCTATTACTCTAGTTTTCTGTTTCCTTTACTTCAATAGTTATAGTTTTAATTCGATTTGGATGCATAAATGTTGATAGTTGTTCTCATAACTTAAGAAAATGCCAATATGTGACTGTGTATGAGTTGGAATAAAGCTTCATGATGTTTGTAAAAGAAATGGGGTAGTGAGTGTGGGTTGTAACAACACCCCGAGGGAATGGGCCTATGGCAACAAAGCTCATTACCACAATCCACAATAACAAAACTTCGACGAAGAGGAGTTCAACCCTTGGGGAATGAAAGGTAACACCCCTCTATACTCATCAGTGGGACAATACTCTCACATGCCCACTTTAGACCTTCAAAGGCAGTGGAAGTGCATGCATGGTCAAGCAAGATCAAGTTTGCATTCAAGGCACAACACATTCATGGCGAGGGGGTAAGTTAAATGTGGCTCTACAACATTTTCATGTGGGTTGGATGTGGCAAGTGCAACCCATACTTGGGGAGCAATATGGATTACTAGAAACTCTAGAGGGGTCTTTGGTGAGTTTGTAGATGGATTAACTTAGGGATAAAATTGCAATTGGGATAAGTCATATGATTTTCAACTCATGCAATTGTTCTAGAAAGGACATGTCAATTGAAGAATACACTAAAAAGTTTGCAGTCTTGGAATTAAAAGCCAAACTTGAATTTTAAAATTATCACAATCAAAAAATCCTATTTGTTTGCATGCTTAGGCTGAAAACTAGCCTTTCCAACCAGAGGGGGCTCCCTCTATGAGTCTGTTGTCTAATGTCACTTCAAAAATAGTTCATATGATGAAACAAAATAGCCAGATCTTCTGTGAAAGAGGAACTAGAGTTTATAATTTGGTTGAAACTTGATAGATCTAAGAAGAGTTCCATTAAGCATGGAGTCAAAGTTATCAATAACTAGTGATAAGACAGATTGACAACAAAGGTCAGGTAGACAATGCATTCAAGTTACTAAATTCATTGTAGTATGGTAGTAGCATTAAAAATTAACAGTCCATTACATAAGAGCATCAACCATGGACGAATTCTAAAATAACTTTAGAAGAAGGGGTGGAAGTATTTAACTATATGAATTCAGAGTATCAAATATGAATTCTAAACCATTGACTTTCAACTAAATACTGGAAGATCATACATTCAATGGAAAACTGAGATAAAGATAAACATTCACAATAAGAAATGACACACTTGAAAACATTGGCACAAGAATATTTGTAGTGAAAAGCTTTTGTACCTCCGTATTGATATAATTTCTTCAAAATATTACAAAATACAATAGTCTCTCTCTAAAAAAAAATCAAACACCCTGCTATTATAAATCATGAAATATATAGGAAAATACATATAAGTATTTGCATATTGTTCTCAGAATCATTAATTACAAATTCTAATAATGGAATGTTTCAAAACAAAGATCTCGATCTCAAAGAGAAAGTCTTCAATTACAAATTGTCTTCTTAGTCTTCAAATTGTTTGCCATCTGTGCAACTGAAAATCCTCATGGATTCTCCTTCTTGAAACTGTTGGATTCTTCTTCTGGAAGCTGCTAAAAAAACGGACTATTGATTATGCTCCTAAAAAAGGGTCAACTGACTTCTTATTTTGATTTGTTCAAACTAATATTGAGAGGGATCAATCCTTATGATGATTCACTTATTTTGTTTTCCCAAATAAGGGAATTGTTGTTGACCAGTTTTGCCTCCTGGATGTATGCTCAAAATTGGTTGACTACTTTCAACTTCCTGGTATCTTGAGCTTTGTTTTTCCCAGTCTCTCGATTTGCTTCCACTAAATTTTAGTGGGAATACCATAATCTACCAATTATGTAATAAGAAATTATAACTCAATACAGGATGCATGAGAAATGGAAGGTAAATCTGCTTTAATCAACCTGAATTGGTTTAAAATTTCAAAATCATCATTTAGCTTATTCACAATGGTATCTCCTTTCAACCCCTTGTCAAGATATTCAAATTTTGAATGATCCATTTGGACCTAAGTCAAAAAAAGATGATAAACTTCCTATGAAAACAGTTTGCCATTATTATCCCAAAAGGAAGGGAGACCCTTTTTGAAAAGCTTAATGAACAAATCCTTGAAGTTTCATACATCATGTTTCATCTACTTTGTCTTTGCCTTCACACTGCACGTAAAATTATATTTTATTATAATCTTTTTAGCCCAAATTATAATAATAATCCTATATTTTACACCAAGTGTCTGCAAATATGTATTAGAAGCTGAGTTTAGGAAGTGAATTACGTTTTGAGCCCATTCTAATGGTCTTCTTAACAATGTTTTGTTTAAAACCACACATTTGTGAAGGGTTGTACTTGCTACAAAATTCTTGTCTTCTACAAATTTCAAGTATTACCTAAACATAGTGATATCTACTGCTAAAGAATCCCAAAGAATGTGCTTTGCTCCTTACAAAGGAGTCTTTCCTTTAATCTAAACTTGAGATTGGCCACCTTTACTGTAAATCCTTATTATCTTTTTGGCTTTGGCTATCTCTTACCTCTCTTTGTGTTGCTTCTTGTTTAAGTTTTTGGTTCTCTTCCTTTAGTTCCTTTATTTCATTATCTTTCAAATTAATTTGGGACATGGTTGTCACCAAATCTTCAGTATATATGTATTTTCTTTTGAATGGGACTTGCAATTGCACTCCTTAACAGTAAAGCTTGCTTTTCCTTTCTGTAAATCCTGCTTTTCCTTTCTATAAACGCAAATTTTTCGCCTTAAAGTTTATTACCTCTTGCTATAATGATTCTTTCTCTTGTTCAATTACTATTAGCTCTAGAGTTTGTATATGTTCTGTTGTTGAAATTTTCATCTTCTTTTTAAGATTTTGACTGGTATTTTCTTTTCTTTCCTTTTCTTTTTTTTTCAGTATGAAAAAATCTTGATTGTATTATATAAAAGATATAAGAAACAACATATTAGATCTAGATATAGCCATATAAAGAGATATAACCAACCCCGTACAAATACGGTAGAGGAAGGAAAGTAAGTCCTGGTATGACATATGACCAAAAATCCCCCATAATAAGTGAAAAGACAGAATAGATATGTGCTTCAAAAGAAACAATCAACCAGAAGGATGAACAGATAGTGTAATAGCGAATCCAAAAAAGTCCAGTAATCCAAAAAGGTTCACATCTATCACCAGTAAAGGAAAATGCAGAAATACTATAAATCGGAATCCTGAGAAAACGTACCTAGGAATTCTACAATATAAAAAAAGGTTATGTACCAAGGGGAGAGAAATCCTAAATGGAATAAGTATCTGCTTCAATTTTTACATCCATATTCCAGAAGCCCATTTGATAAGAGAGTCCTTTCTTTGATAGATGCTACTTTTTAATATGATTCTTCCCTGTGACATGATCAATTATTATTTTGGAATCTCCGAAAATCTGAAGGGATTGAATATTTAGAAAACAGCTGAAAGTAAGAAGTCTTGCTAGCGCCATTGCCTCTGCTTTGTTATTGGTTCCCTTCCCCCCATTCCAGAAGATTTGAAATTGTTGATCTTTATCCATAACAATAAGGACCCCACATCCACATATGTCATTTTGTGCTGCCCCATCAAAATATGCTCTTGGGAAAACCATAAGATCTGGTGATTGCTCTGTTTGATTTGTCTTGCTATACTGAGAAATTTTGGTAGGGATAGTGTTATAGAGAGAGATAATGTTTTCAAAAACAACCACGAAGCCCTCCTTTTTGTTTTGAAACAAAATATTATTCCTCCATTTCCATATACACCAGAGAACTAGTTGAATGATTGGCCTCCATGATTCTTTCTAACTACTCCACCAAACAAAAGCTTCTTTTATTGAAGGATGTGATACATAGTTAAAACCAAAGTATGCAGCAAGGTTACTCCAAAGTTGCTGGGATATAGGACATTGAAAAAACATATGATAATTATTTTCTTCAGCTGATTTGCAGATATAGCAATACCCAGGCCCTGACCAATTCCTCTTCTGCAAGTTTTCCCATGACAGATTTTTATTATGGAAAACCAACCATGAGAAAATGATGGTTTTATAAGGACATCCTGTTTTCCATAATACTACTGGAAAGATGGAAAGAGTTTGAGAACAGTTTATACTGATAAGATTTGAGTAGATATCTTTTACCCTGACTGTCTCCAAACCACTTGTCCCCCTCCATATAAGGACATCATCTTCCTTTGTTCGAAAAAAACCATTGTTCCTTAAACAGCATTTAATCTGATCCCACTAAAGCACTAATACACCTGTCATTCCCATGGATGAGGCATCTTTCCAGGTTGGAAAAGGACCCTGCCAGTCCGCAATAACCTGATTCCATGTGAAATACCCTTTTCTATGAAAGAAATTCAATAGCAGCTGTGATATATAGATATCATCCCCCCACCCACGATCAGATCAAGCCCAATATAAATCTTTTTTCCTGTTTGTAAGCTCCAGACCAAGTTTTTGAGAAAGATAGATTCAACCTTATGAAAGCTCATCCAAATTGTTGATCCTTGTGAGGACCCAATCTTCCCCATCCTGTACCAATATGAGATATCTTTGCTAGCCATATATTTTTTCTTGATAGATTTGCTCCATGAGCCATCCCCAAAAACTCCCCTCCAAAGAGACTTGCATAATAATGCCTTCCCAAAAGTCCTCAGATCCAAAATACCCCAACCACCTTGCTTCTTTGGTAAAGAGAGATCAGATAATTTTGATAAGTGATATTTTCTTTTCTCCATATTACCTCCCCAAATAAAATTTGCAGTCATTTTATTCATCAGATGAATGATACTCGCTGGAATATAATAAAGATGAGCCCAGTACACAACTAATTGGACCAGAACTGATTGAGTAAGTACCGCTCTACCTGCCATTGAAAGACACTTATATTCCCACCCAGAAATCCTTTTAAAATATCTATCCAAAATCCATTGCCAATCTGATTTAGTATATCCTTTTGCTTTTAAATGAAACCCCAGGTATTTCATACCTTCCTTTATGGGCTTCACCTCTATCCCAAACAGCTGAATCAGATATTCTAGTACTTCCATATTAACATCTCCATGATAAAAAGAGGATTTTGATTCATTTATATGTAGACAAGTCGCTTTTTGAAATCTATCCAAAATATCATGAAAACTTTCCCATGTAAGTCTGCAGAGCATACCAAATATCAAGATGTCATCCACAAATAAATTGTGGGAGATAAAATTATTCCTGTTGATCTTCAAAGGCCAGCACCTATTTTCCGAGACCGCCCTATTGATGTGAAGGCTTAATGAGTCCATAGCCAAAATAAACAATAGAGGGGATAAAGAGCAACCCTGACACAGACCTCTAGCAGCTGAGAAATAGGTGGAAGGCAAACCATTTATGATGATTGCATAATTTACTTTTTCAACGCAGGCCATAATCCAATTTATCAGCTGAGAATTTAAACCAATTTTTGCAAGAAGACATCTAATAAAACCCCAGTCAAGGCAATCATATGCCTTTCTAAGATCAATCTTCAGAATGACTGCTTCACTTTTTTAGAATGCATAGTGAACAAACTTTCCTGGGTGTTTGCTACAGCATCCAGAATATTCCTTCCTTGGAGAAAACCATGTTGGTCCTGAGTCAAACACCTGGAAAGAATACCTCGAATTCTTCCAACAATGATTTTTGAAATAATTTTAAAGGAGATGTTGCAGAGTGATATGGGTCTGAAATCCAGGAAGGAGGATACTTCCGATTTTTTCGGAATGAGAGCTATATAAGTCGAGGAAATAAGCTGATTAATGTTGCCTGATATTCTTGATTCCTCTACCATCCCCAATAAATCATTTTTAATGAGATCAAAGAAGTGGATAAAAAATTCAATCGTCTAGCCATCTGGGCTTGGACTTTTGTATTTTTTGAAGGATTTCATAACCCCCAAGAGTTCCTCTTCAGAGACTAGCTTGTAGAGGCACTCATTTTGAACATCATCAAACATTTGAGGGTATAGGTCAATACCCCAGATAATATCCTCAATCCTAACATCCTCAGATCTTTTGTATTGATTTTCAAAGTATTTCACAGCCTCATTTGAGATGTCTTTCTGAGTGTGAAGATAATTACCCTCCTCATCATTTATCCCCCAAATAGTATTTCTTTCACACCTAGAGTTTACAAACCTGTGAAAAAAATTAGTATTTCTATCTCCCTCTTTTAGCCAAATAGCACGACTTTTCAGTCTCCATGAGGCTTCTTCCATATCCAGAATCTTTTGTTTTTTCATTTCTAGCTCTTTTATACGACAGCGCTTTTCTAAAGAAATGGAATTTTCTGTCAAGACACCAGCGATCCTTTCCAATTCCATTTGAATGTCTTGAAGGGCCTTCCTATTAAGTTGTCTTTTCCTGAATTGCCACTCTTTTACATATTTTCTAGTAGATGAAAGTTTGTCTATAAAAGACAAGGTAGGGGAAGATTGGTCCAGTGGAGGGAAGTCATTCCAGGATTTTTTAATGAGATCATTAAAATCAGAATCCTCCAACCAGATTCTGTTAAACTTGAAAGGATAGCCTTTCCTGGACCCTTGATTCCTCCATCTAAGAGATATCGGTCTGTGATCAGAAATGAAACATTTTTCAATATTTGATACAGGCATTCCCAAACGGTCAATTATACTTTCATGGATAATAAATCGATCTAACCTCTTTGCAATATATGCTACCTCATTTCTACCATTGTCCCAAGTAGGAACCATCTGGGGGGGGGGAAATATCAACAAAATTTTGGTGAAGCATCACATTTTTTATAAAGCCAGCTAAAGGGTCAATTTTCCTACCACTGCCCCATACTTCTTCAGAATTTAAGGTAACATTCAGGTCACCAACAATCATCAAAGAATCAATGTCAAATAATTCTGATGACAAGAGTCTGTCCCAAAAAGGGAACCTATCCTTGTATGGGCCATATATATTCAAAATATGAAAGGGGCCAACATAACCCCGAAAATTTGCAGAGAGCAGGATGCCGGCAATACATCTAAAAGCCCTTGCCTTAATCCAGTCAGGATCCCATAGTACCACCAGCCCCCCCGATTGACCAATAGCCTCAGTAGCCACAATGTGCCAAAAAGGAAACATCCGCCTATAGTAGGAAATGGATTCAGGAACACCATGCATAGTCTCTTGAATAAGAATAATTTTGGGTTGAACAGAGAGAAACAGATTCTTTAGGGCCAAGAATTTTTGGTCTGCCCCTAGACCTCTAATGTTCATTGAAAGTATGTAAGTCATGATGGTCTATTTTTAGGCAGGCTTGCTCTAAGAGGCCCATTTGCAGACAGGTCGATGATGGGGATATCAATGAGAGAGAGGTCTCGGATCTCAATGCCAGATATGTCCTTCTTGCCCTGGAAATGCCTGCTTCCTCTGTTATGCTTTCTCCTAACAGTTATGTTCTTTGTCGAATTTGGACTAATATGTGGAGAAGATGGCTTTCCAGGTTTGTGGATCGTGAGAGGATGTAGTTCAAGAGATTTTTTACTCAGTAGAAAATCAAGGTCACTACCCACAGAGTTTATGGGAGATGAGACAGGTGAGTTTTGGGGAGTGACAGATATGCATGGTTCTTTTCCTTTTTCAAAGGGAAGGAATTTTTTTTGGGGGGATGGGGAAGATGATGGGATATATGTGATGTGAGAAGCAGAAGGAATGTCATGAAAAGGAGGGGGAATGGGTTCAGAAGGGGATATTTCTTTATCAGCAGGAGGCTCTGGGGGATATTGCTTAATAATATTATAATCCACCCTCCCAAAAGGAGTGACCGATCTTCGGTATCTTTCGGATAAAAAACTGTTCTTCAGAGAATTTGTCCTAGGGGAGATATGTGTTGGAAAAAATACTGAGAGGAGGGGTGAATCAGTATTTTCAAATTCTTTTCAATATATCTTCCTTATTTATACTTTGAATAATTCTTCAAATATTGATCATTACTTTGTATGTCAGTATCATAAAATAATGAGCAGGAACAAGAAAAGCAAATAGTCACACAAAAGAACACCAGATATAAGGTGGAAACCCAATGTGGGTGAAAACCACCTGCTGCAATATGTCTCTATCTTCTTTTAATAAGAAACTCCTTTTACAATGATTTTGTACTGGTGCAGTCATTTACCAGTACGCAGGCTACAACCTGCAGAGAGCTACAACTCTCTCTCTCGTTTTCCAGTCTCTCCTGGAAGGGAGCTACAACCCCCTACTTCTTTTCTTTCAAGGACCACTTTTCATTAATTTTCAGACTGGATCCAAGAACATCAAAAAAACCCATCAACTACACTTGCATCATCAATCTCTGATTTATCCAATACTGAATCAATGCTTTCACCAAAGCCAACCCGCATACAGATCTGCAAATATTTCCTTATAATTTTGCAGTTGTTCCATACATCAGACATACCCAGATCATAACATGCATCAATAATTCAGATCTATAAATTCATTCTTTCAAATATTTAGATATTAGTTAACCCAGATCATTAGATTTATAGATCAAGCGTGTGCCACATATCACAGATCAAAATCATATAGAGATACCACTATTCCAGCCTTAAGATTTTGACCCATCAATAGAACTTATCCTTCTCCTTACACTCAGGTTCCTTCTTCATTCAGATCCAGATCTGCACCATAACCCAATCACCATATTCCAGATCTAGCACTTTATCAGATATTCAATAATTCAGAAGATGCTTTGCCAAATGATCTCCTTCCTCTTTTATACCCTTAGTCCTTTCTCAATACCACAGTCCAAAACCATAGGATCAAAAAAACTGTTGGACTAATACCATGAACCAACCATGAAAGTGCGTGAGATCAACACTTTTGGATGCAATACCACGGACCAAAACCATAGGATCAAAAACTGTCAGACTAATACCATGAACCAACCATGCGTGAGATCAACACTTTTGGATGCAATACCACGGACCAAAACCATAGGATCAAAAACTGTCGAACTAATACCATGAACCAACCATGAAAGTGTGTGAACTTTTCTCTTGCATGAAGGGAACTTTTCTCTACATGAAAGTGCGTAAACTTTTCTCTACATGAAATAAACTTTTCTCTGCATAAAAGTGCGTGAACATTTCTCTATATGAAATAAACTCTTCTCTGCATAAAAGTGCATGAACTTTTCTCTACATGAAATAAACTTTTCTCTGCATAAAAGTGCGTGAACTTTTCTCTACATGGAATAAACTTTTCTCTGCATAAAAGTGCTTGAACTTTTCTCTACATGGAATAAACTTTTCTCTGCATAAAAGTGCGTGAACTTTTCTCTACATGGAATAAACTTTTCTCTGCATAAAAGTGTGTGAACTTTTCTCTACATGGAATAAGCTTTTCTCTGCATAAAAGTGCGTGAACTTTTCTCTACATGAAGGAAACTTTGTTGCACTAAAATTTATCATTTGTGTGATTTTCCATCAAGGACAACACTTGTCTCATAATGCCAACAATCTCCCCCTTTGGACTTGTCATACTGAGAATTGTCATCTGATATTTCTTCTGTAGATTATCTAAATATATATAAGTGAGTTGATCTTCTATGAGTTGTTTGCCATCAAGTACAACACATGCATCATAATGCCAACAATCTCCCCCTTTGGACTTGATGGCAACAATACCAAATCACTCTCCCCCTTTGACATCAAGGGCAAAGGGCGAACCAAGATATTCTCTTTCCTAGAAAGGCATTCTGCTGTTCATACTCCCCCTGAGTACCTGTTGAAATCTCTGAATGAACTCCCCCTTTGTATATGCCAAGGTGTACCAATCTGTTCATGCTACATGCTGAAAGCTCTGCTCTTTCTGAATTGTGTTGTTCATTCTCCCCATGACTGTAGGAAAGATCTACAAAACCAAAACTTATACATCATGAAAGAGATAGAGACGTATTGCAGCAATATTCAGACCAGCATCCATGATCTCCTTCTGTACTTCCTCCATAATGCCAACAATGCATGATATGCTCCCCCTGAACCTGTGCCATTCGATCTTCGACCAATGTACAGATACACTTCAGATGAACCTTGCGTACAACCAACAATCAGAAGAGATTCAACAACAAGATGATACATCAACAACCCCCAGCTTTTGCATGAGGTATTCAAAGGTCTCCCTAGGCAATGGTTTGGTGAGTATATCAGCAACCTGTTCCTTAGAAGGAACATACTCCAACTTGACCTTTTGTTCAAGCACTTGTTCCCGGAGAAAGTGATACTTGATTGGTATGTGCTTGGTTTTTGAGTGCATGACTGGGTTCTTTGAAATGTTGATTGCACTTGTATTATCACATAAGATGGAGATAGGTGGTGTACAAGTGATTTGAAAATCCTGCAGGGTCTGCGTCATCCAAAGGAGTTGAGTGCAGCAAGATGTAGCAGAAACATATTCTTCTTCAGCTGTAGACAAGGCAATCGAACTCTGTTTCTTGCTGAACCAAGATACTAATCTGGAACCCATAAAGAATGCACCACCACTTGTGCTCTTCCTGTCATCCACGCTTCCGGCCCAATCTGCATCAGTATAAGCATGAAGTGTGAGATCTGTATCTCTAGGATACCATAAGCCATAATTTTGAGTCCCTTGAAGATATTTGAAGATTCTCTTTACTGCCTGAAGATGAGTTTCCTTTGGATTTGCCTGAAATCTTCCAACTATTCCCACTGCATGCATGATGTCTAGTCGGGTACCTGTCAAATAAAGTAGACTTCCAATCATAGATCTGTAGGTTGGTTGATGTACTGCTGCTGATTCATTATTTGCACTGAGGCTACATCCTGTGACCATGGGTGTACATACTAGTTTTGCATCTTCCATGCCATATTTCTTCAAAATCTGCTTGAGATACTTGGTTTGAGACAAGAAGATCCCTCCTTCCTTTTGTTGGATTTGCAGGCCAAGAAAATATGTCAATTCTCCAAGCAAGGACATTTCGAATTCTTTCTGCATCACCAAGGCAAAGCTTTGACTCATAGATTCTTCATTGCTGCCAAAGATAATGTCATCTACATACACAACAAGTATTAGCAATTTGTCATTTTCAATTTTTATATAAAGATTGCTATCTGCTGATCCTTTTGAAAAACCTTGTTGATGAAGATATTTGTC
Source organism: Pinus tabuliformis (assembly GCA_031772625.1). Classification (NCBI taxonomy): domain Eukaryota; kingdom Viridiplantae; phylum Streptophyta; class Pinopsida; order Pinales; family Pinaceae; genus Pinus; species Pinus tabuliformis. The sequence continues at coordinate 421,969,807 of CM062819.1, read as the reverse complement.
CAAACGATAGTAGCAAGCCCTTGGAGCTTGTTTAAGACCATAGATAGCCTTTTTCAGCCTGCATACAAGATTTGGATCATTTCCAAGAATGAACCCATCTGGCTGCTCAATGTATACTTCTTCTTCTAAGTCTCCATTCAGAAAGGCTGATTTCACGTCCATTTGAAATACTTTGAACTTTTGAAAGCTTGAGAGAGCAAGGAACATTCGGATGGCCTCAAGTCTTGCAACAGGAGCAAAAGTTTCCTCAAAATCTATTCCTTCTTGCTGCGCATACCCTTTACAAACAAGTCTTGCCTTGTTTCTAATTACTTCCCCATTTTCATTCAACTTATTTTTGAAGACCAATTTTGTCCCTATAACATTCTTATCCTTTGGTCTAGGAACCAACTCCCAAGTGTTGTTCTTTTCGATCTTCTCAAGTTCTTCATCCATTGCTTTGACCCAAAATTCATCTTTGCATGCCTCTTTTACATTTTGTGGTTCAGTGGAGGAGAGTAATGCCAAATAGCTTGAAGCTTCTGCATTTGTTCTTCTTGTTTGTACACCTGCTTCTTTCTGCCCTAAAATCTGAGATTCTGGATGATTCTTCTGAACGTACTGGGATGGAGTCTTCTCTTCTATTCTTATCTGTTCCTCTAGTGCTCCTTGAGGTTCTTCTTCTTCATCATTCTGTCTTTGAGGGTAGTCTTCATCTTCTTCAATATTTTCATGATTTACTTGCCTAGGAATGTATCCCTTTTCATCAACCACTACATCAATGCTTTCAACAATTCTTCCAAGTCTTTTATTGTAGCACTTATATGCTTTGTTGTGTGGAGAATAATCAAGAAGAATGCCTTCATCTGCTCTAGGTTCAAGTTTGCCAAGTTGCTCATCAATATTCTTAATATAGCATTTGCTCCCAAAGATTTTGAAGTGCTTTACCGAAGGAGTCTCACCATACCAGAGCTCATGAGGAGTTTGAGTGCTGTTCACTCAGACATTTGTTTTGTTGAGAATAAAAACCGCAGCATATGCGGCTTCACCCCAGAAAGTTGCGGGAGTTCCAGACTCATCCAGCATAGCACGAGCCATTTTTTGGACTGTTATGTTCATCCTTTCCACCACTCCATTTTGCTGAGGAGTTCTAGCTGTAGAGAATTCTCTTCTTATCCCATGTTCTTCACAGAAATCGAAAAATTCATTTGAGGTAAACTCCCCACCTCTGTCAGACCTGAGGCACTTAATTTTGTAACCTGATTCATTTTCAACCAAGGCTTTGAAGGATTTGAATTTCTCGAATGCTTCGTCTTTGTGCTTCATAAGTCCTAACCAAACAAACCTGGAGAAATCGTCAATGAATAATATCAAGTATTCTTCTCCTCAAGGTGTCCTTTTCCTAAATGGACCACATACATCTGTATGGACTAGCTCAAGAGGCATGCTAGCTGATCCTTCCTTCTCTGGAAAGTTAGTTCTGGTTTGCTTTCCAAACTGACATGATTTGCATATGGTGTTGTCTGGTATTTTGATATCTGGAAGACCACGAACTCCCTGATATTTGCATGCTTTCCTTATTTGTGAAAAGCTTAGATGCCCCAACCTCCGGTGCCATAACCAGTGTTCATCATCCTTGCCTAAATAACATTGTTGTTGTCCTTCTTCAAATATGTATAGATTATTTGGAGTTCTTCTACCTTTGATCACTATTTCACCTGTATCAATATCACGAACACGACATCCGTTTGATCTAAATATCACCTCGGTTCCTTGATCACACATCTGGCTGACACTTAGAAGATTATGCTTCAATCCATCAACATACAAAACATTTCCAGATTTGACCTTTTCTTTTAACTGAGCAGTGCCTCTTCCTTTTATAGCTGCAGGAGTATCATTTCCAAAAGAAACTTTGTTTCCCTTTTCTAAAGCAGAATATGGTTCAAGTTTTTCTTTATCACCTGTCATATGTTTCGAACATCCACTGTCAATGTACCATAAAATTTCTTGTCCTTCTGCATAAAATACTATCCCACATCTTTCTGTTTGTGGTTCCTTTATTCTCCATGTTCTGGTGCTTGAGGCTTGTTCCTTTGTCTGCTGAAACCTACTCCTGCATTCAGAATCTTCATGACCAAAGTTATTGCAAATAGAACATTCAACTTCATTTTCAAGAGCCGAAAAGTTGTTATAGGTCCTTTTTGTAATCCCAATCATACTTCTTTGTTTTTGAGCTTCTCTAGTCATGATTGTTTTATATGCAACACATTGAGCTACTTTGTGACCGAAGTTATGGCAAGAGAAACATTGCCCATTGAAGAAACTTCTGCGATTATCAAATCTACCGGCCAAATGATTGTAATTTCTATTGTCATCCATTCTTGAAGCAAATTGAGAAGATTTTACCTGTGGCTGGTTGTAGCTTTTTTTCATCCTTAAGACAGATTGCCCCTGGTTTACCTGATAGTCTTTGTTCGTTCTTGATGTAATTCGTCCCTGCTTTACCTGGTGATCTCCATTGTGCTTTTGCTCATTCCTTCTTGCTGCATCAAGATAACTCTTTGAGGTGGATGCTTGAGATGTTTCTCCATTATACCCCAGACCTGTCTTGTTTAGCGGAGAACGCTGTACATTGATGATCTCATCCAGAGTTTCAGATCCTTTGACAAACTTAAGATTAATAGCCTTTGTTTTCTCAATTTCTTTTCTAAGGTCAACAATTTCACCTTCTAACTTTTCAAGATATTTTTCTTTTTCATCAATTTGAAATTGTAGAGTATCAATGATCATATTCTTTTCTTCTATACATATCTTAAGTCTAGAAATCTCTTCATAAAAACTATCCACATCTATAGCATCCATGTAATCATCATCTTCAAATGCCATTAAAATTTTATAGTCATTACCTCGTTCATCTTCATCACTATTTGATAGACCATCACTGTCTTCATGAGTGTAGTAGCTTTTCTTATTTGCATTCTGTTTCTTGTTCCATCTAGCAGGTTCCTTTCCTTTGTCAATCTTATCCTTATGAGGACATTTGGCAGCATAATGACCTACTCTTCCACAAGCAAAACATTTAAAAGGTAGCTTACCTCTGAACCTTCCAGTACCCCGTTGAAGATTTCTGACAAAATTTGATTCTTCTTCTTCTTCTGGCACGTGACTTGATTCATAGTAGCCTCCTTTGCCTGAAGCCTTAAAAGCAGCTTCTCTCCTATCTGATGGACCTCCTTTTCTCATTTCATAAGCAGTTAGAATTCCGTGTAGCTGAGACATAGTAAGAGTTCGTAGATTTTCCTTTTCTTCTATTGCAGATACTTTAGATTCAAACTTGGGGGACAATGATCTTAGGACTTTTTCAACCACAACAGCCTCTTTTATTTCTTCACCCAAGTTTTTCATACAATTAACAATCTCCTCTACCCGAAGGAAATAGTTAGCCACACTTTCATCATTATACATTCTGAGATTCTCATACTGAATCCTGAGGGTTTGAAGTTTTGCACGTTTTACCTGTTCATCTCCTTCGTAGCTCAAAACAATCTTGTCCCATATTTCTTTTGCAGATTTATATTGCATAACCTTCACGAATTCATATTAAGATAGACATCCTAGAAGAGTATTAACCGCCTTTGCATTTGTTTCATATTTCTTCTTCTCAGCTGAATCTGTAGGAGTAGCTGATGGAAAAGTATACCTTGTTTCTATAATGTCCCATACTTCTATACCCAAAGATTGAAGATAGGCGGTAACTCTTACCTTCCAATATACGAAGTTTGTCCCATCAAAAATCGGTGGCCTGATTGATGCTTCCCTCTCGTAGTTGCTCATGATGTTAGATCTTCCTTCAAGCGATCAAGCTTCTTCAGAAGGACCTGCTCCGATACCAATTGTTGGAAAAAATACTGAGAGGGGGGGTGAATCAGTATTTTCAAATTCTTTTCAATATATCTTCCTTATTTATACTTTGAATAATTCTTCAAATATTGATCATTACTTTGTATGTCAGTATCATAAAATAATGAGCAGGAACAAGAAAATCAAATAGTCACACAAAAGAACACCAGATATAAGGTGGAAACCCAATGTGGGTGAAAACCACCTGCTGCAATATGTCTCTATCTTCTTTTAATAAGAAACTCCTTTTACAATGATTTTGTACTGGTGCAGTCCTTTACCAGTACGCAGGCTACAACCTGCAGAGAGCTACAACTCTCTCTCTCGTTTTCCAGTCTCTCCTGGAAGGGAGCTACAACCCCCTACTTCTTTTCTTTCAAGGACCACTTTTCATTAATTTTCAGACTGGATCCAAGAACATCAAAAAAACCCATCAACTACACTTGCATCATCAATCTCTGATTTATCCAATACTGAATCAATGCTTTCACCAAAGCCAACCTGCATACAGATCTGCAAATATTTCCTTATAATTTTGCAGTTGTTCCATACATCAAACATACCCAGATCATAACATGCATCAATAATTCAAATCTATAAATTCTTTCTTTCAAATATTTAGATATTAGTTAACCCAGATCATTAGATTTATAGATCAAGCATGTGCCACATATCACAGATCAAAATCATATAGAGATACCACTATTCCAGACTTAATATTTTGACCCATCAATAGAACTTATCCTTCTCCTTACGCTCAGGTTCCTTCTTCATTCAGATCCAGATCTGCACCATAACCCAATCACCATATTCCAGATCTAGCACTTTATCAGATATTCAATAATTCAGAAGATGCTTTGCCAAATGATCTCCTTCCTCTTTTATAGCCTTAGTCCTTTCTCAATACCACGGTCCAAAACCATAGGATCAAAAAAATTGTTGGACTAATACCATGAACCAACCATGAAAGTGCGTGAGATCAACACTTTTGGATGCAATACCATGGACCAAAACCATAGGATCAAAAACTGTCGGACTAATACCATGAACCAACCATGAAAGTGCGTGAGATCAACACTTTTGGATGCAATACCACGGACCAAAACCATAGGATCAAAAACTGTCGGACTAATACCATGAACCAACCATGAAAGTGTGTGAACTTTTCTCTTGCATGAAGGGAACTTTTCTCTGCATGAAAGTGCGTAAACTTTTCTCTACATGAAATAAACTTTTCTCTGCATAAAAGTGCGTGAACATTTCTCTACATGAAATAAACTCTTCTCTGCATAAAAGTGCGTGAACTTTTCTCTGCATAAAAGTGCGTGAACTTTTCTCTACATGGAATAAACTTTTCTCTGCATAAAAGTGCGTGAACTTTTCTCTACATGGAATAAACTTTTCTCTGCATAAAAGTGTGTGAACTTTTCTCTACATGGAATAAACTTTTCTCTGCATAAAAGTGCGTGAACTTTTCTCTACATGAAGGAAACTTTGTTGCACTATAATTTATCATTTGTGTGATTTTCCATCAAGGACAACACTTGTCTCATAATGCCAACAATCTCCCCCTTTGGACTTGTCATACTGAGAATTGTCATCTGATATTTCTATGAGTTGTTTGCCATCAAGTACAACACATGCATCATAATTCCAACAATCTCCCCCTTTGGACTTGATGGCAACAATACCAAATCACTCTCCCCCTTTGACATCAAGGGCAAAGGGCGAACCAAGATATTCTCTTTCCTAGAAAGCCATTCTGTTGTTCATACTCCCCCAGAGTACCTGTTGAAATCTCTGAATGAGCTCCCCCTTTGTATATGCCAAGGTGTACCAATCTGTTCATGCTACATGCTGAAAGCTCTGCTCTTTCTGAATTGTGTTGTTCATGCTCCCCCTGACTGTAGGAAAGATCTGCAAAACCAAGACTTATACATCATGAAAGAGATAGAGACGTATTGTAGCAATATTCAGACCAGCATCCATGATCTCCTTCTGTACTTCCTCCATAATGCCAACAATGCATGATATGCTCCCCCTGAACCTGTGCGATTCGATCTTCGACCAATGTACGCATACACTTCAGATGAACCTTGCGTACAGCCAACAATCAGAAGAGATTCAACAACAAGATGATACATCAAAAAGCCCCAGCTTTTGCCTGAGGTATTCAAAGGTCTCCCTAGGCAATGGTTTGGTGAGTATATCAGCAACCTGTTCCTTAGAAGGAACATACTCCAACCTGACCTTTTGTTCAAGCACTTGTTCCCGGAGAAAGTGATACTTGATTGGTATGTGCTTGGTTTTTGAGTGCATGACTGGGTTCTTTGAAATGCTGATTGCACTTGTATTATCACATAAGATGGAGATAGGTGGTGTACAAGTGATTTGAAAATCCTGCAGGGTCTGCATCATCCAAAGGAGTTGAGTGCAGCAAGATGCAGCAGTAACATATTCTGCTTCAGCTGTAGACAAGGCAATCGAACTCTGTTTCTTGCTAAACCAAGATACTAATCTGGAACCCATAAAGAATGCACCACCACTTGTGCTCTTCCTGTCATCCACGCTTCCAGCCCAATCTGCATCAGTATAAGCATGAAGTGTGAGATTTGTATCTCTAGGATACCATAAGCCATAATTTTGAGTCCCTTGAAGATATTTGAAGATTCTCTTTACTTCCTGAAGATGAGTTTCCTTTGGATTTGCCTGAAATCTTCCAACTATTCCCACTGCATGCATGATGTCTGGTCAGGTACCTGTCAAATAAAGTAGACTTCCAATCATATATCTGTAGGTTGGTTGATGTACTGCTGCTGATTCATCATTTGCACTGAGGCTACATCCTGTGACCATGGGTGTACATACTGGTTTTGCATCTTCCATGCCATATTTCTTCAAAATCTGCTTGAGATACTTGGTTTGAGACAAGAAGATCCCTCCTTCCTTTTGTTGGATTTGCAGGCCAAGAAAATATGTCAATTCTCCAAGCAAGGACATTTCGAATTCTTTCTGCATCACCAAGGCAAAGCTTTGACTCATAGATTCTTCATTGCTGCCAAAGATAATGTCATCTACATACACAACAAGTATTAGCAATTTGTCATTTTCAATTTTTATATAAAGATTGCTATCTGCTGATCCTTTTGAAAAACCTTGTTGATGAAGATATTTGTCCAAATGATAGTACCAAGCCCTTGGAGCTTGTTTAAGACCATAGAGAGCCTTTTTCAGTTTGCATACAAGATTTGGATCATTTCCAAGAATGAACCCATCTGGCTGCTCAATGTATACTTCCTCTTTTAAGTCTCCATTCAGAAAGGCTGATTTCACGTCCATTTGAAATACTTTGAACTTTTGAAAGCTTGAGAAAGCAAGGAACATTCGGATGGCCTCAAGTCTTGCAACAGGAGCAAAAGTTTCCTCAAAATCTATTCCTTCTTGCTGAACATACCCTTTACAAACAAGTCTTGCCTTGTTTCTAATTACTTCCCCATTTTCATTCAACTTATTTTTGAAGACCAATTTTGTCCCTATAACATTCTTATCCTTTGGTCTAGGAACCAACTCCCAAGTGTTGTTCTTTTCGATCTTCTCATGCCTCTTTTACATTTTGTGGTTCAGTGGAGGAGAGTAATGCCAAATAGCTTGAAGCTTCTGCAATTGTTCTTCTTGTTTGTACACCTGCTTCTTTCTGCCCCAAAATTTGAGATTCTGGATGATTCTTCTGAACGTACTGGGATGGAGTCTTCTCTTCTATTCTTATTTGTTCCTCTGGTGCTCCTTGAGGTTCTTCTTCTTCATCATTCTGTCTTTGAGGGTAGTCTTCATCTTCTTCAATATTTTCATGATTTACTTGCCTAGGAATGTATCCCTTTTCATCAACCACTACATCAATGCTGTCAACAATTCTTCCAAGTCTTTTATTGTAGCACTTATATGCTTTGTTGTGTGGAGAATAACCAAGAAGAATGCCTTCATCTGCTCTAGGTTCAAGTTTGCCAAGTTGCTCATCAGTATTCTTAATATAGCATTTGCTCCCAAAGATTTTGAAGTGCTTTACCGAAGGAGTCTCACCATACCAGAGCTCATGAGGAGTTTGAGTGATGTTCACTCGGACATTTGTTTTGTTGAGAATAACAACCGCAGCATATGCAGCTTCACCCCAGAAAGTTGCGGGAGTTCCAGACTCATCCAGCATAGCACGCGCCATTTGTTGGACTATTCTGTTCATCCTTTCCACCACTCCATTTTGCTGAGGAGTTCTAGCTGTAGAGAATTCTCTTCTTATCCCATGTTCTTCACAGAAATCGAAAAATTCATTTGAGGTAAACTCCCCACCTCTGTCAGACCTGAGGCACTTAATTTTGTAACCTGATTCATTTTCAACCAAGGCTTTGAAGGATTTGAATTTCTCGAATGCTTCGTCTTTGTGCTTCATAAGTCCTAACCAAACAAACCTAGAGAAATCGTCAATGAATAATATCAAGTATTCTTCTCCTCGAGGTGTCCTTTTCCTAAATGGACCACATACATCTGTATGGACTAGCTCAAGAGGCATGCTAGTTGATCCTTCCTTCTCTGGAAAGTTAGTTCTGGTTTGCTTTCCAAACTGACATGATTTGCATATGGTGTTGTCTGGAATTTTGATATCTGGAAGACCACGAACTGCCTGATATTTGCATGCTTTCCTTATTTGTGAAAAGCTTAGATGCCCCAACCTCTGGTGCCATAACCAGTGTTCATCATCCTTGCTCAAATAGCATTGTTGTTGTCCTTCTTCAAATATGTATAGATTATTTGGAGTTCTTCTACCTTTGATCATTGTTTCACCCGTATCAAGATCACGAACACGACATCCGTTTGATCTAAATATCACCTCGGTTCCTTGATCACACATCTGGCTGACACTTAGAAGATTATGCTTCAATCCATCAACATACAAAACATTTCCAGCTTTGACCTTTTCTTTTAACTGAGCAGTGCCTTTTCCTTTTATAGCTGCAGGAGTATCATTTCCAAAAGAAACTTTCTTTCCCTTTTCTAAAGCAGAATATGGTTCAAGTTTTTCTTTATCACCTGTCATATGTTTCGAACATCCACTGTCAATGTACCATAGATTTTCTTGTCCTTCTGCATAAAATGCTATCCCACATCTTTCTGTTTGTGGTTCCTTTATTCTTCATGTTCTTGTGCTTGAGGCTTGTTCCTTTGTCTGCTGAAACCTGCTCCTACATTCAGAATCTTCATGACCAAAGTTATTGCAAATAGAACATTCAACTTCATTTTCAAGAGCCGAAAAGTTGTTATAGGTCCTTTTGTAATCCCGATCATACTTCTTTGTTTTTGAGCTTCTCTAGTCATGATTGTTTTATATGCAACACATTGAGTTGCTTTGTGACCGAATTTATGGCAAGAGAAACATTGCCCATTGAAGAAACTTCTGCGATTATCAAATCTACCGACCAAATGATTTCAATTTCTATTGTCATCCATTCTTGAAGCAAATTGAGAAGATTTTACCTGTGGCTGGTTGTAGCTTTTGTTCATCCTTAAGGCAGATTGCCCCTGGTTTACCTGATAGTATTTGTTCGTTCTTGATGTAATTTGTCCCTGCTTTACCTGGTGATCTCCATTGTGCTTTTGCTCATTCCTTCTTGTTGCATCAAGATAACTCTTTGAGGTGGATGCTTGAGATGTTTCTCCATTATACCCCAGACCTGTCTTGTTTAGCGGAGAACGTTGTACATTGATGATCTCATCCAGAGTTTCAGATCCTTTGACAAAATTAAGATTAATAGCCTTTGTTTTCTCAATTTCTTTTCTAAGGTCAACAATTTCACCTTCTAACTTTTCAAGATATTTTTCTTTTTCATCAATTTGAAATTGTAGAGTATCAATGATCATATTCTTTTCTTCTATACATGTCTTAAGTCTAGAAATCTCTTCATAAAAACTATCCGCATCTATAGCATCCGTGTAATCATCATCTTCAAATGCCATTAAAAGTTTATAGTCATTACCTCGTTCATCTTCATCACTATTTGATAGACCATCACTGTCTTCATGAGTGTAGTAGCTTTTCTTATTTGCATTTTGTTTCTTGTTCCATCTAGCACGTTCCTTTCCTTTGTCAATCTTATCCTTATGAGGACATTTGGAAGCATAATGACCTACTCTTCCACAAGAAAAACATTTAAAAGGTAGCTTACCTCTGAACCTTCCAGTACCCCGTTGAAGATTTCTGACAAAATTTGATTCTTCTTCTTCTTCTAGCACGTGACTTGATTCATAGTAGTCTCCTTTGCCTGAAGCCTTAAAAGCAGCTTCTCTCCTATCTGATGGACTTCCTTTTCTCATTTCATAAGCAGTTAGAATTCCGTGTAGCTGATACATAGTAAGAGTTCGTAGATTTTCCTTTTCTTCTATTGCAGATACTTTAGATTCAAACTTGGGGGACAATGATCTTAGGATTTTTTCAACCACAACAGCCTCTTTTATTTCTTCACCCAAGTTTTTCATACAATTAACAATCTCATCTACCCGAAGGAAATAGTTAGCCACACTTTCATCATTATACATTCTGAGATTCTCATACTGAATCCTGAGGGTTTGAAGTTTTGCACGTTTTACCTGTTCATCTCCTTCATAGCTCAAAACAATCTTGTCCCATATTTCTTTTGCGGATTTATATTGCATAACCTTCACGAATTCAGATTGAGATAGACATCCTAGAAGAGTATTAACCGCCTTTGCATTTGTTTCATATTTCTTCTTCTTAGCTGAATCTGTAGGAGTAGCTGATGGAAAAGTATACCTTGTTTCTATAATGTCCCATACTTCTGTACCCAAAGATTGAAGATAAGCGGTAACTCTTACCTTCCAATATACGAAGTTTGTCCCATCAAAAATCGGTGGCCTGATTGATGCTTCCCTCTCGTAGTTGCTCATGATGTTAGATCTTCCTTCAAGCGATCAAGCTTCTTCAGAAGGACCTGCTCCCATACCAATTGTTGGAAAAAATACTGAGAGGGGGGGTGAATCAGTATTTTCAAATTCTTTTCAATATATCTTCCTTATTTATACTTTGAATAATTCTTCAAATATTGATCATTACTTTGTATGTTAGTATCATAAAATAATGAGCAGGAACAAGAAAAGCAAATATTCACACAAAATAACACCAGATATAAGGTGGAAACCCAATGTGGGTGAAAACCACCTGCTGCAATATGTCTCTATCTTCTTTTAATAAGAAACTCCTTTTACAATGATTTTGTACTGGTGCAATCCTTTACCAGTACGCGGGCTACAACCTGCAGAGAGCTACAACTCTCTCTCTCATTTTCCAGTCTCTCCTGGAAGGGAGCTACAACTCCCTACTTCTTTTCTTTCAAGGACCACTTTTCATTAATTTTCAGACTGGATCCAAGAACATCAAAAAAACCCATCAACTACACTTGCATCATCAATCTCTGATTTATCCAATACTGAATCAATGCTTTCACCAAAGCCAACCCGCATACATATCTGCAAATATTTCCTTATAATTTTGCAGTTGTTCCATACATTAGACATACCCAGATCATAACATGCATCAGTAATTCAGATCTATAAATTCATTCTTTCAAATATTTAGATATTAGTTAACCCAGATCATTAGATTTATAGATCAAGCGTGTGCCACATATCACAGATCAAAATCATATAGAGATACCACTATTCCAGCCTTAAGATTTTGACCCATCAATAGAACTTATCCTTCTCCTTACGCTCAAGTTCCTTCTTCATTCAGATCCAGATCTGCACCATAACCCAATCACCATATTCCAGATCTAGCACTTTATCAGATATTCAATAATTCAGAAGATGCTTTGCCAAATGATCTCCTTCCTCTTTTATACCCTTAGTCCTTTCTCAATACCACAGTCCAAAACCATAGTATCAAAAAAACTATTGGACTAATACCGTGAACCAACCATGAAAGTGCGTGAGATCAACACTTTTGGATGCAATACCACGGACCAAAACCATAGGATCAAAAACTGTCGAACTAATACCATGAACCAACCATGAAAGTGCGTGAGATCAACACTTTTGGATGCAATACCACGGACCAAAACCATAGGATCAAAAACTGTCGGACTAATACCATGAACCAACCATGAAAGTGTGTGAACTTTTCTCTTGCATGAAGGTAACTTTTCTCTACATGAAAGTGCGTAAACTTTTCTCTACATGAAATAAACTTTTCTCTGCATAAAAGTGCGTGAACATTTCTCTACATGAAATAAACTCTTCTTTGCATAAAAGTGCGTGAACTTTTCTCTACATGAAATAAACTTTTCTCTGCATAAAAGTGCGTGAACTTTTCTCTACATGGAATAAACTTTTCTCTGCATAAAAGTGCATGAACTTTTCTTTACATGGAATAAACTTTTCTCTGTATAAAAGTGTGTGAACTTTTCTCTACATGGAATAAAATTTTCTCTGCATAAAAGTGCGTGAACTTTTCTCTACATGAAGGAAACTTTGTTGCACTATAATTTGTCATTTGTGTGATTTTCCATCAAGGACAACACTTGTCTCATAATGCCAACAATCTCCCCCTTTGGACTTGTCATACTGAGAATTGTCATCTGATATTTCTTCCATAGATTCATCTAGATATATATAAGTGAGTTGATCTTCTATGAGTTGTTTGCCATCAAGTACAACACATGCATCATAATGCCAACAATATGATTCCTTACATAATTCTTAAAAGGAGAGGAGGATTTTTGGGCCTGCTTGTCATATGATGCTGACATTTTGGGTGGGCTTCTAGACAAGTTGGGAGATGAGGTGATAGGAGATGATAACTTTGAAATACTTGTAAGAGAGGACCTTTGCTTCCACCCGTATGATTTAGACTGTATTTTCTCATGATGCTTCCTTCCATATGATTTATGACCAGGACGGCAGGGGCAGTTCTTGATTAAATGTCATGTTCTTTTACATACCGAGCATCTGAAAGGGACCCCCCAAAAATCAAGTCTCTGTTTTATATTTAAATCACCCCAAAATAATTCAATATCGTTAGGAAAACCTCCCCTATAGGTTTTTTCGATTAATATCCATGCAACTCGTTTATCCTTTGCCCTAATGCACTTTGGGTCCACATAAACAAATTTTCCTATTGCGTTTCCTATGTCTAATAGAGTTTCCTTCGTCCATAGTTCAATGGGCAGACCAGGCAATTTTACCCAAATTAGATTGTTTGTTGGGGTATTTCTCAAGGGATTGTAACCTATGTACCATTTATGAAGAGCAAGAAAACTTTTTCCGTGGACCCATGGAAGATTCTGTATGATTTCCAGGTCTTCAACACTCATGAAATGAAAACTATACCAATCCTTCATAAGTTTGACAATTTGAGGAATATATCCCAGTAAAGAGTTCCACTTAGAACCAAGCCACTTTCGCATATGTTCATCATCCATTTCTAGAAAAAACCAGCGACCAACTAGGGCTCGATTTTGCAGACTAGCTATGCGGTCAGAGAGGAAAACACTATCAAGGTTAATAGCAGAAGGTGGTGGGATAGTTTTAACAGGTTTCTGATTATGTTTACGTCTCATGGGTCCAAGATCACCACCTTTTAATTCACGTCGCGCTAAATCTTGGCTACCACCTTCCCACGCACTTCGCACGAAAAACTGGTCATCCCCTTCCCCCCCACGTGCCAGCAAAGAAGAAGGGACTAGATCCTTCGTCAGCGTGGAGTGCCAATCACTAGATGGAAAAGTGGCCCCATGGAGCGCTTCAGCCTGAATGGTGGCCCACACCATGGCAGACGTGGCCGACACATCCGAGAAGAAATCCATTACAACCAAGCAGGACAAGGTAAAGACGTCAACAACGCTGACTCGGATGGACGAAACGAAAGATCCGACACTGATTTCCACGAACTAGAGCCTTAAATGGAAACTGACAAAATCTATGAACATTCTGATATGGAATAATATGGCCAAGTAAGGAGAGATAGTTCCCGTGAAGTGAAATCCTGACAGAAGAAGCCTCGAAAAGGTTAAACACACCTTTCCAGAAAAAACTTGGCCCAAATGTGGTCAAATGCTGATAGAAAATTAGCAAGGAATGACGTCCGCAGGAGGAAAGACCAAGATACCGACTGAAAAATCAAAAACGGAGGCAACTTTTTGACGAAACCCTAACATATCCTTCCAAAATATCAATCACACGTTTGTCCCGGTAAACGGAAATCAAGAATTTGAATTTTCCGGTCACGGAAAAACCAGTGAGATAAGATTTTATTTTTTCGTTCCCAGAAAAACCAGATAGCAGGGAAAATAGGGAGATGGCTCATATAAACAAATGATTCAGGGATAAACTCACGATGATCAAAAATCCCTTATAGATTCATGTGAAATTAGGGAGGCTTATACCGCAACATATACACCCCCTACATGTACACCACCAATTTCCGAGTCTAAATCTAAAATCTACACATGGTCTGGAAATAATACAGAGATCAAATAGCTTGAAGGGAATTTTGCGGGAAAATTTCAGAATGTATGTTATAAAATTCTCCAGGTAGCTATAAGGGCAATACATAGACATTTAAGAAACAACCATGCATCCCCACTGATACACTAATTTTAAGGCAAGATGAAACACAGAGAGACAATGACTTCTTTCTATTCTATTCCATTATGAAGACAGAAAAGTCCTTACGGAGTCTTGTATAGTTCTAATATGTCGACCTAGAAACTAAGAATTTAAAGCAGATAATTCCAGTTGAAATAAATTATGCTTTCCTGAAAAAAATTCCCGGATTACTGAAAATTTTAAGCTATGATATCTCTTACCTCTTTGCTCCCGAGTCACCGTCACCAAGCCTCCCCAAGAAACACGTAGGTCACTCTTTTGTTGGTCATCAACTTTCTCGACGGAGCCCAGAAACCCAATCTCTTACTTGCCAAAAACAGCAAATATAGAAATAGTAGGGAAAAAACTAGGGACTTCAAGGCTTTTGAGACGGGAAGTAAATTGGATAAAGTCTTAGTGAAAGATTTTGGAAAGTCGATGGTAGGGATGTGCTGAGAAGAGAAAAACCTCGCCTGAAAACAGAAACAAAATCTAAACCTAACAAGAGAAACAAAAATGCAACACCCGCAACTCTGGGAATTTTCTGAGAAGGTATGCGTAGAAACGAAGTAGTATAACTAGGCGGAGGAATTGCCCGGTTTCCGTCACCGCCTGGAAAATTGTCTGGCTCCGGCATCAGAAATCCCCTAGCTCCGCCACCCTCCATCCACTGCTCTTCCTGACATTTCCTGACAGATCGAATCAGAGCTGGCAATCCTGACATTTCCTGACAGATCGGATCGGAGCTGTAGTCGTCTCCATTTCTGAGTCGAATATCGGGATTACAATAGTAAGTTGTTCATAGTAACTAGAACCGTCATGAATAGCATCATTTCCAGCAAATCTTCGAGCAAGGAACTCAGGCAAAAGCTTTTAGGCCTCAAGCCTAGAATTGATGAAATCTCTAGGATTTATTTTGAATCAGAACCCTCATCTCATAGAGGCCTACCATTGAAGGACATTCAAGCCCAGCTGTAAGATGGCCTTCACCTTGTGAAGAAATTAGAGAGAATCAGTAGTTTTAATTTATATAGAAGATATCGATATGGAAAGAAAATCCTAAAGGTAGAAAAGAAGGTCAATGATTTTTTGCTCACCCAAGGCCTGGCAGGCCTCGTACTCAATGTACACAAGCTAGACGTGGATTCCAATGCCTGTGAGGAATGATTGAAGCATATGGAAGAAATGGGTTGGCATATAATCGACAGCGTTAATGCCAAGATGACTAAGGATTCTAGCTTCAATCCCTTCATGCTTCATCAAATGAGTACAGGCCAGTTATTCGAGACCTCCATTGATGAGTCCTATGATACTACAATGGCTAAACAACCCAGCAGCAGCTTCAACTCCCAAGTCCCGGATGTGCTGAATTTCGTAGTTGGTTTGAATAATCTTGTGAATGATGTCAAACAAAGCCTAATATTTCAGAATGGGGTTAATGTAGTTGGGGTAAAAGGTATGGGAGGAAGTGGCAAACCACTCTTGCACTAGTCCTTTGCAATGATCCCCAAGTCAAAGGTTAGAGCAATTCCCCTTTTGAATTTTCACTCCAAACTTTCATTTTATTGCTTCACTTTCATTTGTGATGCGATTTTTGTCTGCGATTTTCAGATTTCTTTCAAAACAATATAATTTTCATTACTGTTGTGCATTCTCCAAATGTAAAGGGCCTCTTGGAGACTATGTGGGATAAGATAATTGGTGACAGAAGGCTTGATTTTTAGAGCATAGAGGATGCACACAACCAACTGAAGAATAATCTTAGTTTAAAAGGCCATCCAAAAACTTTGGTAGTTTTGGACGATGTTTGGTCAAGATCAAATGTGGAACATTTGTTGTTTGAAGCAGAGGGATACAAGACAATTATCACAACAAGACAGGATTACACTATTCTGATTTCAAACAGTACCCGTGTGCATAACATACCCATGTTGCAGAAGGTTGATGCCCTGTCACTTTTCTGCTTTTGGGCCTTTGGACAGCCTTCGATTCCAATGACAGAAGATGAGGATATTGTTAAAATGGTATGAATTAGACCCTGATTGTTTCTCTATCTCATTCTTCACGCTTTGCATCCAAGGATAGCATGTTGAATTTAGATTGATTTTCTGTCCTTTTGATGGAAATAAATTGTTTTATGTAAGTTTAAAATTGCAATGCCTGTGATAGAAGTGCAGGAAAAGTTTTAATAATGTGGATTTATGTAGAAAAAATAACCCAATGTTTAACTGCACTATATTTGTAGGTTGAAGCAGAGTGTAAGGGCTTACCACTTGCCCTCAAGGTTATTGCAAGCTCTTTGCGTGGTGAGCCCCGGCCCGTTTGGGAAAATGCTAAGAAAAAACTTTCCATAGGACAATCAATATCAAAATATCACGGAGATGAGCTTTTTCATTGCTTGGAAACAAGCATAGATGTCCTAGATGATGAGTCAAAGCAGTGCTTTTTGGACTTGGGGGCATTTCCCAAAGGTAGAAAGTTCAGCGCAGATGCATTGTTGGACAGTGGGGTTTACACCCGTGGGATGGAATGGCAAGATGCTTTTGTGGTCTTGTTAGAACTTGCAAGTCGTAATCTACTAAATCTCATAAGCTACCCAGGGTAAGGAACTTGTTTAGATTTGTTGCCTTTCGTAAACCTATTTGATTGTTTTTCTCTGTTCATATTTGTATCTGTGCTTAATTTACTTGTGGCATCCTTTGATAGAGCATGAACTTTGCAGAAAATTTGAGGCAAAAACATATGAGAAAAATTAACTATACCAACAATTTTAGGCTTAATTTTTTTTACATGATTTATTAGAAATTAGGAAGGTAGGATCAGCTTGTTAACCAGCAGAGGTAAGAGGCTTTCAAGTTCACTCCTCTTAGTTAATAAAAGTTTTTGATGTGTCAGGTGTCGGTCCATCTCATTTGGTTGTGCCTCCAAGCTCTCTTTTTCTCAACATGATGCGATATTTAGCCTTTCGTCTAGCCAACCAGGATAGTACCATTCATTGTAAGAGGCTTTTTATGCCTAGCAAGGAGGATAATATTCCCACAAAATGGCTTACACTCAAAGATCAGGCATCTAAGGCTCAATTTGTTTCAATTCATACAGGTCACTACTGAAACTTGTTTTCTTTAACTGCCTACACATTGAATCACTTTTTTATCAATCTACTTATGTTCCAAATTTATTAAGATGTTAGATAAACATTTTTTATCAGCATATCATACTGACTTTTACATTTATGGGAACTGTAGGTCCAATGGAAGAGCAAAATTGGTGTCAAATAAACTTTCCTGAGGTGGAAGTATTGACTTTTTTTTTTGCTTCCAGTCATTACTGTCTTCCAACTTTTTTACGTACCATGCCAAAACTGAAGGTTGCTATAAAATACAGTTATAGTTCTAAGCGTTCAACACTTCATGGGATGTCGAGCTTCCTTGCATTTCCTAAAATAAAGTATGTACTACTTGGGAGGTTGATTGTGTCTCCTCTTTATGAGTATTGTAGATCCTCAGAGAGCTTGGAAAAGTTGTTTGTATGCCTATGTGAGGGTTTGGGGAATATGACTTTATTGGATAAGGAACATGACTTTCTAAAGTCTCCAAAATTTCAAGAAATTAACTTTGACCACTGCAGTGATTTGGAGGAACTGCCTGGAAACATATGCAATTTAACTTACCTCCAAAAGTTATATGTCACTAATTGTCATCTTATCCAAAATTTACCTGATGACTTTGGGAGGTTAAGGTCACTTAGGGTGCTGAGATTGTCTGCATGCCCAAGTTTTTCAATGCTTCCTCCTTCCATTTGTGCACTTCAGCGACTCGAATTTCTTGATATTTCATTATGCAGGTCTTTGAAGGACCTTCCCATGGAATTTGATCAGCTATCAAACTTAAATATTCTGGATATGAGGGAGTGCTCTGGACTAAAGAAGCTACCTAAAGCATTAGCCAAACTAAGATCTCTCAGATGTGTAATCTGTGATGAGAGCACTGAACGACAGTGGCTGGCTATCAAAGCCTCTACCGTGCCTAATCTCATAGTTGAGGTCATCGAAGAATGTTTTAATTTGGAGTGGCTTGATGATTGAAAAAGTTCATGATGCCTCATCTTGGCTACTTCAACGCCTTTAATTCAGTAACTTACGCTAGTGAATTGCCTAAATTTGAAGATTATATTTGATGTATAGGTATTATGTTCTTAGAATTTAGGGTTGTTGTGGTAGCTGAGGATGTTCCATGTTTTCTCAATTAACTTGTTTGTACATTACTGTATATATTCATACATTTTGAGTGCATGAAGTCTTTTGAGAATACATTGGTAGTTACTGGTTTCTCAATTAACTTGTTTGTACATTACTATATATATTCATACATTTTGAGCGCATGAAGTCTTTTGAGAATAAATTGGTAGTCACTGGTTTGAAAGCTCCTATTTCTTTGTACCATGGACTAGACAGGGAAGACACAAAAATATTAAGTACATGATTGGACGTTGGCTTTTTTTGAGAAATCTATTGTACTTGTAAGATTAATATCTCAAGTTTTCAATGCTGATGATTTCCTTTTATTTTGTGCAAAAAAGAATCCTATAGAACCTGTTAACACCCAGGTTGTTCCCTTTGACTCCCAAGGGAATACGGCCGGGGTAACCACTAACCAAGCTTTGGATTACAGTCTCTAGCCAAACTGTAATCAGAGAGGGCTCTCTCTTTGAGATTTATCTCTGTTTTATGAGGATTTTAGGCCAGTTATGAAATGAGGGTTTGGTTTGAATTTTGGTTGAAGGATATCTTTCAATACCTAAGAAGTAGTGTTCAGATAGTTGTAATTCATTGGGTAATGGAGTCTAGAGCTGTGAATTGTTTGAAATGCTTAAATGGGAGTGTTCAGACTGCAGGGCCTATTGGGTATTCCAACAAACAAACTTAAAACTGTGGTGATGATGTATGATTAGCCAATGGAAAGCAATTAAGAATTTTCCACTAAGCTAGTGGTGTGAAAGTGAAGTATATTGCACAGGAGCAAACTTGAATTCCTGAAACAAGGGTCACTGTGAAAGATATATTCTGAAAGTGCAGCAATTAAGAATTACACTTATCAAGATTATAACTGAAGAAAACATTCATTAACAACATAGATTGAGCTCAGGGTATTTCATGAATAAATCCTGAAGCCATTCTTTTTCTTTGCTGCTAAATACTAGAACTTAGAAACATGTATGGATTGTAAAAGACTGAAACACATAACGAAGAGAGTTACAGAAGACTTATTGTATTGTGAGATGCACAGGGATCCTGCAACTTTTAACAAACACCATGAACGCATTCAAACAGCTCAGAACTTGAGAGATTCCATCACTTCTTTTATTAAACTCTGAATAAATTACAGCATAGGATCTCTTCAAGAGGAAATCAACAACAACCCCCCGCAAGCTTATGCGGGGGGGAATTTATACAATCAGTTCCAAAATATCTGAACCGCTGAGTTATCTGATAATTAAATACGTTACCAACTTTTACAAAATATCAGAAAAGCAGCTACTGGTGCTATTAATACAAAATGAATGCCCTTTATATATGTCAGGAGATACTTTGACCTTTGGAGGCCACTTAGTCGGTCTGAACGTTCTGCTTTAATACTGGAAATGTGCCTTTATGGCTGTTGTGCTGTAGATTTTCGGCCCTGTTACCTGTTAGCTGTCAATCTTGCTTTTGTTGGCCGAACATGATATGCTGAGTTGGCTCAGCTCTTCCCTTGTCATGCATGCTGATTTTACTAAGTCTTCCTGTGCATGCCAACTTGTATTTTGATGAAAAAACTTAGCGAATGGCTTCCTGGTCTATAAGATCATCTGTATTGCCTTAGTCCACCATTCCTGTGTGGGCAGTTGATGTCTAAGAATTGCATCCAAAGTCTCATCTGCCTCTGTGTATTTATAGAAATTGGGAGGCACTTCAAACAGGTGTTTAATTTCATTCATTATAAAGAATAAATTCTCTACCCTGTTGTAGAGACTTTGTCCTATAGCTGGCCTTGTTTCCTCCGAGGTACTGGGCCTTTCAGTGATCTGATTTGTGGCGAATGTGTTGACCTTCTTGGCATACTGCTCATGTGTAAGTAGTCTTCCTGCGCTGTTCAGTAAGCCATGGAGACCTCTGTTTTGCAATGCCACAAATTTGTCCATGAACCTGTTGACCTCTGTCTGCATGTCCTGGGTCCTTCTTTCTAATGTCTGCACCAGGTTTCTTAGTGTCAGGACCCTCTTTACTAACAAGATAGTCTCAGTCCTGTTGGAAATTCCCATAGTTGCTAACTGAGCACTTGTTCTATTATTAAGCACATTGATCATCCTGTTGGCAACTTCAGGCATATTGCCTAGAGAGGCCCTTGATCTCTGAATTTCCTTCTGTGCTTTTGCAATGAGCTCCAACTGCTCATGAATTGTCTCAATATACTGCCATTGATCAGTGATGGATTGGCCAATATTGGCCCATAGCACTGTCTTGAGCTCAGCCACTACTTTATCCAGTTTGAGCTCCTTTATCTTGTCTTTGAGGGCTTTTACTTCCCTGCCCTTTTCTGCCACAGTCTGCTTGGATTTGTCATATCTTTCATTTACCTTGGCTAAATTCTCCCTGGCCTCTTTTAATTCTGTCATTTGAGCTTCCAGGGCCTGAATCTCATTTCTCAGCTTTTGCATGTCCAGGCTTGGGGCCTGCTCTGTTGTTGGTGGTGGTGCTGAGGTAGAAGGTGCTGCCTGTTCTGTTTATTGAGCGAAGGAAGCAGTAGTTGGAGGGGCTTCCTCAAGGTTAATTATTTTAGGAGGAGGCTTAGATGTTTGACCTCCTTCCTTTTGCTGCAATGATGCCTGCAATGCTGCCTGTGCAGCCTCTGATTCTCCCAGCTTTTCTTGAGTCTGGATTAGCTGTTTATATAAAGACACCAGCAAAGCTGTGGCATCTTGATCATGTCTTTGCTGGGCAACTTCATCTGTTTGAGGGTGAATTGTTGCTGGGATTTTGATCTTTCTCCTCAAAGCTGCCATGTCTGCATCCCTCAATTTCAATATTTCTTGTATGCCCTTGATGTCCTTGGGATCATGCCCAATCTCTATGATTATATCTTCTAAGGACCTGATCCTGTTGTCCTTTGCTTGAGAGGATGCTCTCTCCAACTCAAGTTGAGCAGCTGTATTATTTAGGCTATTTTCTAGCCTATAATTATCCAATGTCTTGTCTGCCAAGGAGGCATACACCATCTCACCTGTTTGCTTATGCAATTCAATTTTGTCCATTGGGTGGATGTCCTTGGCAAGGACCTCAAGATTGGTCCTCAAGTAGTCTGAAGGGGACTATGGTTGCAATGCAGTTGGCATGAAGTGACTCATGATCATTTTGCCTTCATTTACATCATATGTGGACATAATTCTTTGCTGGTTAGTAGGAGCCATCTTCAACAAATGATTATATAGCTGTATTTTTATTGGCTCACTTCTCCTCTTTATGTCAATGAACTGCTGTTTGATGCCCAGTTCACCTTCTCTTTGGTGGCTTGAGGAGCTGACTTCTCCTCCCACTGTTCTGTCTTGTTCCTACTGGAAGGAACTCCCAGATGCCTCCCTGCTAGGTGGGCCCATGCCCAAAGATTGCCCTATAGGCACTTCTTCCTCTGAGAAGGGATTCATTCTATGTCTTTTCTCCCCATGAGTTGTCGATGTTGTGAGGGGAGTCTCTCTGTCCCTCTTCCTGCTTATATCTTCCTTTTGTGGGGTTTGGAGGACTGAGGCCTCCACTGTTGTCTCTTGCCTAGGAGGCACAATTTGTTGGGGTTGTTGCTTAGTGGATTTTGGGGCTTCCACTGTTTGATTTTGCTGCACAGGCTGCTCCTGTCTTTGTTCTTCTTGATGTTGGTGTTGTTGCTGTTGATGCACTTCCTGCTGCTGCACTTCTTCTTGTTGTTCCACCTCTTTTTCTGTTTGCTCTTCAGTCATGGGAGGTACCTGTTCCTGTTCCACCTGTTTTTCTTTGCCTTTGCTGGATGTCTGTTGAGTATCCATGGCAGCTTGCTGATGTGCTGTTGAAGATGAGGCAGCTGCTCCAAGTTGCCTTTGATGTGAGAAGGAAACCTGTCCACAAGTTTCCAAGTCAGCCTCTTTTTGAATATTCCTAGCCTCTCTTTCTAGCATTTGCTCTCTAGTAATTGGCTCTTCTAGGGTGCCCTCTTTCCAACTCAAAGAATTGGCATACTTTTCAACATCAGGCAGCTTTACATGTGCATAGTTACCCAATTTGTATCTTATCCTCCTGAGGGAAATAAAATGATTAGGGTCATAAGGTGTCCATTTGAAACTGGTTTGCAATTTGAAGCCCTCTAGGATCATATCTGCTTCCTTCCATCCCTCCTCTCTTTTATTGTATAGAAAAGGGCCTAGCTGGTTCCTTACCTTCAGCTGCACCTTCTTGTTCTTACTTTGGAAATGGAAGCAGTCGGCATTTCCAAACTGCCTGAAGTATTCTAAGGCAAAAAGTCTCATGGGGACATATCTTGGCAGCCTATAAGGGTTCAACTCACATCCATATATTCTGATTATTGTGTGGTGTTGGTAAAAGTACCAATCACCAATGCTGTAGGCCTTGGAGAGATGGAGAACTCTTTGCATGTCATCAGTCAACCTTGGAGGAGGCACACCATACAGCAATGTCATAGCTGGGTGAATGAACAGGTCTATGAATTCACAGTATGTGTATGGTGATTCAGAAGTATAATGAAAAACTGAAGACCAAAACACAACTGACCTTGGATTTCCCTGGGCATTAAGTTTCTTGAGGGGAACGGAGAAGCTGTCTGGTTGATAAAATAAGAACAGATGGTAGATGTATGAGGTGTATCTGAACACCCTTTCCCTTTGTAGATTCATTAGCTGTTCATGAATCTTTTCTGCAATATATGTGGCATAGTCATAGTGTACAGCTGGAGGCTTTCCAGGAGAAAATATGGACAGCATTGCCATTATGGTGTCATCAACATCCTCAACTCCCCTGTACCCCAGGACGTAGCTGATCAAATCCACCAGCATTTTGCCCAAGTCATTCAGGTAAGGATATCCAATAGGAGGAGTTATCGTAGTTTCAGAGCTTGGTTGTATGAATAACTGATTGATTTTGATGATCTGGGAACTTGACAAATTACTCCCCTTCTTGACTAAGTCGAACATGGAGAGAGGGGTCAATGGTCTTGCAGTGTGAAAATGCAGCATCTCATTTATGGTTTCTGGGGTGATGTGGAACAAGACTGAGCCTGTAGGACTGAGAATAGCTCTCTAGCATGGATCATAGCACTCCTGGCATCTATGGATCAAGTCTGGAAGGGCATTGACTTGAGGGAGGTTGTAAATGGGCAAATTTGAGTCCCAAATCCCTAAAATATCAGCTCCACTAAGGTGTTGGGCTTTCAATTCATTTAGCATATGAATATTAAACTTAGATTTCATTGGGAAGCAATCTATCATCTGATAATCTAAATCTCCCAGGGCTTTCCATTCTAACTCCCTTTGAGGGGCATTCAGAGGCTGAATATTTAGGGCTATTGGTGTTTCCATGACTAATAAGGCTTCTGACTTGTATTTGAACTGGTTTGAGTGAGCAGAGCAACACAGAGGGGTTTCTTTGCAATAGAGAGGTGAGTTGCAAGGAACAGAGGGTAAATTGTGAAAGCAGCAATTGAAATACTGCTCAGAGGACTGATGAAGCCAGTACCAGGACTGATAAAAGTGTTTCTACAGTGAATTTATGCAGTTGAGCTTTTTAGTTCACGACTGCGCGAACTACCTGTGAATTTAGGTAAATTTTGCTAAAATGCAGGCTCTGCAGAAGGTTTTTTTTGCCTCGCCAGTTGGAAATGGATACAGGTCACTGGATGTTTGCTGGTGAATTCAGTGCCTTATAATCTCTTAAGCCGGTTTTCTTGTATAAATATGGATAAAACCAGGTGCGGGGGAATGATTTTGAGAAATACCTTGTGAATTGCCGGTAACAGTTTCAAATGCAGGTATGACGGATGCGCCCACGGTTTCTGAGTCGATTTGTGCAGGTTGGCGCTGGTTTGGTCGTGGAATGCATGCAAGGAGAACAATAGTCATTTTCGCAAAAAGTGGGAAAAACGCAAATTTTTGGCTAAAATATGGATTTTTTGGAATATTGGCGCGTTTTTTGGATGACGTCAGCATGACGTCATCAGGTGGGGTCAAGGTCGGATGACGTCAGCATGACGTCACCGGGTGATGTGGCAAGCTGTGAGTGGTCCACGGGGATGGTGAGGTGGCGGACAGATCAGAGCAGTGGCGGACAAGGGTGCTGACGCGACGGCGAGGTAGCACTGACGTGGGCATGATGTGGTGATGACGTAGGCATAGCAGGACCGGCGGTAAACCAGAAGCGGTAATGGTTTTTCTCGGACCGCCTTAGATACGGTCGCTGTTTTGTCAGAGGGCGACCCGAGAAATTGTGAGGGCGACGCGTGGCAGAGGCCTGACGTCACCCTCTGATAGTTTCGCGGGTGCTATCTTACGGACGTCGGGCCCAACCCGATATTCATACAGGCCGTCTGATCAAAGGTGCCCGATCCGACGGTTGACGGATTGCTAAATTGTGCGGGCGATACGGCAGCGGGTGGAGTAATAAAATATTATTTTCTTTGAAAAACGCGCCCGGCGGGACTTTGGGTTTCAGTGGAGTTATATAGTTTTCATTGTATTTTTCAAATGAAAAGGTATATTGCGCCCACACTTTGGATAAGTCGGAAAAAGTGGGTTTTTTTTGTGTATTTTTGCGAATAGAGCGGGTTAGGGGTAAAATGGGGTTTTTACAAGGTTTTTTAGCAAATGAAGGATTTAATGGGTTAGATGACTTCTGAAGGGGGAGAAAGGGGTAAAGCTTAGAGCTCTTAAACTGACCAGATGTCAATTTAATCCCTGATAGTGAACATATGACTATAATGCCAAGGGGAGGGATATTTATACAATGCTTGGGGTTTATACACCATAGTGTTATAATAGTAGGGAAAGGGTAACATAGGGGATTTAGATAGTAGAAGTTAGGGGTTAATATGGATGAACAGGTGAATGAGGAGTGATATCACCAATTTTATTTGAAGATCACTTAGCTTAGGGAGTAGATCAAAATGAAAAGAATTTTACACAGGAAATGTGGCTTTTAAAGGCATAAGAACCAGCATAAAACCTCAAATTCTTCCATGAATCTTAACTGATGAAGGAATGTTAGTAATGAATGTGAAAGGGAAAAATGGGAAGTTAGAGACGCTCCTTTGCTTTGCTGCAACATGATGGAGGAGAGAACCTTCTCAGTCCACTGATATTCCTTTGTGACTAGGTTATCAAATACTCAATTGAAAGGAATGACATTTCTGCAGCCCCATCTGCCTACCCATCTACTTGCCTAGCATTTTTTGTTTCTTCATGGAGGGTGAACTTAGACTTGCAAACCCTTATGTGCCTTTTCTTTTCTTTGGCTTTTTCCTCTTGATTTTCTATCTAAGGCTACCCTTATTGCTTCCAAGGTCCCAGATTAAGCAGTTGGGAACCCTACTTCTCTACCTAGCTAATGGTCTGCCAAGATTAAATAGTTTGGACAGAATTCTTTCTCTATTCTACAATCAGAAAATTGAAACATGGCATGATCCAGATTAGGCTGTTGGACCATCCACCAAAATTGAGTCAACATCAAGCTATGTACATACCTTGTCTTCTCTTGGAAATATGGGATCTTTGTATCAGCAAAGCAGAGCATATTTGGCACTTGCATTTGCCAATCATGAAATATGAAACCTATTGATATAGGTATCCAACAGAACCATTATTAGCACATTAAATCTAAATGGGATTCCTAAATACAAGCCATATGTCTTGACTCTTGAGTGAATGATATGTTATGTTAAGAAAGAAGCCTTCTTGCCATATGATGAGACTTTTTGTGTTTTCCTAATGAAAAGTGGTGCCAACAACATTAGTATAAATGCTAAGGAAACACATTATACCCTCAAAGAAGTTGTTGGATAGTTTTGGGTCGATAGTTTTGGGTTGAGATGTTTATACACCACCAAACCACACCTACCTAGGAATGGCTCGGCCATAACCAAAATTGTGGAAGTCACTTAATCACCTTCTATGAAATTTACCAATAAAAATACTTAAGGTGTTATTTTTAGTTTGTCAATAATAACATCAACCATAAATGTCACGAGACAATAGCACCATACACCAAGTTCGTAGTGGGAAATCCTCATCCTTACAAGAAATCCACTTGAATAATGTTTAACCAAGTCAAAGCATTATAGTACAAGATAATTGGGTTGGGCTCCATTCAGAATGTCTGCAACCTACAAATACTTATGACCAAACATTAACCAACAAATGATTTTGTTAGGTCATTAGACAATGAACTACCACTATATGTTGCATTAAACTCTATTTCTTTCCATACCAACCCAACAACTATTGCATTGAAGTCATGATTTTTTTGTTTCCATGTTTCATGTCTTTTCTTCTCTGTTGCAATAAACTCTATTGCTTTCCATACCAACCTAACAATTGTTGCATTGAAGTAGTGATTTTTTTGTTTGTATGTTTCATGTCGTTTTTTGTCTGCACTCTTGGAAAAACATGTCTACACCTTTTAATGATGCCTTTGTCCATCACTACAATTAAATTTACAAAAAAAATCATTAGAAACATATCATAATATTCTGAAAATGGTATACTATATGGTGTTTTATTGGCCTTAAATTTCATGATCATATGAAAACATCACACTTGTTTTGTATTTCAGAGGGTTGTATGGGAGCATTAAGACCCTATAACATGTATTTAGTAGTGGAAGTGCCTTGGACAACATGCTATTTTAGTTCTAAGTTGTGACCTAGCATACATGTAAAGACAAAGATCATCACAATAGATATATTTTGGTGACATATCAAGACCAACAATTAATGAGAACAAGGCAGCAATGCAATCCTATGCATTGAAGTAAATGTTATGTGTTCTCAAGCTACTTGAGGGAAGGCTCATCCGATGTATAAAAATTGAGCAAACTTAATACTTTAATAGTAGAAGTAGAAAAAGGTAACAAACATCACTTTTTTTTGCTTCTTCTTAGACATGGAAGCTTCATGAAATATATACACTCAGATTTGGAGACAATCTAGATTTGGAACCCATATATGCAAGTTGGAGCATGCATGGTAAGAAGAACAATGATTATGTGAAAGAAATAGTGCCTTGTTGATTCCTAATGTCAGTCTATTGATTGTTTAGATGATGCATTGACTGAAAATGATGAAGGAGGATGCCATCATTAGTTCTATGAAAATATTTCATCATCAAAATCAACATGGCAACATGTTATTACAATTCTATAGTAGATTTCCAACACTACTTGGGACATTTCTTGTAAAATATTTTGGCATAGGTTAGAAGCATCTTCTTGAGATAGTTTCCAATGTACTCTATAGAAAATGATTCATCGATTTTGGGACATAGTGGTATGCCTTATCCATTTAAATGTTGCTTGAGTTAAATATCATTTTATTGGATTAATATTTGTGGGCTACAACTATGAAGATCAGTGTTATTATCACATGAAAGGTTTTTTGAAGAATCCACTCTCTTGGGGGTTCTTATTCTAATTTTTCAAAGTGTTGTCATTTAATTTGGAAGTGCCAATTCTAACGATATAAAAGGAGGTCACTACCAAATTAAATGGAAGCGGATGGTTTGATCATTGATAAGAGAGGCATTTTCAAATCAGCATACACCACGATAGACATGTCATTTCAATAAGTGGCGCTACCAAAATAAAAACCAGAAGTTGTAATGATTTCATCTGGTCATATCAATCCACCAGCAGAAGTAATGGTTATCAAATCTTAAATGGGCATGATGAAAGCATGATATGAAGTGTTTTTTATGTGTCCACATGAGAGTTTAGAGCCCGTGGTTTTTAATGGTAAAGGTTAGATCCACCACATAACAGTTTTCCCATGTTTCCTTTCTAGTAAGCATGTCATTAGTTTCCAGGATCAATGTGAGCAAATCCTTGATTTTTCTCCTCAGTTCTTGTTGCAAATTGGTTAGTGTTCATGGGAAAGAGTGGATGATTATGAAAGAATGAGCCCGAAGGCCTTGAAGTTTTCAAATACATCCCAAAGCTTTGTGAGCAATTTCGTCAAGCAGGTTAGGCTAGATTTTTATTTAGGTGTGAAGGGTTCCATGATGGAGTTGCCCAAGCATTTGCATAGGGTTTCGATGGACACAGTGTCAGCATTATTGACCTTTCCTTCCTGTTCACGAAGGAACTTATTACAGAAGCCACATGCCTTCTAGTGGATGGTGATTGTTGGTTCAAGAATCGAACCTTGGTGGGTGTCGATATTCCTTCCTTCGACGAACATAAATACAAAGACTGGAGACAGGGGATACAAAGGTCATGGATTAAGCCTACCTGGAGTGAAACCCTAAAGATTATTTAGTGGTATTTCACTTGTGAAGGCCACTACGACAGGTGTAGAAATTATGGTATAGATTTGCAATTGCTCATGAAATTTTAATCAAAACCACAAGACACAAACCTACTCTATTACTCTACGGAATTCAATTCACAATTTAGAACATCAATCACAAACATGCAATGAGAAATAACACACATGCACACAGTATTTTTTCCAAGGGAAAGCAACCCACTAAAAACACCTTTACCTGCTTTCATTAATCTTATGAATAGAGATGTATTACAATTGCTAGCTCAATTTGATCTCAACCTGCAAGTGAATAACTTATCTCTCTACTCACTAAGAATATTTGACCCAGACTTAGTCAATTCATGCCTTTGCTTGAGCCCCTATTTCCTTGCATAATTCCTGAGGAAACTAGGCCCCTATTATTTAGGAATTCTCTCCAAAATGATTCTGCAACTCCCAAGGTTGATCATTTGACTGTATGCAACACTTGTACACTCAAGACTAGTCTGCAACTAATGTTACACGGCCTTAGAATCTCCACCACAACTAGGGAACTCGAATTATTTGCATGCACTAGGTACTTTGGGTTGATTGATTAGTTAGTTGGATGATCATTGAGTTAAACTGAAGTCCCATTACACAACTGACCTTCCACTAGTTCCTCCAACAATTAGAACTAGTTTAACTGAAAACAACTTGAAATAACTGACCTTGATTGCTACAAATTATCAATCACGCATGCTTGACTGAACTCCAAGCCCTTTAACTTGAATTTACTAGGTAAACTGAGTTACACAAGACATGTCACACAAGTTAACTACATCCAAGATGTCTGTTGATGTGGAAATTCAAATTTTCTCAATTTGACCAAGGAAAAATCAAATTGAAACTTTCTTGTTGCATTTTTCAACAAAAGGATGGGGATGTATCATTTCAAATTCCCCACACATCTCATTGGGCAGGTTCATATGAATATGCCTTATTTTTTTTATGAGTCTTAGGAAGATGTCAACTAGGATTCGAGCTAAACCCACTTCATCTCCTCACTATTTGTTTCATAAAAGCCTCATTAAAATGATAATCATTAATCATCTAAATAAATTCTGTAGAACTTGGGAACATTTTTTGTTGTGGGGAGGATTTGTTGAGTCAATATCTATTAAACCTATAACTAGCAAGGGTAAGAGGCAAAGAAAGGGGCATGTTCAAACATTTGAAATATCAAAACCAAAAGCCTCCTATGTCCTAACCAAAATCATAAAGGAAATTTCCCTAGTCAAGCATGGAAAAGGTTCCTACAATGGAGAAGGTTTATGTGAGAAAAAGTAAAAGGATTTTGGAGAAAAAACGCCCAACCTCCCCTCAAAAACAGCTTCCAGAGCTGCCATAAAATCAACCCATTGATAAACCTACCATTGACAAACATATAGAAGGTTCAGGGGTTAAGATCAATGAAACAGAGGACTTGGAGGGCCAAAATAAAACATCTAAACCTGTGAAAAGAGAAAGGAAAAGGAAAGCCACCCTGGCTTAGATGTATGGGATGAGAAAACCCCATACCAAGCCCACTAATAAACTCAGGATTAATTATAAGTTACATTAGAACCCAATTGTTGTAGCGGCTGCAACACCCTCCAAAATTTTGGCCTACACTAAAATTTTGGAGCCTATTGTGGATCCTGTGATTGGTCATTCCTTAGTCACTTATTGGTAATTTGATGATTTCAAGCTCCCTTCTTCAATCTCAAGAGTCATTCACGCTTTTATCTTTATATAGCAAGTGTCATCTTCAAGCATGGGAGTTATCGCTTGTCATGCAAAGGGAAGTTTTGGTTTGCTTCAAGGGGAAATCTTTGTGAAAATGAGTTTTTCTCATCATATAAACATGTTTCGCACTCATTTCCAAAGTTTCATGCACTATTACACAAGTGTCGTCATTATCCTCACAAAGTCTATCATCGGAGCCGCATGTAGAAATTCTCCTATAGATTAAACTGATAATGCAATGTAACTAAAGCAATATACTTAATCTACTTCTACAATCAAACTTGCAGAAGCTTAATTGATTTTGAGCAAGATCAAATAGAACACATATAACAAATGAAGAAGAAATCAATCACACATGAACACAGAAGAATACTCTGGGGAAAGCCTCAGCCAAAAACCCTGCTATCTGTATTAGCATACAAGTGGAAATATCTCAGGATTACACAAAGCTTTAGTTCACAAGCTATCCAACTCTCAGTACAATCCCTCACTGTTGCTCATAGACAGAATAGACAACACATATGCCTTCCTTCAGTCCTCCAAGCCTCCTATTTCCTTGCGCAGTTTCTCTTGGGTCCTCAAGCTACCACCTGTGTGTAATAATTCCTCACACACTGCTCTAACCTCTGAAATAACTGTGCAATCCTCAAGGAATGAATTCCTTCTGCATGCAAGAGATATCCTCATGGGAATATTCCTACAACTGGTAGTACACTATCCCATCCTTTGATCTCAACTGGGTCTCTATCTGAACTGACATGCATGAATATTTATGAGAGAATATTTAGTTATCTAAAGTACACTAGTTGCATGCATGCATGCATTGACTAACTGAACTCACAATCAGTTCCACAAACTATTGGAACTAATCTAACTGGACTTAACTCAGTTAACTGAGCTAACTAATTACAACTCAAAGTACAACTCATCCTGATCTCCTTAATTAAGGGATAACTTCCTCAATCAAAGGGATAACCGTTGCATGTCTTCACATAGACTTCATGTTTGATTTTATCCAACTAATTAACTCAAGATGAATTAATTAATTATTTTACAAACAACTGCTGAGATCAAATTCTAATTTTAATTCTCAATTTTAATTTAGGGACTAATTAAAATTGGAATGTATCCTGAAATGCTATCTATAGCAATGTTATTTTTAGCATTTCTATTTTTAGCATTTCTTGTTGCTATTTTCAACACTCCCTCTCAACAAGAAAGGGATTATCTTCCATCCAGATCCTGTCTCTGTGGAACTCAAATTTTCATTTTGACAATGCCTTAGTCAAAATGTTTGCATCCTTCTCCTCGGTCAAAACATATTGCAACATCATGATCCTCTTCACCACATAGTCTTGAAGATGATGATACTAGATATCGATGTGCTTGGACCTGTCATGAAATACTGGATTCTCAGAGAGTTTGATACAACTCTGATTATCGCAATAGATCACAGTTGGATCCATCCTCTAATCAAACAACCCAACTATAATTTTCCGCATCTAAATGGCCTCACATGCTGCCTGGCTTGTAGCCATGTATTTAGCCTCTGCTAAGCTAAGTGCAACTGACCTCTGTTTCCTGTTGTACCAAGAAATTGTAGCTGAACCAAGTTTGAAAATTCCTCTTGAAGTTCTCTTCCGATCTAATGGACTCCCTACCCAATCTGCATCTGTGAAGCTCTGAATATTCACTCCCTCTATCCGTCTGTACCATAATCCATACTGAGATGTGCCTCTGAGGTATCTCAACACATGCTTAGCTGCCTTCCAAAAAATCTTGGTAGGCTAAACCATAGCTTGACTCAATTGGTTCACCGTAAAGCACAAATCTAGTCATGTGTTCACTAAATACATCAATGAACCCACAAGCTACTGATACACAGTAGCAGCTGCTACCTCACCTGAATTAGCATCCTCCTTCCTCCAGTTACCTACTAGAGGAGTGTGCATGGGCTTGCACTTCTCCATGTGGAATCTCCTGAGTATCTCATTGGCATACTTGCCATGAGACACAAACACTTCCCCATCCGTCTGCCACACTTCCATGCCTAGAAAGTAGTGCATGAGACCCATGTCTTTCATCTCAAACTCTCTTACAAGATCCTCCTTGCCAGACTTGATCAACTAATCATCACCTATTAATATTAGATCATCAACATAAAGAACAATGATCAATGGCTTACCTTCTACCATGATGTGGTATAGGTTCGCATCTGCTTCACTCTTTGTGAAGCCCAACCCGGTGAAGTAGCTATCGATCCTGGTGTACCAAGCATGAGGTGCTTGCTTCAACCCATACAAAGCTCTCTTGAGTTGGCACACATGTGAATTATGATCGATGGTCTCAAATCCTTCTGGCTGCTCTATGTACACCTCTTCCTCAATCTTGTCATTGAGGAATGCAGTCTTCACATCCATCTGATGGATCTTCCAACCCATATATGCTGATAGTGCCAACATCGATCTGATAGATGAGTATCTTGCTACTGGAGCAAAAGTCTCATCATAGTCGATCCCCTCGACCTGTGAGAAACCACGGGCAACAAATATTGCCTTATGTTTCTCCACACTACCATCAGCTGCTTGCTTTACCTTGTAAAGCCAACGAGAACTCACAATTGATTTGTTCTCCAGTCTTGAAACCACATCCCAAACATTGTTCTGAATTATGGAGTCATACTTCTCCACCATAGCATCAACCCAAACTGGCTGCTGCACTGCTTCCTCAAAGGAAGATGGTTCGATCTCTACACATTCCCCAACAAGGGCCATGTAACCAGTGTATTGCTCAGGTGACCTCCTCTGTCTGCACTGAGAAGATGGCTCTCCCACATTCTCTCTAGCATCTGACAACAGTCTGTCAACCTCCCTTGTGCGTTTCTGCCCATCTCTGGAAGACTCTACATGAGTGGACGTCTCCACTCCTAGAACCTCTGCATGCGGCTGCTCCACATCAGTCTGAGGTTCCTCCTCCTTAGGAACCAAAATTTCCTCCTCTACATGCATCTTGAGCTCCCTCTCAAGGAAAACTCGCATGGCCTTCAGCTCGTTGAACTTAAGATCTTTGCGAACCACTGTCCTCTAACTGGTAGGAAAATACACCCAATAGTTGTGGGGAGTCTCAGTGTACCCCACAAGTATCCCCAGCTCTGTTTTTGGCTCTAGCTTCTTATGGGCATCCTTGGTCACATGGAAATAAACCAATGAGACAAAGATCCTGAAGTGACTCACATCTGGTCTCTTCCTAGAGAAAGCTTCCTCTGGTATCTTCATCCCAAGTATGCGATGCGAGCTTCTATTCTACAAGTAAACCATTGTGTTGCATGCCTCAGCCCATAAATGAAGTGGTAGGCCTTGGTCATGCAGCATTGTCTGAGCTACTCCCATAATCATTTTGTTCTTCCTTTCGACCACCCCATTCTGTTGTGGGTTATGGGGTGTCGTCAACTCCCGTTTAATTCCTTCCACAGCACAGAAGTCCTTAAAATATTGAGATACATACTCTCCACCGTTGCCACTTCTCAAGGCCATTATTTTTTTCCCTGATACTTTCTCAACCAAAGCTTTGAACTCACAAAACTTGGAGAAGGTCTGATCCTTCTTCTTCATGAAATAGATCCAGCACTTACGAGAAAAATCATCAATGAAAATAACATAGTACCTTTGTTTCGCGGTGGATGCAGTTGAGAATGGTCCACACACATCTGTATGAACTCGTTGCAAGATCGCCTTAGTTCAACTATCTTGATCATGAAAGGAATATTTTGCATACTTACCCAAGGTACAACCTTTGCATGTATCTACTTGCTCAAGTTTGCTTTTGGGAAGTTTGGTAAAGATCTACTGCATGATCTTCAAGGCCCCATGATGCAAATGGCCCAACCTTTTATGCCATAACTTGCCAATATCTTGGCCTTGCACCAACTCTGCTTTGGAACTCAATGCAGCATAGTCATCTACCTCTAGCTTGTAGAGATTCTTCACTCGAATCCCAATCCTCTTGGTCTGACCCGTGGCGATGTGTCTCAGGAACGCCTTTCCTTTACTGAAGACTACATCATAGCCTTTGTCTTCCAACATTGCAACAGATACCAGGTTCTTCTTCAGTCTAGGCACATACTTTACATCAGTCAGGGTGAGAGGAGCTCCATGCTCCCTCTGAAACACAACTGTGCCTTCACCTGAAACACGATACTTTCCATCATCACCCATCTCTATGTGCATCTGGAGGTCCTTCTCCTCCAAGGTATTGAATAAACTCTTGTTGTCGATCATGTGGAATGAGGCTCCACTGTCCAGGTACCAAACACAACCCACCATCAATGAAACCATGCATGTGATGAGGGTAAAATCCAATTCGAACTATGAGGCCAGTGCCTCACCATCTGATCCTTTCGAGGATCCCTTCTTGGATTTCTTTTGTGGACAATTTGTTGCATAATGGCCCACCTCATGACAATTAAAGCATCGCACTTTAGATTTGTCAATCTTCTTCCCACCTTGGGAAGAACTCGATTTGGAATGGGAAGCCTTCCCTTTCCCTTTCCTCGCCTTACTTGCTAAGGCTATATTTTCTTCATCATCATGATTTGATGAAGAACCATCTCTAGTGCTTCTCCTGATCTACTCCTGCATCAGATCCGACCACAGGTGTTCCCAATCTGGCAGTTTCTCTCTTCCATTCATTGAGTCTTGGTAACTATGCCAACTCTTAGGAAGACCGGGGAGAGAAAGACTCACCATGTCATCATCGATTGTCGTGATTCCTACACTTCCAATCTCATCTCCACAGGTGGTGAGCTTTTTCAGATATGTAGAGATCACGTAGCCCTTTTCACACTTGATTTTCTGAAGCTTGTCTTTCAGCACCAACTTCCTCTGATCGTTTTTGTTCTGATATAGATCCTTCAATGCCTTCCACATTGAAAACGGTGTCTCCTTCCCATGGAGACTTGAGACAATATGGTCTCGAACTCCCTCTAGAAGAATCCTCCTCACTCTCGCCACACATTTCTTCCATTCCGCCAATTCTTGGGCATTAGCTACTACTGGCTTAGGGACTTCTTGATCAATGAATTCCTTCAACCCATTGTCCTCTAATACCGCTTCCCTGCGATCCTTCCAGGCTATGTAATTCGAGTTACCATCTAGGGCATACTCGAGTCTCGAGCCATTAAATGCCATTGGTGAATTTTGAGATGTGATAAGAAATTGATTTTGTACCTACAATCAAGAACTTCAAAACTTCGAACTTCTCCCTTCTTTGTATACTATTCTCCACTTTGATCACCTTTGCTCTGATACCATGTAGAAATTCTCCTGTAGATTAAACTGATAATGCAATGTAACTAAAGAAATATACTTAATCTACTTCTACAATCAAACTTGCAGAATCTTAATCGATTTTGAGCAAGATCAAATAGAACACATATAACAGATGAAGAAGAAATCAATCACACATGAACATATAAGAATACTCTGGGGAAAGCCTCAACTAAAAACCCTGCTATCTATATTATCATACAAGTGGAAATATCTCATGATTACACAAAGCTTTAGCTCACAAGCTATCCAGTTCTTAGTACAATCCCTCACTGCTTCTCATAGACAGAATATACAACACATATGCCTTCCTTTAGTCCTCCAATCCTCCTATTTCCTTGCACAGTTTCTCCTGGGTCCTCAAGTTTCCACCTGTGTGTAATAATCCCTCACACACTGCTCCAACCTCTGAAATAACTATGCAATCCTCAAGGAATGAATTCGTTCTACATGCAAGAGATATCCTCATGGGAATATTCCTGCAACTGATAGTACACGGTCCCATCCTTTGATCTCCACTGGGTCTCTGTCTGAACTGACATGCATGAGTTATTTATGAGAGAATATTCGGTTATCAAAAGTACACTGGTTGCATGCATGCATGCATTGACTAACTAAACTCACAATCAATTCCACAAATTGTTGGAACTAATCTAAGTGGACTTAACTCAGTTAACTGAGCTAACCAATTACAACTCATCCTAATCTCCTTAATTAAGGGATAACTTCCTCAATCAAAGGGACAACTGTTGCATGTCTTCACATAGACTTCATGTTTGATTTTCTCCAACTAATTAACTCAAGATGAATTAATTAATTATTTTATAAACAGATGCTGAGATCAAATTCGAATTTTAATTTAGGGACTAATTAAAATTGGAATTTATTCCGAAATGATATGTATAGCAATGGTATTTTTATCATTTATATTTTTAGCATTTCTTGTTGTTATTTTCAACACCGCACTTGTCGTAAGTTGCATTAAGCGAAGCATGTTTTCATATGTTATAGATGATCTATGTTGTATCACTAAGTTTCCAAGTGTGTGGTCATAGTCAAGTTCTATCATTGTTCACATCAATTCCACTGATCCCTCACTTAGCCAAATTCTGGAGGATTCCTAGCAACCTAGCTTCATCTAGCCTTCCTAAACTACGCACTTTGCATCTGCAACCCTCAAGATTTTTCATTGTCTGTTGGAACTGTGTAATGCGCAGAGAGCCCAGCACCCCTTGGCATGCAAAACTACATGGAGGCTACCTATAGTGACCCTCCCTCAACCAGATCTCACTACCGTAAAGAACTGTTCAGATTTGTCCTTTAGGTCTCTCTGTTGCCCAGTCCCCCTTGCCTCTAAAAACTACACAAATTTTTCCTCCAGGGCTTCATCCCGCAACAACCACTGCTTGCTTGAACTACGCAATTTTTTCTCTCAGTGGGCACTATGCAGTCTTATCCCTCAGTCCATCCCAATCACTGAGTCTTCTCCCCCTTGACCTAATACCAGTTCCGGCTCAGTCAATGGATTATCATGCAGCATCTTAGACTAGCGGTCTATCATACTGATGTCGTCTTGTCATGAGTGGATTACAGATACAAGATTTCTACTAGGATATGGCAAGATGATTAAGAAGGGGATGAAGAAGGATGACATGCTAGATGACACTCAAGGAGCTGAGGAGAAAATATAATCATCAGATAAGAAGACCAAGGAACCCAGGGTATGATAGAAGATCGGGACTGCATGAAGACTCCATCTGATTCACAACCCTTTGGAGGGTAGGTACAGAAAATAAATCACATCTCATAAAGTTGAAATACACCTCTTAGCATAGTATGAATGACAACTTATCATTGTCATATCATTATGTCTTCAATGACATGTATGGTCACAAACACTGTAATTCCATGTGTTTTCTATTAGTGTTTTTCTCCCTTTCACTTGTTGGTCTAACTGTCGTATTTTGGAATTTTTGACTGATATGTAATGTTTCAATCCTTTTCTAGTGGTTTTGAAGGTTTGTCTTTGTGTATACGAGTTTTCCTAGCCATGTAAACACTTGTCGCACTCATACACAAAGTATTGAGCATTGTCACACAAGTGTCGTCACGATCGTCCTAAAGCTTATCTCAAGTGTCACACTTGTCGCTTCTTGTCATGAGACAATCACATATAGGGTAATGCTTTTTTTTGCTCTAGTGGTCTACGTTGTCATTTCGTTGAAGTATGTTAAGCGTGTGATCACAAGTTCAAGTTCATAACAAGTCTATCTTCCTCCTGCACTTGGCCATCTTCGGAAAAACTTCTCGATTGGGAAACTCAGCTTCATCAGGCCCCGACAGAACTACGCACCATGCAGTCTCAGCCCTCATTGATGTGACCTTGTTGCCTGGAACTACGAAGTATGTAGTCATTTTCCTCTAGGGTAGTTGTACTGTGAAATTCCAGAGCCCAACAACCTTCCTTCATCCCCAAAATTGTGCAGTGTTTCCTTCTAGTATGAATTGAGCTGTGCACTCCGCACTTTCATTCCTTAATATTTTCCCTTGCTTGTTGAACCCCACAATGCACAGAGAGCCCAACCTCCCTTGGCCTCCAGAATTGTGCATATTCTTCCTCTAGTTTCCTTCCCTCAGCTAGAGCTCACTACCCTCAAGAACTGTGCATATTTGTCCTCCAGGCCTCTCTACTTCCCAGTCCCCCTTGCCTC
This sequence comes from Pinus tabuliformis, assembly GCA_031772625.1. Taxonomy (NCBI): domain Eukaryota; kingdom Viridiplantae; phylum Streptophyta; class Pinopsida; order Pinales; family Pinaceae; genus Pinus; species Pinus tabuliformis. The sequence continues at coordinate 421,930,951 of CM062819.1, read as the reverse complement.
TGAAAACTACATAGAACTGGCATCTCAGGGCCTTAACCTGCATCATCCACTGCTAGCTTGAGTTGTGCAATCCTGAATCCCAGTGGCCACTGTGAAATTTCTCTCCCTAGTGGGGATTGTGCTGAAAAGTTCCTAAGTCAAGCCTGAGTTGCGCTCTATACAATGTTAGTGATCAAGCTCTCTCCATGTCACTTGGAACTGCAAAATGCGTAGTTACTATGCCCTCTCTCCCATCCTATCACTTGTCTCAGGCTCAGTTCATGGATAATAATGCATTATCTTAGAACGGGGGGTTTTTGGATTGATGTCGTCCCGTCATGAATGAATTGCAATAACATGTACACTATCAAGTCATGGTGAGATGATGACGAAGGAGAAGAAGGAGGGAAGCCTACCTAAATAATTACTTGTAGCTTAATAGACAAGGGGGCCTACCAAGAGAAATCGAAGGAACACGAGTTTGCAACCACCTGCCAAGACCAAAGATCATCGAAGACCCTGCATTACCAAGCTATGCGGAGGAGAAGAGAAAGCATATCCAATAACACATGTAGCACTCAGCAACAACAACGACTTGACATTGCCACATCATCAATTTAGTCCATGTCAGCAGTGTCATGTCAATCCATGTCATGAGTTGTCATATGCCACATCACCACTATGGGCCATGTATATTGTAAATCAAATGTATTGTAAAGTGAAAGTCCAATGGACACACATGAATATGAAGAGTCATGTAAATTGAAAAGTCATAGGAAGTTAAACAATCATGAGGGTATTCAAAGAGTCAAAAGGGGAAGGCATCACCCTTAGTTATATATACCCCCTCATTATATGAGCAAAGGACTTTCACCTTGGATCCTCCTACAAGGAATTAGAGAGATCAACTAGTTCTTTGAGGAGCAAGGAGTGGCTCCAATGTGCCACTATTGGGGCTAGTGATGTACGATGTAAATATGTGTCTTGGAACTTTTTCTTAGTAACATAAGCCTTTGAAGGCTGGCATGTTCTTCATGCATGACTTATGAATGTTTGTAAGACTATTATATGGATGTTTGTATTTCATGTTTGCTTTCACATGTACTAAGATAGTTGAACTATTTCAATTATTTTAGTGCTTATCTTGTTGAGAATGTGTTGTAATGGTTGTTATTGTTGTCCCATCCTTGTGGAATATTCTGCAAGATACTAGACAGATATTTCTTTACTTATTGGTTATAACGACCATCACATCCCCTATGGATTATTCTGCTCGATGTTAGGCAGACCTTCCCTTGTTTGTTGGTTTTAATGATTGTCACGTCCATTGTCGATATTCTGTTGGATGCTAGATAGGTCCTTCTGGTTCATGTGTTTCTCCTCCTAGGTGGTACTATTACCTCTCACTTAGAGGCTTACTTTTCTCCCCCCTTTTGTAGTAAGAGAACCTAGACACAGTTGTGTTGCACACTCACCTTGCTTTTCAAAGATACCATTGCTTCACTCTCTTGTGTTGACAGCTAGAGCCAAGGAAAATCTTTAAGTATTTAGCAACTGGGCCTTTATACCAAATGGGACTCCTACACCTAATGGTTTGAGGTCTAATTGGGACTTCATATCAGGGAGATCCTCTTGGTTGAAGGATTTCTAGCACTATCAATAAAATGGCACTAGAAGGAGGGCCAGATGACAAGTTGAGCCCATTGCATCTGGTTTGAATATCTTATCTAAAATGGCTCATACACAAATCATACTCCCGGGTTGTTTCTCCAATTTTTCTCTTCATCAATTTCCAGCCCCCGATGAGCCTCTCAATCACTTGTCCCAGTTGAAATTTGATGGTGAGGATGGAACATCCATAACCGAGCACATTTCTTATTTTCTTAAATTTTGCGAATCTTACGAAATCGATGATGAAGAGTTAACTTGTGTGCTTTTCTTCCTCACCCTTAAAGGTCGTGCTAATCGATGGTGCCATAACTTGCCACCTGCTTCCATTCATTCCCTTCATCACTTCCTCGAGGAGCTTCATCAAGCCTTCAGTGGGTATAATTACTGAAATGTTTGTAAAAGAATCAATCTCTTAAGAATGGAGCCTAATGAATTAGTTGAGAATTTTTCTGATCGATTCCTTCACCTTTGCTATGAAATTCCAGAAGAAGATTTGAATTGGGAATTCTTGAAACAAGAGTTTGAGCACTTGGTTCTTATCGCTTCACGCAGTGAACCTGAACCCCCTAATTTTTTTGCTTCCCCAACTCTTGTGAATCATGAGACACCTCTAATTTTAGAGGAGGAATTTACTGTCCCTTTTGTTCTTTGTCCTCCTCCTTTTCCAGTTCTAATAGGGGTGCCTCTCTGTGATGGTAACAAAGTTGAAAAGTCCACAAATCAAATTCCCAATCCATCTTCTCATTCTTCTCCTACCTTTCATGACTCAGATTCAATGGAGGAAATTCCAGAATGGATTATGAGGCCTATGGCAAAGACTAACTCCTCCACTCTGCAAGATGATGTTATTGTTTATAACTCGAGTCTCGAATCTGATCTGTATTTTTGCCATCCTCTATGATCTACATGCTATGAATCTTTGTACCATGATCCACTTGAGCAATCTGTTCCACCAGCTAGTCTTCCACACTCTCTTTATTTTCGCATTGTTGGTTCAAATTGCGATCAGGTACAAGGAAGTCACTCTACACAGGTAGAGGAGCAGGAAGGTGAAGGTTCTTTCAATATTTCTTATGTTTTTCAATATCCTTCATGTCAAGATGATGTTCTTCCATTCTTGCATGATTATCAATCTGTAGTGAATCTTGGTAGTGAATCAAATGTAATCGATTCTTTTAATCAATCCATAGCCTTGGGCAACAATAATTATGATGAATATAATTTTGTTGGTGTATGCGGCAGCACATGCCCAAGTGCATTATCTGATATTTTAGTTTCTCGTGAATATCTTACCTTTTATCCAAAATCTGATTTGGTCAAAGAAGATGTTCATATCAAAACTTCCTCTTTACCTCACTATCCCTTGTGTCATGTTGTTTTCAATGCATCTACCTATGACAGAGATACTCTATGCTCTTCAGTTTCTTCATCCAATGAGTTATCACAAGGAGGTGAGGTTGTCCATGATGAGATTGAAAACAGTCAAAACATAGAGTACCCTTCCCATCCCTCATCATCTCTTTTCTTGCATGAAGATAACTCTTCAAATCAGCTTGCTCACAAAATTTCCCCGATTCATTTATCTTTGAATTTTCTATCAGAAGAGCCTTTCCATTTGAGTAATCTGATTGTTGAAGTTGAAAAATCTAGTGAAACTTGTGACAGAGATGGCTGCCATCCGGTGAGTAGTATTGAAACCAGCAACAACAGTTATCCTCAAACCATGCATGGTCTGCTTCAAGCTTCAAAATGTAATTATACAATCTTGGGAAGTTCAGGGACCTTCTAGGGAGTCGAGGCACTTCAACTTCCGTTGATGGTTATGTCAGAATCTCGTGACTCTCATAAGCCCCCTAAACTAAGTCAGATCTGGTTTCTCTCACACAATCCTTCTTTTTTGCATGTTTTCATTCAATGTAAATCTCTTTCTCAAAGATGTTTGGTATTTTAGATGTAATCTTGCAAACTCTCAATATTTTACTTCTAACCAGACTCAAAAATATTTTTCGGTTCATTCATCTTCATGCAAGTCTCTTGTAGCAAACTCAGGTCTAGAATGTGTACCTCTCATGGAATTTAATCATTCCAAAGACCATCTTTGATTGAAGGAATCATATCTATCATATGTATTTCATGATGAGCAGCTCCTAGCTTTCCTTGTGAATATCATATCTCGAATATTGTCCTTCATTGCACCTAAAACCCTCTTGAGTGCAAATGTATGCACGAGTTATTGCACGAATCAATATCCTTTTTGTTCATTCCATCCTGAATGGTGTCATGTGCCTGTTGTACTACCCTCCCTTCCCATTTCTCCCAATGATTATTATCCTAGTATAGTGTGTCACCAGTTACAAATAAATTGACTGTCACATTCATCACACGAAGATGATTCTATTATTCAAAACATTCGGAAAACTGTTTAAATTGATTTATCTTTGTTGATTGCAAACTGGGAATTTGATGCTTCAATCAACACATTTGATCATTCTTTTGTCCTTGATGACTGTCATTCAACTTATCATTTTCCCATCAGCACATCCAAGGATAGTGGTTTTACATCTCTTGACCTTCATCGTTCAATATTTCATTGTTCAGATTTGCGCCGAGTAGTTGAAACATTACAACCTTCGTTGATAGTTATGTCGGTTCCTGATTGCCTCGACGTGATTGTTTAAAATTATTAGATCTATTTTCCCCTACAATATTCTCAACATAATCCCATGCTTCTAATTGAAAACTCATCTTTTCAAATATTTCAAGAGGTTTGTCACAAATTGTACGATCCAATCACTGAATGGTTGGAGCAATCTTACATTGCAAGTTCTGTCACAAACAACAGGTTTCGATCTTCTGTCGCGCTTGCTAAAGAGTTTAGTGTAGATGGGGACACATCAGCGAGAAGCTTCTAAGGTTTGTTGAAAAATTATATTCATAAAAAAGGTAATCATGTGGATTGGATGAAAGTATTGGTTGTGACACACCTTTTTTCCCATAGGCAAGACCTTCCTTTGCTTGTGCAAGTTATTAAATTTTTTATCTTTTTCATTGCACAGTGCTTTATATTTGTTTTAATTGTTCGTATCTGTGTGGATGCAGGCCGGGAAAAATTATGTTGTCTTCACTGGAAATTTCATTACACGTGACCTGACCCTTTCCATGTTAGGTTAGGAGTAGGATTAGATGCATCCTAGCTTTCCCTCTCTTGCACCCATTCTCAAGCTTATCCAACTAGTAGAAATATAGAAGGGGAAAAATATAAACGAGAAAACCTAAATCAAAGGTCTCTATATGCTTCTCTGAACAAACAACCTCTTCCGCCCCAAAATAAATAAGTGTCAATGCATAGTTCTCTTTAAAAAAAAATAAAGGTGAATCGACCCCCTGCCCAGCAGGGATCAAGAGGATGTTGATGCCCTGGGTGAGGGGGGGGTGATTCCCCACCTAGTAGGGGACCAAGAGGGCGTGGCCACCCTAGGTGAGGGAAACCCACCCCCTCTCATCCCCCCTCCCAGCAAGGGGCCAAGAGGGCGCGGGCGGCCTTAGGTGAGGGTGGCCAGCACCCTCTCGAACCCCTTCTAGGTGGGGGAACAATTCTTGAGAGGGCATGGGCACCCTAAGTCGGGGTGACCTGCACCCTCTCAGCCCTCCGCCCAACAAGGGGTCAAGATGGTGGGGGCAACCCTTGCCCAAGGCCATTTGTGCCCTCTTAGCACCCTACTGGGAGGGTGTTCAATTTCGAGAATTGGCTCACCGCCCAGCAGGGGACTGATTCTGAGAATAGATGAAAAAGGCATGGGCGGCCCAATTAAGTTTTAATTTTATTTTCAAAATTTTTTATTTTAAAATTTTAATAATAAATTTTAATTGTTTTTTAAATCAATTTTTTAATTGTTACATATTTGTTTTTGTCTTGTTTTTTTTGGCATTTCGAGTTTTTTATTTTTTCTTTATATATACCTTTTTTCTAATAAAAAAAATATAAGTTCATATTTTATTATCATAGGATAAATAAATATTGAAAATTGGAATAACAAAAAATATAAATTTGAAGTATTAAACCTAAAATAATAAAATATGAACTTATATTTTTTTTTATTAGAAAAATGGCATTAAAGAAGGTATGTGTGATTTTTTCTGGATCAAGGGCAGCAATTACATTATCTAAAGCTGCAGGTGGACCCTCTATGAATACTTCTGAATGAAACCGAACTGAGACACATGGTAAAAGTCAAGAAATTGACCCCTCAAATCCATTGAATATTATTTTAGAATGGAAGATGGCACGAGAAATAAATAAAACAAAATTTATATGGCATGTTAAAGATAGAGAAAGCAACGAAGGTGTTCAAATGTATCTATATGTTGGTATGATTTACAATGTTTGAATTATGAGGTGATTGGCAAAGTACGAGACATATGTTTTGTATCGAATACATATATTGTTTATGTTCTTGCAAAACTTCCCAAGACACATGAGAAGGTTAGATATCGTTTCTTAAAGCTCAAGTATGACATGGATGAAGAATATACAAAGATGTGTGAAGAAATCACAATCAACATTGCAAATAACATTGTAAATTAACTTATTTATATTTATGTGTTATGCATTAATGTAAATATCATTATATCTTTTATAAGTTATTTATCATTGACATATTATATTTTGTTTGATAGGATTTTGCTGGAAGTATTCCATTTATGTTGGAGGGAATTTATTATATAGAACCAAATATTATGAATGTGATCAACATGTTCAACACAAAGACAGAAGAAGAAAGGAGAAGGAAGCAAAAAACAACAGTTAATGAAACTACAAGTGTACATACAAGGGATCAACAGAAAAGACTAAAATGCATCAATCTAGTAAATCTAGACATGTTACTTTTGAAGATATGGAAGTTGAAGCTTAAGAATATGTTTTCATTAGTGACAATGAGATCGGAACTCCTGTTGAAAAGGAGAAAAGCAATAAAAGACAAAAAATAGGAAAGCCCATGGATGTCTCTCTTCTAGTTGATGATGAGGAGAATTCTTATTTAGAGGAAAATCTATTAACTAATAGTAGGAAGAAATCAAAAATTGGTCATTCTGAAAAAGTCATGGGCACCAGTGAAGATCACATTGAAATCTCTAAAGGCAACAGGGAAATCCTAACACCGGGTGTTGATTTAGAGGATGGAATTATTAAAACAAAACAAAATTCCATTCAAAATATGTTGAGGAAGAGAAACTTAATTGATGATGGCCATACATTTCAGCTTAATGTCAGTGAATTTTATAAGCCAAATGAAGGACAAGCTAAATATTAAATTATAAAGTGACACCACCTACATGTTCATAACTTGAAAACATTGCGTAGGTAAAATCCATATGCACATGTGGTTGATTATGTGGTTCTTGTTGATCCAATTCAAGTTCCCAATAAAGAAGCATCTGATAGGTCAATATGTTTTGAATATAAATATTATATAATTGGGGATAACCATTCTGCAGAGGCTAGAAGACAATTGATGGAAGAATATCCCATAACTCACTTTTTGAAACAGTGAAATGTATCATTTATGTTGGTTTAACATATACATAAGCAAAGGTATTGGCATGGGATCATAATATAGATAATCAGTATAGGATGTATATGACTTTCATCCAAAGGGTCAGATTTATTCATAGTAAAGTTGAAGAAAAATGTGGTGGGGATAAGGCAAATGTTATTCTAAGCTTTCAAAAGGAATGTTATATGGAAATAGGTTACCAAATTGAGGAAAAAATCAATAAAAAATGTGGAAAAGTAAGTTCAGATGTATTTAGAGTTATCGATAACATTTTCTAATTTTCATTTAGAACTAGGGAAATATGGGATTTGAATGATGATATTTTCAACATGTGGGAGAATATATGCATAAAAAACAGAAGGTTAAAAAGTCTAAACCTTAATATGTACCAGCAGTAAGACAGGTCCTGAAATAAAGAATCTTCCAGATGATATGATTATCACACCTTGGAGAGAAATGCAAGGAGTGAAGGATGACAGACTTATCAAATCAATATTATTTCATGTGAAGTCAAGTGAATTATCATTGGACGAAATGTGTGAGGAATTTCAAAAATAAGTTTGTTGAATTATTTTTACTTATTTTTGGATTATAATTTTATTTTAAATATAACATATTGTTGTTGGTAGTATTTGTTATACATATCACTATATTAACATTTTTTACTTTATTTATTCAGTCATAAGGTTTATATGAAAATACAAGAACATATGGTTAAAATGTTGAATGAAGAGAGTTGGGATGATGTTGTACGCAACTACCCAGATTCAAGTTCTACAACAACACTAAAATATTTTTATCTTGCATTCAAAAAGGTATGTTGATTTATACATTCATTATATTCATATGTAAAATATTTTTATTTTACTAACTTATACATATATTTGTTTATTTCATTAAAGATGTTCAAAGAAGGATGCAAATGGAGTACCAGATAGTTTCAAAGTCTTTATTGAAAAAATTAAGCTGGAGAGGCAGAGAAAGCAACGTCTTAACAATTTTGAACTTGATCCTCATCGTAATCATTACATTTAGAATGGGCTTGACACTGTCCAATATCAAATAATACTAGGTGATTGTAAATACATTGCAAATCTCATACTTAAAAGGGAATATTCCCTAGTTATTGTAGATATTCATCATGGTTTCAATTTCCCAAACATTGTATATGATAGTGAACCTTATAGTTATAAAGCTTTTAATAAAGTAGTTACGGGATTTCAACAAGTCACAACATCACCACTTTGGAGATTTGTGATATTTCATTCAAACACAATTTGCAATACTATTATCAAACTTCAAGGGAAAAGAAAACTCAAGGATGCAGCTTACATGGAAATACATTGAAATTGTAAGTTTAATCAATGTTAAAAAAAATTAATTATGTGCAAGTTAATTGAACTTTTACTATTTCATGTTACAGGCAAAAGTCAAATCTTATTGGTTGTGGAGACCGGCCAATTATAAGTGATTGTGGGTTCACTCATGTTGAATCTTGGACAAATTTGATAGCTATAACCATTTTCTTATGAATCTAGTAGATGGAAAAAGTCATAACCAAGTACTGGTTCGTGATGTTATTGTAAGAAAACTAATATATGAGGATAAATATGCAAAAGGAAAGATAGTTAACATTTATCAAAAACCACAGGCATTGATTAACTATCTTATAGATTTATGTTCAAATGAAGGAGATTGGGTTTTAGATTTGTTCTCAGATTGCGGTAAGTTTTATTATATAGAATTGAATTTCAATAATTTTCTTTTTTAATTTTTATATTTTTATGCTAATTTACTTAATTATTTATTTTATACTTGATGATTATGTACAACACTAACATGTTGCCTACAAAAAAGAATAAATTGCATAGTCATTGAAAAAGACTCACTAAGATGCAGTTTTATTCAACAAAGGATCAATACTATTCAATTTCTTCTAGATGCAAAGCAAGAAGTTGGTTTGATGAAAGAGAAATTTAATGTATCATGCACGGCAAAAAAGGTGAAGGAACCTCATCCACCGTCAGATGGAATGATTGGAAAGATGCAAAGCAAGAAGTTGGTTTGATGAAAGAGAAATTTAATGTATCATGCACGGCAAAAAAGGTGAAGGAACCTCATCCACCGTCAGATGGAATGATTGGAAAGGGATATTTTGGGAGATTTGTAGACAACAAAGATCCATCAAAAGAGGAAAATGACCAAACTAAAGCATGAAATACTATGGAAGAAGACAATAATGAACCTCTAGATGATGATAAGCATGGATTATATGATGTTGTGATTAAATTTAATTTATGCTTGCAAATCAAAGTCAATTTTGAGAACTATTCATTAGTTATACATGTTTTGACTTTGAGATTTTAAGATAAGAATAAATATTCAATTATTGTTGTTATATGTTTGATATTTGTATTATCTTTTTTTCGCTTCAATTTTTATGTGAGTCATTATTTTTTATTAAAAGATTGTGAATATTATTAGTTTTTTACTTAAAATTCATTAAAATTTGTTATTTTTTTAACTTTTTTTGTTAAAATTTTCCCATAAAAATCATTTATTTGACATGTCATTTTAGCAAAAAAAAAAAGTATTAAAATGTGTATTTCTACTATTATATCTATATACAAAATGTGTATTTTTTGTCAAATATTTTAAATTATTGTTTATTAAGTGATAATTATTTGATGTACATTGAAATATTAATTAATGATACATAAATACATAGAAAATCCTAATTTTAAAATAATGGCATTTTTTTTAACTATGCAAAAAATGAAGATTTCATTTCCAAAAAAATTGAAAATAAAAACAAAAAATACAAACATTAAAAACACTTAAAAAATAAATATCTTGGGGAATAAGAAGAAGATGACTACTTCAAAATTTGTTAAATTGTTAAAAGGGGTTGATGTTGCATCAACGTTTTTCAAAATCAGCATGAAAATTACGAACATTTAAAAAAAAATGTTCATACTTAATACATAAGAAAAATTAAAATGTCAAAAATATGCTCCAAAAAAAAGGTGTATTCTGAGTCAAAATTTTCCAAAATAGGATGTTTTTTTGCTACCTCTAAAAAGTGAGAACTCAGTACAATTATCGTTTGATTGGAAACTTTGTTATGAATCTCGGTAAGTTCATATCTGCAAGTGTCTCATCTTTGTGAGTGATAATAAAGTCAATGAGTTGGTCAACGTCTTTTAATATTTCTTCAAACAACGAGGTGAGATTTTAGCATCCAAATTAGCAATTTTCATCACTGCTTTTTCAAAGTCTGAAAAAATATGACATAAGAGGAGACTATTGAAATATTTTGATTAATATCCCTCTATATTTCTTCTTTAGCTTAGATGAAGACTTATCTACCAACTAATGTTACTTAATAATCTCTTGTAGAGATGTGATCTCGTTCTGTTTATCTTTTCAGGGTGTTTGTATCTGTTCAATAATTTCATCTTTTATTTGCTCTTGTCGAGCCCATCTTCTTTCAACTTGCTCCTTTTCAAGCTCTAGTTCAATACCCTTTGTTTTAATTATGAGGATTTGAGTTTAAAGAACTTGATACCTTTTGTATTTAGAGTCTCTAATGCCGTCAGAGTTTTATTCATTAGGGGAATTTTGAGGTTTAAAATGGGTCTCCTAAGGAAATTATAAAATAATAGTGGAAATAATAAAATGAGATTCGATTACATCATCGAATTTTAGAGGGAAAAAAGAAAAAACTATTTTTTCAACTCGCAGTTTCAACTTATCTTCCTATGGGTTTACTCAAATTTCGAGCGGAAACACTCATTGGATGCAAAATTTGATTCATCATCCAAGGATTACCCATGTTGAATACTTTCAATGGACCCTGCAACACGAAAAATGAGAAATACATGAAAAACATGATTGCAATAACGTTTTTTCATGTATTTCTCATATTTTGTGTGGCAGGGTCCACCGAAAGTATGCAACATGGGTCCTCCTTGGATGAGAAATTAAATTTTATCCAATGAGTACTCATGCTTGAAATTTGAGTAAAACCTTAGGGAGATAAGTTGAAAAAATAGTTTTATTATTTTATTATTTTTTAATATTTTTACTTTTTTACTCCAAAAATGGTGAATCATCCCCCAGGATTGAAAGCGTCATCTTGAATCCTATTAGTTCTTATAAAGTCTATTTTGGTTGTACATTTTTCTTAGGAGGCCCATTTTAGACCTCAAAATTCCCCTTTTCTACTTCTTTTCTTTAATTTCAAACTCCTCCTTTAAACACTTCATTTGATCTTCCTTCCTATTAAGTTATTGATCCTTTGATTCAAGGGAAATATGCATTACCTATAACTGGTTTTGGATCTCTTCCCTTCTTTCAAATGCAGCTAACAGGACACTTGCATCATAGTTAGGAATCTTTGTTGTCACCTTAAGATATTTTATCTCCTTTCCTTTTTCTTCCAACAATTTCTTAAAAGAATTTTTGTCTTTAGGTTGTCCTGAATGTTTGATTATTCTATCTTCAAGTTATTTAATCCTATTAGCTTTAGTGTTTAAGGTGACTTATGCAATGTATAACTACTCAGAAACCTTTTCGAGCATAGTTTGCATTTTTCTGTTACTAGTATTTGAACCCAAAAAACTTCTGGCTATGCTCTCACCAGTCTACTTATGTCAGTTTAACATGTTTGAATCAAACAATTTGCCCAAATTGATGGACAAAGAGGAAGCTCTTGAACCTAACAATTTCTTATTCTCATCAATTTATGGTTGCACCACAGTGAGATTGAAAGTATTGGTTTCAAAATTAACAGAAGAAATAAATCTTGGCCCTGTAGCAAGGGCCATCTCATCCAATACAACCATTTCTACCTATTGGGGCAACAACATCAACTCTTTTCCAAAATTTTCTATAGTTTTTTCTTTGATGAAATTGTGCTTCATAGCCAAATCTTATTCTCATGCATCCTTTGGTTGTGCTTCACCAATAATATGTTGTATCTCCTTGGTCAATTGTTTTTTTGACTCCTCAAAGGCTTCAATATCAATATCTTATCCTTCCTTAGCCTTAATAATGTGCTCTGCTTCTTTCAACTGTAATGAATATGGTTTCCCTTTTATGACATTTATGAATGATGTTGTTAAAGGTTGGACAGATTTGCCATCAAAGGCTTGGATTGTTGCTAGTATAATCGCTAGATCTATTCTTTCGCTCCCACTTTCCTCTATTTCACCTTACTCCAGGGTTACCTGCATAATCGTATGTTCATTTCTTCTCTAAGGTGGGGAAAGAACATTAGCCATTTTCCCAATCTCCTTTTTTGTTTCATGAATGTAAGCACAGAGGCCCACTTTCTTTCTCAAACCAAAGATAATGCCATGTGGGTAATATCTCCAACAAATATCATGTCTAATAGCCCTTGGTTAATTTTCCATGTATATAAAATAAGACCAAGGTCATGGTACATATATTCCACACAAAATGGTGGGAAAAACACTAGAGTGGGCATCATTTATTGTTTATTAATGGCTATGGAAATTGGCAAAAGAAATAATTTGAATTTAATTATGAAAATAAAATAAAATAGGAGAAAAGGGAGATGAAGAGACACAAAATTGCATGAGAAGGAAATTAGAGGGAAAATGAAGGGAAATGAAGAAAATAGAGGCATCAATGATAAAAATGCTTTAGAGAAACAATTCACAGCTTTTCGGTCAGTTCATTTTTTGCTCTATCCTTTCATTTTCTCTCTCATACACTCTTGCACACTTAGAGCATGCTTGGAGAACTCTAGTATTCACTTGGATTTGGAGAAAGCAAGCAAAGAAGAGAAAGGAAGTGCAAGGAGACATTTGGATCAGCAACTACAACTAGATTTCTTTGTAGGTGACAAGTTGCATGTATGATCTCCTTAATGGTTTTTGGATGCATGGTATATGCATGTAGTTCATTGGTGATGTGTTGTCATTGGCATGGATATTTTCTTGTATTGATAGTGGTTTTAGCCTTTGCCTTGCCATGTCATTTCCTGGATAGACATGGTGTTGTGGGTTTCCCACTTGTTTTTTGGTTAGTTCTTAGGTTCACTATGGATGTGGGTTAGAACAAATTCTCTGGAGCCCTATAGTAGCTTGGGTTGAGTTACTAATTCCTGGAGCCTGTAGGTTGGGACAAATGCTCTAGAGCCTTGTGGGTTGAGTCTTTTTCTCTTTTTGATCCTCTGTCTCAAATCCGAATTTATGATATGCTTGACCGATTTTATTTTATTTTGTTCCAAACTGAGAAGCTTATGTTTATATTTATATTTTTTTGTTGTGTATGAACAGATGCATCTCTTCAAAGGAGCTGACCTATCTAAGTGATCCTACATAATCCACTAAGGCAAAAATTTCCATTTTTTATAGTCATAATTAAAAAATTAATATCTCTCAATTGGAAAAGAGTTATAAGGCATATGGATACTTGTTAGGAAAATATTGAAGCCCTTTATCAGCTGATGTAAATACCTTTTTAAAATGATGTATTTAAATGCCAAAGAAAAAAAATTGTGGCAATCTTAGGGTTTTTATGTCAGTCCTTAGATTTAGGACTTTAGGTCACGTTAGGCTAGGATTAGGAATCACATGGTGAGGAATTATTGTATGAGGCTAGGGAATATTCACATTCCAAAAACTAGAGTTTGTCATAAATTCACTTAGATCATTAAGGCATGCACTAAGGTTTTCATCTTCAATAATGCTCATATTGATATCAATGACAAATATGACCAACACGTGCTTGGAAAATGGTTGGAATGTGGCGTGGGGATGATTGGATGAAAGACAGATTTGGTTCTGCTCAATCTATAGTCAAGTGGTAATTACCTAACTTGGTTGGCATTTTCATATGTTAATAAGAGTTATTTTCCTATTGTAATGTGGTTATCATGTAGACATGATGGCTAATTTGTCATGGTTTCTATTATGGTTATTTGTTGGTTATATATTTGGTTATATGATGTATTTTATCTATGGATCTTGTCATGTTTTGATAAGTTAATGAATGGTTTATGAATTCATGGGCTAACAAGTGTTATTGCATCTATCTTTAGAGCGCATTAGACATTCTTGGTGGTTCTGAGATGAATTTCAGAAGATTATGATCATATACGTCTTTATGACCTATAGCTCGCATGTTTACCATATGTTTGACGAAATGTCCATCATGGATTAGGCATTTATAGTTCAAGTTCTTGCTTGATTTTTGATTGCTTATCATTTTTACCATAATTTCCATGCTTCTGGAAAGTTATAGGTCGTTTTGGGCAGTGTTCTGGAAGCTAGCCTGAAAAGTGGCTCAGATTTAAAAACCACAGGCACAAAATTAGAGGATTCAGGTCATAACCATATGGAGGAAATCCTATGAGTGCGCTTATAGGCTCCCAACCACATGGATGCAAATTCAAAGGTGTGGTAATAGAGATAGGTTAGGGAAAAAGGGTCTCAACTTAGGTATTGGTCACCTGGGGTGGTGATTTGGCTCCTAAGTGGTTTGTAGTCCTTGAGGGATGTCAGAAAGGTTTCAGTTTGTAGAACACACTTCCATAACTGGAACTTGGAGGTTGGGTCATATCATAGTGACACTCGTCTCATGTTTACCCTGGCTAGATGTGAAATTGGGTAAATGTTGGGTGAGGCAGTTACATGGTGGTATTAGAGATTCCAGGTTCAAACACTTGGATCGAATGGGATAGATGTGATTATCATGCATGCATTTCAATTGTTGTGTGTCTATTATACATGCCTTGTTGTGGTTATAGTTATCATGCATGTGGTTAGTGTTACAAGTTTGTATCATCATGCATGATGTTGAGATGTTGATATGTTGATATATGTATTGTGGTAATATGGATTGAATTGTGCAGATGAGATAGCCTCCCCTGAGATACACTGAGGTATGGTTTGATTATGTTTTCCATTATTTTATCTAACATGGCATGTTTGCCGATAGAAGACTAAATATGATTAGCAAAATGGTAGACTACAGTTCACGTGACTCTCCTTACAAATCATATGAGCAACAAGGAGATGAGTATTCTCTTGATATAATAGATACACTAAGAAGTTTGAAGGTAGACAATACCAGGTTGATTGAGGCATAAGATAAGATTTCCAGAGAATAGGAAAATCAAGTGGAAGTTAATGTAGTCATCCTTCAAAGCCTTTCAAATTTGTAGATATAGGAAGGGTTTAGGATCAGTCATGGACAGGAGGAAAGGAATAATGGGGCATACAATAGTAGATCTCGATAAAGATATAGGTTGGACAGAGATGATACAATCAGAGGTGCCAGATATTTGGATACACATGACACAAAAGGTAGTGCTTATGGATTCTATTATAGTTCTGATTTTAAGAGACATCAACACCATCATCGCCATAATCCTTATAGGAGGAGTGAGAAGAAATATTTTCCATAGGATTTCAAGAAAGAAAAGCCTCCTACCTTTGATGGAGAGATGAATAGGTCATAAGATGCAGAAGCCTGGTAGCTTGGGATGAAGAAGTTTTTTAGATTGAATGAGTATTTAGAAAACATGAAAGCCAAAATAGCTACCTTCAGTCTTAAAGGGAAAGAAGGCATCTTGTGGGAAGATGTGAAGAATTTCAAAGGCATTAAAGAAGAGGAATTGGTTTGGGATGAGTTCGAGAGACTCTTCAAGAAGAAGTAATAGTCTAAAAGATACTATGATGACAGGGCTAAGGGGTTCTATGAGTTGAAGATAGGTTCTATGACAGATGATGAGTACACTAACATATTCTTGGAGTTTTTGAGATATGTGCGTTACCTAAAGGAGGATAAAGAAAATATTCAAAGGTTCATTAGTGGATTACGAGTAGTATTCAAAGGTTGGATTGATTTTGATGGGCCTTGATCACTAGAGGAAGCCATCAACAATCTAAAGCATTGTTATGAACGTTCAAAGCACAAATCCGAGTCTAAGCAGGATTGGAAAGCAAATGAGAAAAATAAAGGAAAATGGCCTAAGAAGCGAGGAAGACCTCAAGGCACAGGTGATAAGAAGAATGTAGCGTCACATAAGAAGTTCAATGCAGTTAACAGAGGACATAGGTCTCAACGTAAGGACCAGGACAAGGGTGATGGTAGGCAACCTTTGAGGTGTTTGACTTGTGGTGGAGAGCATCGCAGGAGAGATTGTCCATAACATTAGGGTGGTAGACCTTAGATTTACAGTGCTCAAGAGGCACAGACTTTTGGAGACGTTGGTCATATTATTCCTTGGATTTATGCAGTAGTGGATAATAGGCAGGATGACCATCGAGCATCTATTGTTGAGATGGAAGGTAAGATGTGTGATCAAGTTGTTTCTATTTTGATTGATCTTGGATAAACTATAGTTATATCAGTCCTAACCTGGTGGATAAGTGTTGCTTGAATAATGAAGTGCATGCAGAGTCTTGGTTGGTGCAAGTGTCTACAAGGACCAAGAGAAGAGTTCATCATTGGGTGAGATCTTGTGCATTTGAAATGAATGGTATGCCTACATCATGACATACAAAGGTGATTCCTTTGGGTTCATATAGTATTCTTTTGGGCATGGACTAACTATTCATTCCCAGGGCCAAGGTGGATTGCTATGATAAGGTTATTGAGTGTCTAGATGATGATGGGGAAAGAAGAACCTTGCAGGGAAAGAAGAAGCCTAAATAAGTGAGAATGGTCACATCCATGCAAGAAAAGTGTGGTCATAGGAAAGGATGCTTGTTATTTGCAATTACATCTCTAGTGACAAAGGGAAGGATGTTGAGGATGATGAAGTCTTGAAGAAGTATCTTGTTTTGCAGCAATATTAGGATGTGTTTCCATAAAAGATTCCAGAGTTATTTCCTCATAAGGACGTGGACTTCTCTTTTGAGTTGATGTCGAGAGTAGTCCCAACATCACACCTTACAAGATGAGTACTCCTTAGTTGATGGAAGTGATGTTAGCACTCCAAGAAGCTCTCCTAGGTTGTAGCTCAGAGATGCCTGGAAACATATAAATCTTCAATATCGTTCTATGAACTATTGGAATGGATTGGGGTTTGGATCAAGTCAGATGATTGTTTCAACTCTATTTTCACTCAAGACATGCATGAACACCGTCAACTTGACAAGGATTTCAGCCACTAATGCTCAATAGTTTATAGATTCAATGAATAAATGGAGAATCCTGACTATACTAGTAGACACATACATAAACACATATGAATGGCTAGCTATAGAAAGTAAAGGAAGCTTACAAATCTAATTTATCAACGCAGAGATAAGATGACAATTATCTGGCATTCGACACAGAAGAAAACATGAATAACCTATTCAAGTGCAAGCTTAGAACAGAGGAGAAGATGGCGATTGAACATGTAACAATAAAAAAAGCTTGTATTACTGGAATGAAGATGAGATGTTGGGAGGAATAGAGTATCCACGGTCTCCAAAAGTTGAACCTCTATCACCTCGAACTTTCAGCTATTTATAGGCTTTTTACAATACTCTCGAACTCTCTGAGGCTCGAGATGTCTTAATCTATCCCCTCTGTCTTCTAACTACTTGATGCCATAACTAGACAAACCTGAGCTCAGAGAGCTCTGCTTCTAACAAACACGATAATCAAATTCTGGTAATTTCGCCGTGCTGTCAGGTGGTTCGCTCATGCCAACAATGTTCCATGATCATTTTTGTTGGTTCAGCTGCATCGTGCTATTGTTTTTTCCCCTTTCAGCCATGCATTCTATTATTTCAGTTCAACTGTTTGACTGTCAAAAACTCTGACAAAGCCAACAAATTTCTTCCCCAGGTGAATGGTGGGAAGTGGGGTACGGGGGCCATTGGATCGGGAGGAATGGGTGGAGGAGATCAATCCTTGGAGGCTTGGAGTCATGGCAGGAGCAGAATAATTCTGAGCCGTCAGATCTCAGATGGGTAGATCGAACGGCTATCGGGCATAGGAGGTGCTCGAAGGATAACGCCCGGGAACAGTTTATTCCAGCAGAAATCGTTTATATCGAGCAATCATTGGGCGGTAAGCGGTAAAGGTCAAAGCAGGTGAGTGTAAATTGTTAGTCGAATGAAGTGTGGACTGTCAGATCAGTGGAAAGATCAGCAGGGATCGGAGAATGGAGAGCACAACGAAAAGGAGATGAACTGAGAGCGGACCCGCCAACATTTATGAGCGTGGGGGTATAATTTTTTAAGTTCGGCTTATGGCCAAATCAGAGCAAGAGGAGACGTGGACCATCGGAGCTAAAACAAGGAACATTTCTGTTAAAATAGAAACAGTGCACCTTAGGGCTAACACTAGCTCCTTCTAGGGATGAAAGCCTCCCTGTGAGGTTTCAAGAACTGCAGACTATTTCCTTTCCAGTAACAACCAAAAAAAACTTATCTCCTAGTGTTCCATTGGGCATGGATTTTATTTGCATAGAAAACAAAAACTGAAAAAAAACCTATTACAATATTAAGGCATTAAAGCCTCATATGAAGTAAAGTTTCAAAAACAGCCCATTGACTGGGCCATCAAAATCACCTTCCCCCTCCAAATAATGCAGAATGAAAGTATTGTTCATCTGAACTTGAGCAATGACAAACGGTCTCGTCCATAAGGCATCAAATTTACCATGGTTTCCCTTCTTTTCCTTCAATGCATCCCATTTGAGAACCCAGTCACCAACCTAAAAACTGTCCATTTTTTCCTTTCTATCAAAGGTTTATTTGATCTTCTTCTGGTGAATTCTTGACTTGTCAACTGGTTGTTCTATGATCTGTTGTAATTCAACCAAGTTACTCATTCTCCTCGCCATGTCGTTCTCTTCATCCCATTCTTCTTGCAAGAATTTGGCCACAAGGAGAATCAGCTAGATAGGAAAAACAGCATCAGCGCCATAAACTGGCTTAAATGGAGAATTTCCTATGGACTTCTTGTTGGTAACTTTGTTAGCCCATAGTGCAAACTTCAACTTAGAATCCCAGTTCTTTTTTTTGTCGTCCAACATTTTTTTTATTATCCTTACAAGAGACTCTTGTTAGATGATTCTGCCAGGTCATTGCCTTGAGGATAATATGAGGTAGAATGCACCAATTGAATGCCCATGGATTCACACATGTCCACCAATTCTTTTGCCCTAAAAGTTGTTGCATTATCAGTGACTAGTTTGGCTGGGCAACCAAATCTCGTGAAAATATTCTCATTCAAGAACTTTAGGATAACCTAATGATTATCATTTTTGGTGGGTATAGCCTCAATCCATTTGGTGAAATAATCAGTGGCTACCAAGATCCATTTGTGATGGCCACTAGAATGTGGATTGATCTCACCTATGAAGTCCAAGCCCCATTGCTAGAAGGGACCATTGGCGTGCACTGGCTTCAAGGGCAGAGATTTTAGTTGTTGTCTTCCTGCAAACCTCTAACATTTGTCACAAGACTTCACAAAAGAAAACACATCAGAGAACAGAGTAGGCCAATAATACCCAGCTCTCAGGATCTTGTGGGCTATGGTTTTCCAATAATGATGCCCTCTACAGATGCTAGAATGGAACTGGTGCATGACTTCCACAAATTTTCCTTTGTCTAGACATCTCAAGAGGATCCCTGATGGGTCTTTCCAATAAAGCAGGTTTTTATTAATGCAGAATTTGGTTGATTTGAGCTTAATGGCTCGGGCTTGACTTGAGCTAATCCCTAGAGGGACTTCTAGCTTCTGCAAAAAATGAACTACACTGGAATACCATTCACAGGTGGCTAGATTTTCAACCAAAGACTGATTCTTCTCTTGCTCTTCTGCTACTTCCTCTATCCACTCACCACCTGAATTTGAACCCATGTAATTGATGTCTAAAAAACCGCAATGTCCCTCAGCCATAAGCTTAGCCAAGCCCTGGCCTTTGAAAAACTTGGTGGGCTTCACCTTTGTGTTGAACTCTATGAATTTTGCAATCCATTTAGCTCTCTTTCCATCAATATCTGGCTGAGTTAGGACATCTTTTACTAAGGCTGAAGGTACATATGCAACCACTTTGGAATGCAGAATATAAATTCTGAATGCCTTTAAAGATTTTATGAGAGCATAAGTTTTTTTTCAATAAGGTCATACCTTAGTTCAGCGTGCCTCAGATTTTTGCTGAAAAAAGCCACAGGGTGCTCTACACCTTCATCATTTTTCTGCGATAGAACTGCTGCAAGTGTATCATAAGAGGCAAAGGAGAAGATATAAAACTCCCTGGTATAATCTGGACTAATTAGAGTGGGAGCTTCCATGATAGCTTGTTTGATGGCTTCAAAAGAGCTTCTTGCACCATCTATCCATTTTATTTATGATCCTTTCTTCAGCATGGAAGTGATGTGCTTCACTAGCTCTGCAAAGTTTGGAATAAACCTCCTAACAAAGTTAATCTTTATCAAGAAATATTGAATGTCCCTTTTTGACCTTGGGATGGACAATGTCTGAATTGATTGAACTCTTTCTGGATCAATCTTCACACCTTCAGCAGAAACAATATGTCCCAGAAGTTTGCCTTCTTCCAGAGAAAACTGTGACTTCTTTGGGTTCACAGAAATTCCAAACCATCTTCACTTTAGAAACACCTTCTTCAAATGTTGCAAATGGTCCTTGTGACTGCTAGAAAAGACTGCTATGTCATCAAGGTAAATAAGGACAAACGTGTCCTTCTCTCCCACAAAGGCTATGTCCATGGCCCTCTGAAAAGTAGCCCCAGCATTCATCAGTCCAAAAGGCATCTTGGAGTACATGAAGGCGGTCTTTTCCTGATATTCTAGATGTACATCAATTTGATTGTAACCTGAAAATACATCTAAGAAAGACATGACTCTAGCCCCTAAAACATTTTGTAGCAAGTGTTCCATCTTAGGCAGGGGGTAGTTGTCTTTCTTAGAGAATTTGTTCAGATTCCTGAAGTCAACACAAAGCCTGATTTCTCCATTCTTCTTTCTTACTACCACAAGGTTAGATATCCACTTTGAATACCTTAGGGGAACTATGATCTTGGCATCCAACAGCTTCTTGATTTCCTTTTCAATCAAAGGCAATAAGAGAGGGCTAATACCTCTTAATTTCTGCTTAAAAGGGATGGTGTTCTTCTCCAGTGGAATCTTATGCTGGATGATGTTGGTGTCATAGGTCTTAAGATCACTATACTCCCAAGCAAAAATATCAGCAAATTGTTTTATCAGGGTGCAATACTCAGAACTTTGGGTAGAAGACAAGTGAGTGGACAGATTTATGTACTTTGGATGGGTTGGACTCCCTACATTATGTCTATGAACTGCAGACTCATTTTCCTTTTTGGCAGGCTTATAAGGTACATCATTATGATCAAACAGCTTCTCTAGGGGCACCAATCCTTTGGGTATATGGTTACTAGGCAGCTGAACAATGCTATCCTGACCAATCTCGTCCTTTAGCTTGGACTGGTTGCATTCTTCAATGGTTTCGTTTTCTTGGTCAATGTGCATTTCAGAAAATTCATCAATGACTTGTAAAAACCTATTAATTTCATCATCATCTTCAAAAACTTTCCAGTATTTGACATTGTCAGGCAGAGATGGTCTATATTTCACCTAAACTTCATAAGTCAATTTAGGAGGCAAAGGAGGAATAAACGTGCTAGCAGACACAGCAAGGGAATCAGCAAGTTGGTTCTTCATTCTAGAGATGTAAGAAATGTTGAAACTATTAAAAGAACCCGCGAGCTTCCATACCTCATCTCTGTATGCTTTCAAACTTGGATGCTTTGCTTGGAAAGTTTTTTTCAGCTACTGAATGATAAGGTCTGCATCTCCAAACACCTTCAAACCTTTGATGCCCATTTATTTAGCAGCATTTAAGCCCAATATCAAGGCTTCGTACTCTACTATGTTATTTGTGACCTGGAAAGTTAACTTGAAAGCTAAATGAATGCATTCGTGTGTGGGGGACACAAGGACTACACCTGCCCCTGTAGCTTCCTTAGAGCAAGCTCCATCAAAGAACATGTTCCAAATTTGTGGAACTTCTTCCTATGTGATCTAGAAAACCAGTTTCCTAAGTTGCATGGAGGCCAACTGGGATTCTTCAATCTGAAGAATACAGGCTCCAAAATCAGTGTCGACAGCATAGATGGGATGATTAGTGGGATTCCTTTCATCACTGATGATATAAGCCAACTGAGCTTCTCTGTATAATCTCCTACTCTCACCTCCAAAAACTGGGACAGTAGCATAGGACAGATCATTTTGCAATGTTCCACCTAATCTCTTGATCCAACCTCTGGAAAGCAACATGCCAAACTTGGGGGGTACATCTGCTACCACAATATCTATCATCATGCTCTTCATAGGCAGCTGAGACAAGGTGATGGCTAGGTCTTTGATTAATCCCAAACATTTCACTTTTCTGGAGTCAAAAGAAAACAGGTCATGATAAGGCTTGGTAATGTCAAGACCCAACTCATCCATGATAGCCTTGGGCATTAGATTATGGCTGGCTCCTGTGTCCAGAAGGCAGTTGTGAAGGATTTTGTCATGAATAGTCAAAGAGACATAGAATGATGGGGAGTTGTCATCACAATTTTCAATCATTGGGCTGAGAACAACAGCTGGTTTGTCATCTTGTAGATTTACATAGTTAGTGGAGGCTTGGATGGCTTTAGGCTTAAGGGCCTCAAGGATAGATCTCTTGAAGGACTCATTCTTCACTAGTTCAATCAGAGGTATAGGTATGCTTAGCTTTTGAATTTCTAATTCAAAACTGAAAGGAGAAGGAGACTTGTCAAGGCCTCTTACCTTGTGAGCTGGAGCTTTGAGGATGATGGGATCAACTGTCGGTCGTTTCTACTTACTAGCTTGTTGTATTGCAAGGACAACAGCTATCTAAACAGGAGTTTCCTTAGCATTATTCATCTTCGACCTCAGATCATATCTATGTTGATCATCAGTTTTTAGAACAGCTCCACCATCCCACTCTTGGCTGATCTGGTCATTGAATAATGACTTTTCATAGGCAACTGAGGTCAAAAAGGAGGCATTGCCTTTGTCTTCCAGACAATGAATCTAATCATCTTCTTCAAATTTCTCTTCTTCCATGACTACATTCTGGAAAGGGTTCTTCACCCTTTGGTCTTCATTGGCATCTTTGCTTCTTTGCAGAATCTACAACTGCTCATTAGCTCTTTTATATGGATTTGGGTTTCTAGGAGAAAAGGTATTAGGAACTCTTCCTTTCCCAGGGTGTTGCTCAACCTTTAATTATGAGATTTCAGAGGCTAATGACTCTATCATCTTGGTCATTTTATCTATCTTTGGGTCTAAATATGATGAAGATTTTCCCCTCTATCTCCTTCTATCAACATTCCCCTTGAGCTTCTCTGTAGCCATGATGTTTGATTCTACTTCCAAGGCTGCATCCTGCATATCAGCCAAGGTAGCACATCGTCTCTCCCTCAACAGTAGACAGAAGTCAGAATCAAGGCATTGGCATAGATGAGTTTAGCAGAGGTATTGGTGGGTTTTACTTCAGCTGTTATCTTGTTGTACATGCGGTTAAACCTCTTATTAAAATCAAACAACAACTCACCATTTTCCCTCTTTAAGTTCCCAAACTCTATGTGGTAGTAGAGTAGATCCTTCTTATCCCCCCAATGCTTTAGGAATGCATCATCTAAAGCCTCAATATCTTCTATAGACCTTAGGGCCAGTTCTCTAAACCATTTCCTAGCCTCTCCATCTAGACTTTGGACAAAGACTCTCATCCATACATCATCTTCACTAATGTCCAGGTTATCAGCATAGCTATAGAATGATTCAATATGTTCCTCAGCTGTAACACCTTCAGTCCTAGTGAACTTAGGCATATACCTTTGATATTATCCAGTAGGCATGGCATTTAAAGGAGTGGGCAGTACTAGAGGTCCATACCTAGAATTTATGATTCTTTCCATTTTGGTAGGTGCTGCCATAGTTGTGGTGGCTATAAGGGTACTGGAAGTCTGAATGACAAAGGGTTGAGGAGTGACTGATAGGACTAAAGGAGTATGATGTATAGGAGGGGAGACTTCCTTTGGGCTTACAACAAAAGGAGAACCTAAAGAATAAGGAGCTCTATGAATCTCTGAGATCTTTTCTTCACTGCTAGTATTAGATGCTATACTCTCAACATGTGTTTGTTCTATTACAGGATTTTCTTGAAGAGATATAGAATATTGTTTATATCTACCTAAACTTGATGCTCCTTTCTACAATGCCTTTCTTTCTTTGATGATTTTTTCAGGGTTAGGTACTGGGTCAACTCGTGGCTTCTAAGGATTTCTCCGAGTATGCCTCACAAACTAAGCCAGAACTATCCAGTGGAGTCACCAAGAGGTTCATCCTCTAGTAGAGTCACCAGATAGATGACTACAACCCAAATAGTGTCCAGGATTTGTCTATCATCAAAGCTAGATCTGTGTCATCCCCCAGGGAAGTTAAGCTTCAGTCTCCTCTCCCTGGCAATGACGGCAATTATGTTAGCACTCTAGGAAGCTCTCCTAGGTTGTAGCTCGGAGATGCCTGGAAACATATAAATCTTCAATATAATTCTATGAACTATTGGAAGGGATTGGGGTTTGGATCAAGTCAAATGATTGTTTCAACTCTGTTTTCACTCAAGACATGCAGGAACACCCTCAGCTTGACAAGGCTTTCGACCACTAATGCTCAATAGTTTATAGATTCAATGAATAGATGGAGAATCCTGACTATACCAGCAGATACATACATAAACACATATGAATGGCTAGCTACAAAAAGTAAAGGAAGCTTACAAATCTAATTTATCAACGCAGAGATAAGATGACAGTTATCTGGCATTTGACACAGAAGACAACATGAATAACCTATTCAAGTGCAAGCTTAGAACAAAGGATAAGATGGCAATTGAACATGTAACAATAAAAAAAGCTTGTATTACTGGAATGAAGATGAGATGCTATGAGGAATAGAGTATCCACAGTCTCCAAAAGTTGAACTTCTATTACCTCGAACTTTCAGCCATTTATAGGATTTTTACAATACTCTCAAACTCTTTGAGCTCGAGATGTCTTAATCTATCCCCTCTCTCTTCTAACTACTTGATGCCATAACTAGACAAACCTGAGCTCAGAAAGCTCTACTTCTAACAAACACGGTAATCAAATTCTGGTAATTTCACCATGCTGTCAAGTGGTTTTCTCGTGCGAACGATGTTCCATGATCATTTCTATTGGTTCGGCTGCATTGTGTTGTTGTTTTTCCCCTTTCGGCCATGCATTCTGTTATTTCAGTTCAACTATCCGACTGTCAAAAACTCTGACAAAGCCAACAAATTTCTTCCCCGAGTGACTGGTGGGAAGTGGGGTACGAGGGCCGTTGGATTGAGAGGAATGGGCGAAGGAGATCAATCGCCAAAGGCTTGGAGTCGTGGCGGGAGCAAAATAAGTTCGAGCCGTTAGATCCCAGATGGGTAGATCAAACAGCTATCGGGCAGAGGAGGTGCTCGAAGGATAATGCTCGGGAACGGTTTATTCTAGTGGAAATGGTTTATATCGGGCGGTCATCAAGCGGTAAGCGGTAAAGGTCAGAGCGGGTGAGCATAAATCGTTAGTTGGATGAAGTGTGGACCGTCAAATCAGTGGAAAGATCGACTGCAGGGATCGGAGAATGGAGAGTGCAGTGGAAAGGAGATGAACCAAGAGCAGACCCATCGATATTTATGAGTGCGGGTGTATAATTTTTGAAGTCTGACTCATGGCCAAAAGCGAAGCAAGAGGAGACGTGGACCATCGGAGCTAAAACAGGGAACATTTCTGTTAAAATAGTAGTAGTGCACCTCAGGGCTAACAGTGCCAACATCATACCTTACAAGATTAGTACTCCTTAGTTGATGGAATTGAAATTGAAACTTAAGGAAATGCTTGATAAAGGATACATAAGGCCAAGTATATCACCTTTGGGTGCACCAATATTGTTTGTAAGAAAGAAGAATGCTACTCTCAGATTATGTATTGACTAAAAGCAGTTAAACAAGGTGAACATCAAGAACAGGTATCCCTTTTCATGGATTGATGACGTGTTTGATCAATTAAAGGGAGAAACGGTGTTCTCAAAGATTGATTTGAGATCAGGATATCATTAGGTGTGCATTAAAGAAGAGGACATCTACAAGACTACATTATATACTAGGTATGGGCATTATTAGTTTGTGGTGGTTCCTTTTGGTCTTATTAATGCTTCAGCTACTTTCATGTGTTTGATGAAAAGTGTGTTGCATTCTTATCTAGACAAGTTTGTGATAGTGTTTATTGATGATATAGTGATATATTCTAATAATGAGGAAGAGCATGTAGAACACCTGGTAGCAATATTGAGATTGTTGAGAGAGCATCAGTTGTATGCCAAGCTCAAAAAATGCAGTTTATTTCAAAATAAATTTCATTACTTGGGACATGTTGTTTCCAAGGAAGGGATAGAAGTGGACCTAAAAAAGATTAAATCTATCATGGAGTGGCCAAATCCTGGGAATGTGGATATGGTGAGATCATTCAGGGGATTAGTAGTTTACTATAAGAGGATCATCAGAACTTCTAAAGAATTGGTTATCCTATTACATCCTTGCAGATAAAAGGGAAGAAGTTTGAATGGATAGAGAAGTGTGCATCCAGTTTTGAGCAATTGAATCATTTGCTTACAAATTCTCCACTCTTGAAGATTGCAGAACCTGATAAGGAGTTCATGGTATGTACAGATGCTTGCAAGGAAGGACTTGGTGGAACCCTAATACAGGAAGGATAGGTGATATGCTATGAGTCAAGGAAGTTGAATGAGCATGAGCAAAACTATGTGACTCATGATCTTGATTTGGAAGTTATCATTCATGCATTGAAGATGTGGAGACATTATCTTCTTGGCAGGAGGTTCGTCTTGATGAGTGATCATAGTGGGTTGAGGTACTTGTTTAACCAACCTAATCTAAATTTCAAGCAAGCTAGATGGTTGGCTACCCTCAATGACTTTTACTTTGATATCAGGTACATCGGGGATAAGGAGAACAGGGTTTCAGATGCTCTTAGTAGGAGAGTGCAGGTGAATCATATTTCAACTATGAGTTCACCCGGGATAGACTTGCAGGAGCGGATCTTACATGTAGGAGCAGATCTTGCATGCAGGGCATCATGATGACAAGTACCAGCAGCTGAAGTAGAGATTGAAGCAGCAGAGTGAAGGTGATAGAGATGAGGAGTATCACCTCACGGTGTATGGCTTGGTCATATCTAGGAATAGGATATATGTGTCAGATAATAGTGAGTTGAAGAAGCTTATATTTAGATGTTTTCATGTCAAGCCATATTCATGCCACCTAGGATATCAAAAGACTTTGACAGCCATCAATAATTTCTACTATTAGGAAAATATGAAGAAAGAGGTGGTTGAGTTCATTGCAAGATGCTTGGACTGTCAGTAGGTAAAATCAAAGTGTAAGCATCCAGCTTGTTTGTTACATCCAATTATGATTCCATAGTGGAAATGGAAAGTCATTTCCATGGACTTCATTACAGGTTTGTCAAGGACATCGAAGCAACAAGATTCCATCATGGTTGTGGTTGACAGGTTGAGCAAGGTAACTCACTTCATTGCAGTGAAGTCTACTAATTTAACATAGATCAAATCCTCATTGGGGAGATAGTGAGGTTGCATGGAATTCCCAAGAAGATCATATCAGGTACAAATGGAAATTTTGTTGGGTGTGAGTTATATTATTTCCACGACTACCCCATGCGCGAGGGGGTGGTAGCCCCCCTTGTATGTTGCATCAAGCACAGCAGGGGGGTGGAAGCCTCCCCTGTTGAGGAGTTTGCAAGGGGGCAGTAACCCCCCTACACGGGGTCTGGGGCAGCACCCTGGGAAAAAAAAATAGACCCTATATTAAGTGGGCAAACCTACCTAAGGTTTTTTGCATGGATTTTGCACATGGTTTTGGGCATGATGGTTTTTTGTCCATGGTATTTAGTAGATCTATTCAAGGGAACTGCGGTTATGCTCTAATCTAGGGTTAATGGATTGGGTTTTATGGATGCTTCAAAATGTACATATATGTATTGTAACATTGAAAGGAATATAATGAAAAATCAATCTGGTAGTCCTGGTTTTGGGATCCTGGGGAAAATATCTATGTATATTTGTTTTATGTTTTATGCTCTCACCATTGTTTATTTTCTATATTTTTTAATTCGTATACAGGTAATTTATGTATGGGGTTAAAATCTACATTTTGTATCGGAGTTGTTTTGGCTTCAAGGGGATGCCTTTGAGGTTGAGGGGTTTTTCTCAGGCCTATGTTAGACCATGTTCAAGGGGATATGTGCGGGATCAATTCTTGTGGTGAAAGAATATGACAAGAAGTGGAAAGATAGAGATCGAGAAATTTAATGGTTAGAGTTTTGAGTTGTGGAAACTCAAGATGGAGGATTTTCTGGTGGATAAAGATCAGTGGAAAACAGTGGATCCGGGTATTAAACCAACATCAATGTCAACTAAAGACTAGGCGAAGTTGGATCGAAAGGCAAAGAGCACAATACGATTGTGTGTCTCAGATTCAGTATTGTTGAATGTATCATGGGAAGCTTCAATGAAGGCTTTGTGGGACACGTTAGGTATTTTGTACCAATCTAAGTCTCTAGTGAATAAATTGTTCCTACAGAAAAAGTTGTATAACCTTAGGATGAAAGATGGAGACTCGGTGACAGAGCATCTAAATGCCTTTAATATTGTGGTAATCCAGTTATTATCTGTTGATATTGAAATTTTAGATGAATATAAGTGCATCAGTTTGTTGTGTTCTATACCGCATTTGTGGGATAGTCTGGTTGTTGTAATAGGTAGCAATGCAATTGCCTTGCAGTTTGATGTAATAGTCTCATCCTTGATGTCAGAGGAGATGAGACGGAAAAATATGGAGGGCCAGAATGGTGATGCCTTTTCTGTACAAGGATGGTCCCAAAACAGAAACAAAATAAGTCCTCGAGTGGGAGATCTAAATCTTCAGGAAAACCTGTAAAGGTGTGCTGGAAATGCAGAAAGGAAGGGCACTTCAAAAGAGACTATAAATCTAAAGCTCCTGAGAAAGGAAAGGGATCTAATGATGCTCCTTCTGCATAGGCGAAAACCACCTTAGATGAAGGTGTGTATGTGTACTTGGCTTCTTCTTCAAGTACACATGTAGATCATGAGGCATGGTTGATTGACTCAAGTGCATCCATTCACTTCACTCCCCATAGGGAGTGGCTTTGCGAGTATGAGAAATATGATGATGGTGATGTCTTCTTGGGGATGACAGGAAGGCTAGAATTGTCGATCACGGAAAATTCAAGTTGAATTTGCAAGGTGGAAGGATTAGAACACTTCCAGGTGTTGTGCATATTCCTGCAATGGCCAGAAATTTGATTTAAGTAAGTAAGTTGGATGATGCAAGTGTTAAAACAGTGTTCGAGAAAGATACTTGCAAGATGGTTCGGGGAGCACTGGTATTGATGTGGGGAGTTTGGATTGGAACTTTATAAAAGCTTCAGGGTAGCACTGTTATTGATGGGTGCAACAGTTCTATGGTTCTTGAAAGTGGAGCAGAAAATCTAGTGGTCTCTAGAGAAAAGACCATGCTATGGCATCAAAGGCTTGGACATATTGGAGGGAAGGGCCTTGGAATACTTCATGGTAATGGTATGTTAGAAGATATATCTAATTTCTCTCTAGATTTTTATTTCTGTGAAAATTTTATATATGGGAAGTAGAATCAGGTGAATTTCCCCTCTGGTGCTAAGAGGGAAAAATGGAGATTATAGCTTGTGCACAGTGATGTGTTTGGACCAATGTTGGTTCTATCACTGGGTAAGTCTGTGTACTACGTATCATTTATAGATGACTTCTCCAGGAATACATGGATATATTTCCTCAGGAAGAAATCTGAAGTCTTTGACAGGTTTAAAGAATTTAAGGCTCTGGTGGAAAACTAGATAGAGAAGAAGATAAAGGTGTTGAGGACAGATAATGGTGGAGAGTTTTGCAAGAAGGAATTTGAAGAGTTTTGTAAGAAGTGTGGTATAGCACAGTAGAAGGTTACTCCATACACACCTCAGCAAAATGGAGTTTCTGAAAGAATGAACAGGGCATTGATTGTGTTAGAGCTTGAAATTTCACCTCAGGCTGAAAAAGGTAAACTCAAAGGCAACATCAAACCACTTAGCCTCGTAGCTAGCCCTACGGGGATAGGAGAGGGCTCTCTCCGGGTCTATCTCGGTAAAAGATCTTCAAAGAGATGAGATGACCAATAAAGAAAACTGATTTTAGGCTAGTAAACTGATGGGGAAAGTTTGATTTTAAATTTTTAGGGTTTTGTTGGAAAACTGAGCACGACAATTTTGGGTGCGGGGATGAGACACAGTTTTTGCAGAGGTCTTTTTGGGGCAAGGTAGGAGATTGTCTTGATGCCTTTGAAATAAGTTAATGGATGGATATGACCGGTGAGGAGCTAAGGAGAGCAAGAAACCATCGAGAGTTCTCCTTAAACAGATGAAAACATTGATATTAAGCAAACTTAAAGGCAGAGCATAGAAACCATGAATTCTACCTTAACACTTCATTTACTTAATTTGCAGAAGAGAATAGTAAGAAAATGATGCACATAACAAACTTACAAGTACATGAGAAAAACACACCATCAACACAAATAACCACAGGAATCCCAAATAGTGCTGCAAAACCCTGGTCTTTCCTTTGCCAAAATTGCAGAGATACAAAGTGTAAAACAGTGTAAGCTTATCCCTCAAGAGTCCAACCTCTCCAACCTCTGAAAATGATTGAGAAAATACATAATATAGGCAAACTAACACATTCCCTTGCCTCCAGGGGTCGAGCTCATCATCCTAGAAGCTGTTTCAACCAATTCTAAACAAAGCACTACAATTTAGGCAGTCAAAACAACTTGCCTCTATAAGCTAGGAAACCAATTCATTCATTAAATGTTTGCTATTTTATGAATGAATCTTCTAGAATAGGTAAATAAGTGTCATGTCAACATAAAATTACATTAATTACATCAAGGAGGGTGAAAAATCCCACCAAAAGTCAAAACTAGTCAAAGCTAGGCGAATTCCTGAGCTGAAGGTGCAAAACTGGCAAATTTCCCTGATGCGTACCGCCCCAATTCTCAACGCGTAGCGCGCCTTTGAGACAACTTTTAAGGCACTTCTCGGCATCCAAATGAGGAAAAAGTAGGCTTGTTGGAAAGGTATGGATGTCTAATTTCCAACCCAAGTGGAATTTCTCAATTTGGTGTCCATTTGCCCCTCCAAAATTTCAATCTCCCAAGACTGCTTCATGTGTGTCCAAAAAGTGGCAGAAAGTCATTTTTTGCATGTTTTTTGATCTTCTGAGGGCTCAAAACCTGATGAAATGTCTTGGAAATTGCTGAGAAAGTGTAATTTGTCATGAAAAATCCAAAAATGCTGAGTTTTTGAGAAATGGACTTGCCCATCTTCAGGGTAGCGCGCGGCGCGCTACGCGTTGAGGGCAAAAACCTGTGTTTGGCACAAAAAATTCACAATTGACAAAATTTTCTCCAAATTTCTTGAAATTTGGGTTGGGAGTCCCCAATCAAGTACCATGCTCAGTCAAAGAGGCTTTGGCCAAAATTTGGAGTGGATCGGGCCTTTTCCGTCGTTTTAGTGCCTTGGCCAACCTCCTTGGATCTGGCGATTGTAATTTTGACATTTCTCTACAACCATGACACCTGTGCAAAAAGTGGAGGTTTTTCTTCTTTGGAATGTTTTGGACAAAAACCTCTCTCAATTTTCCCAAATTCATCGTTTATTGCTCTGAAACACCATTTGAGTGAAACTTATCCCAATGTGTGAAACAAGGAATTTTGTGGAAATGATGCGAAATGAAGGGGTTAAGGGGCTTCTAAATTCTTGGGGAAATTTTTGGAAGTAGGGAGGGATGTTAGGAAGTAGGGGAAAGTGGAATCGTGGAGATCGAGCGAGGGGAAGGGGTCCAAAAGGGCAAAACACAGGCCTAGCCTAGAAAATTGCCAAGTTGTGGCAAGAAACTAGGGTTTGTGCAAAAATGAGGAATTTGGGGGATCTCAGTGATGGGAAGTGTTCAATAAGGTACATGAAAGATAGGGGAAGGTGTATAAACATCTGGATACAAGTTTTGATAATGATTTGACCACCCAAGATAAATTAACTTTCAAAACCCTAGGAGAGGGAAATGACCTTGCCTAGGCGCAACTGAAGCATGAACAAGGTGTAAAATGACTCATTAGACACTGACATGACAATGAAAACCCTATGAATGATGATAGACTCAGTAGAATGATGACATGGACCGACATTTGGACAACTTTAGAAGGAGTGAAAGCAAACCCTAGACCTAAAGCCTAGTGACCAAATTTTGCTTGAAGACTCACTGAAATGACAAAATTTGACCTTGACACTCTGAGACAACTTTGTAAGAGCATATTTGATCACTGGAGGAAGGCTGGAAATACTGACACTAACAGATTGAAAAGGCAAGAAGAAAGCTCTATGGTGCCAGGTTAGGACAGGAATTCTGGGCAGAGGCGGTGGAGACTACATGTTTCCTAGTCAACTGATCACCTTCATCAATTTTGGAGGATAAGACTCCACAAGAGGTATGGACTGGTAAGAAACCTTCTCTTTCACATCTAAGGGTATTTGGATGTGATGCATATGTGCATGTTCCAAAGGAGAAAAGAACCAAGTTGGATAGTAAATCTGAAAGATGCATCTTTATTCGATATAAGGATGGTTTAAAAGTTTATAAGCTTTGGAACCCAGAAACAAGGAAGGTTGTGTACAACAACGATGTGGTGTTTAAAGAGGTGAAAGATGTTATTAAACATTAATTCCTACCAAAGTAACCTGAGAAGATAGAGTTTGAGTTAAAGGAGGAAGAATCAGACTCTACAGCAAAAGAGGAATCCAACGATGAGGAGCCACAAACTCCAGTTGTGAGAAGATCAGATCGATAAAGAAGGCATCCTGAAATGTATATTCCACCTGATTTCTATTAAAATTTTACTTTATCTATTATCAATGATGATCCCAAAACTGTCAGGGAGGCAATATATTCAGAGGATGGAAAACTTTGGAAAGAGGCCATGGTTGATTAAATGGCATCCTTTCACAAAAATGAGGCTTGGGATCTAGTGGAGTTTCCAGCTGGAAGGAAACCCATTAGAAGTCAATGGGTGTTTAAGAAGAATATGAATGCAGAAGGCAAGGTGGAGAAACACAAAGCTCGGTTGGTAGAAAAAGGTTATTCTTAGGTGTCAGGAATTGATTTTGGTGATATTTTTTCTCCTATTTCCAAGGTAGCTTCTATTAGATTACTTTTATCTGTTGCTACTGCTTTTGATTTTGAGGTAGAACAAATGGATGTGAAGACAACATTTCTTCACAGGGATCTAGAAGAAGAGATCTATATACAGAAACCTCAATGCTTTGCAGTGAAGCGTAAGAAAGAACTGGTATGCAGGCTAAAAAAGACTTTGTATGGGTTAAAAAAATCACCAAGCATGTGGTATCAGAAATTTGATACATATATATGGGGACTTGGCTTCACCAGAAGAAAAGTAGATCATTTTGTGTATTTTAAATTAATTGGTGACCATGTTATTTATTTGGTCTTGTATGTGGATGACATGTTGCTGGTTGGAAATGAAAAAGAAATTATCCAGGATTTGAAGACCCAATTGTCCTCCAAATTCGACATGAAAGATCTTGGTGGTGAAAACTATATTTGAGGCATGGAAATTAAATGAGATCAGGAAAAGAGGAAACTCTGGTTAAACCATAGGAAGTATTACGAGACAATATTGTTGAGGTTTAATATGCAGGATAGTAAACTGGTGAAGGTTCCTATTCCTGTAGGTGTAAAGTTATCTGTTGAACAGTGTCCCAAGACACAAGAAGAGGAAGAGGACATGTCCCATGTTCCATATGCAAGTGTAGTTGATAGATTGATGTATGCAATGGTCTGTACTAGACCAGACATCGCACATGAAGTGGGAGTATTGGCGAGGTTTATGTCAAAACTAGGAAAGGAGCATTGAACAGTAGTGAAGTGGGTTTTCATGTATTTGCATGGCACTAGTGATTATGGTTTATGCTATCAAGGAAGACTAGGATTGGACAAATTTTTGGACATTCATGGCTTTGTTGATGTAGACTCGGCTGGAGATTTGGATCACAGAAGATCTACAAGTGGGTATGTGTTTAACCTATTTGGAGGTGCATTCATTTGGATGAGTAAGAGGCAGTCCACAGTGGCACTTTCAACTACAGAGGCAGAATACATGGTAGCCACTCCTGCAAGCAAGGAAGCAATTTGGTTGCAGATATTGTGTTCAAGTATGGGGTTAGTACATCGAGCTATAAGGATACACTGTGATAGCCAAAGTGCAATTTTCTTGGCAAAGAACCCTGCTTATCATTCAAAGACAAAACACATTGATGTTCAGTATCACTTTGTGAGGGATATGGTTGAGGACAAAAAAGTGTTGCTGGTAAAGGTTGACACTTTGAAGAATACTGCAGATGCATTGATAGAGTCTATGAGCACTGAGAATTTCTCTTGGTGTAGAGAAACAATGGGTATTCTAGGGCTGGACCAATGACTAAGCTCTCATGTGGCCCCCTGTGGAAAGAAAACAACAAGTGGGAGAATGTTGGGTGTGTGTTATATTCTTTCCATGACTACGCCATGCGTGGGGGGGTGATAGAACCCCTTGTACATTGCGTTGGGCATAGCAGGGGGCTCATGGGGGGGTGGCAGCCCCCCTTTTCGGGTGTTTGTGTCTAGGACAGCGCCTCAGGAAAAAAAAAAAAAAAAATTGGACCCTATCTTAGGTGGGCGGACCTACCTATGGTTTTGTGCATGGATTTCGCACATGGTTTTGGGCATGATGGTTTTTTGTCCATGATATTTTGTAGATCCAGTTGGTGAGCCCCAGTATTGCAGAAATAATGCTGCAACTCCTGGAACTCCCTTCTTTAATTTTATCAACCCGATAGTTCGTAACAAACTTGGAAGCGACGGTGCTGTATGCACAAGTACTAGCTCTTGCCGCAGCTGTCACTTGGTCAGCTGGCACAAGTCCGCTAGGAGCTTAAGCCAACTTCTATGAGCTCTTAGAAGAATCTTTTTAATTGATGGATGAAAGCTAACTCGAAGGAAGCTAATCTAATTGCAAAAAGAAACTGAAAGCCAAAAAGAAACACAAACCCTAGCAAACCCTAATTCTACCAACTAGTCCTACTGACACAAAGGAGAGCATGCAAACTATTGAGAGAGATGCCATTACTTCTGTGAAGGTAAAATACATGTGTCTAGACTACCTCTATATGAAGAAAACATCTTTTTGTATTTTTGATTAAGTTGTTGGAATTATCATGCATGTGCTTCTAACTATTTTTGAATGTGCAGAGGTGGATCAAGGAGGAGAAATGCTTGGGAAAGGTTGGGAAGGTTCAGAGAGGGTCTAAGGGGTCCCTAACACCCTTCTAGAGAGTCTCACAAAGTTTGGCTGCCAAGAAACCGTGTTTATGAGCTTCTACAGGAAGTCTGCAGGGGTTCTACAGGATGTTCAGGATTTCTACAGGATGTTCTGTAATTCTTCTACATGATGTTTCGAAATGGGATTTTGGAGCATGGATGGAGGGAAAAAGATGGAGGAATGAGTATGGAGGTGAAATAGGGGTGTGAAGAGGTCTAGGACTTGGTGGATGAGGCTAAGGAGCGATTGGATTTGTTCAAGGATGGAGGAAGCGATGATGCACAAGAATGTAGGAATTAGGGCAAGGTGGGGAAAGTATGGCAAATGAAGGGTACGAATCATGGACTAAGGGTTGGAGCAGATTATCTGATGGATTATGGGTAGATAGAGAAGGATAACAGGTGCTCTGCAATTTATTTTTCGAATTTAACAAAAGAAGACTTGGAAAATCAAGAACCTAATTACCTTGACCTAATCTGACCTAGATAATAGCAAAAGAAATGGAACAGAAGTTTATTTGCACAAAATCAGATGAACTAACTATGCAACTAAGCAATCATAACCCTAAGCATGCAGTCAAAACTGATATCAAGTTTTACAACTAAGAATCCAACACTAATACTTGCATGGTGAAGCAAAACAGCGTTTTTTGTGGGCAGCAAGGTCACCTTTGTCCCAACTCACGATCCCACTGAGGGAGAGGTAAGATCAGAGGTGCTTGAGCCCCTTTTTCCAAGGATCCTTTATGTTATTAATATATCCAAATCAATCTGAACATGAAAATCTACTTTAATCATCAAAAGAAACCTAAATAACACAACAAGTTTTAAATCTAAATAGCAGATTTTATTCTAAGAATGCAGCAACAACACATAAAGATAAACAAAGGAGGTACTAGGCACTTGAGATGGGCCCAACCCCAAGAGCTACAGCCTCCTAAGAGAGATTTAGAGCTGGTGCAAAGCTGGATTCATATTTATTGAGCAAGAAAAGAAGAGTTACATCAAAACTGTCCACAAGGAGAACTTGAAAATGAGCTGAAAGAAAAGCTAATCTATTTCCTCAAAATCAAAATACAAACTAGCTAACTTCTGCCTACAAAATGACTAACCATTGGCTAACTACTAGCTAACAAAAATGACCAACCACTAGCTACAACTTGACTAACCACTGGCTAACCCAAATGAGGCCCTAAGCCTTCTTATTTATACAAATTGAGGACCCCTGTAGGTTTTAACCCTGTACAGAAATTACCTGCATACGAATTCTTAAACAAAGAAAATAAACAATGCGAGAGCATAACCCATAAAACACATATGCACAGAGATTTTTCCCTGGATCCCAAAACCGGGACTACCAGCTTGATTTTTCATTATATTCCTTTCAATGTTACAATACATATTTATACATGCCGAAGCATCCAATACCATGGACCGAAAAACCATCGCGTCCAATACCATGTGCGAAAATCATGCACAAAACCATAGGTAGGTTCGCCCAACCTAATATAGGTTAGTCGTGGAAAGAATATAACACAACCCAACAATCTCCCACTTGTTGTTTTCTTTCCACAGGGGGCCACAGGAGAGCTTAGTCATTTTTCCAGCCCTGAAACACCCATTGTTTCTCTACACCAAGAGAACTTCTCAGAGCTCACAGATTTTGTCAATGCATCTGCAGTATTCTTCAAAGTGTCCACCTTTACCAGCAACACCTTTTTGTCTTCTATCATATCCCTCACAAAGTGATATTGAACATCAATGTGCTTTGTCTTTGAATGATAAGCAGGGTTATTTGCCAAGAAAATTGCACTTTGGCTGTCACAGTCTATTCTTATAGCTCCCTGTACTAACCCCATACTTGAACACAATCTCTGCAACCAAACTGCTTCCTTGCTTGCATGAGTGGCTGCCATGTATTCTGCCTCTGTAGTTGATAGTGCCACTACAGATTGTTTCTTACTCATCCAACTGACTGCACCTCCAAATAGGTTAAACACATACCCACTTGTAGATCTTCTCTGATCCAGATCTCCAGCCCAGTCTGCATCAACAAAACCATGAATATCCAACACTCTGTCCAATCCTGGTCTTCCTTGGTAGCACAAACCATAATCACTAGTGCCACGCAAATACCTGAAAACCCGCTTCACTGCTGTCCAGTGCTCCTTCCCAGGTTTTGACATAAACCTGCTCAATACTCCCACTGCATGTGCAATGTCTGGTCTAGTACAGACCATTGCATACATCAGGCTACCGACTGCACTTGCATATGGAACACGGGACATGTCCTCTTCCTCTTCTTGTGTCTTGGGACACTGTTCAGCAGATAACCTCACACCTACAGGAATAGGAACTTTCACCGGTTTACTATCTTGCATATTAAACCTCTGCAGTATTGTCTCGACATACTTCCTCTGGTTTAACCAGAGCTTCCTCTTTGCCCGATCTCTTTTAATTTCCATGCCCAAAATATAGTTTGCAGCACCAAGATCTTTCATGTCAAATTTGGAGGACAATTGGGTCTTCAAATCCTGGATAATTTCTTTGTCATTTCCAACCAGCAACATATCATCCACATACAAGACCAGATAAATAACACGGTCACCAATTAATTTAAAATACACACAATGATCTGCTTTGCTTCTGGTGAAGCCAAGTCCCCGTATAAATGTATCAAATTTCTGATACCACATCCTTGGTGACTGTTTTAACCCATACAGAGACTTCTTTAACTTGCATACCAGTTCTTTCTTACCCTTCACCGCAAAGCCTTCAGGTTGCCTCATGTAGATTTCCTCTTCCAAATCCTCGTGAAGAAATGTTGTCTTCACATCCATCTGTTCTACCTCAAAATCAAAAGCAGCAGCAACGGATAAAAGTAATCTAATAGAAGCTACCTTGGCAACATGAGAAAAAATATCACCAAAATCAATTCCCGGCACCTGGGAATAACCTTTTGCTACCAACCGAGCTTTGTATTTCTCCACCTTTCCTTCTGCATTAGTCTTCTTCTTGAACACCCATTTGCTGCCAATGGGTTTCCTTCCAGCCGGCAACTCTACCAGATCCCAAGCCTCATTTTTGTGCAAAGATGTCATTTCATCAACCATGGCCTCTTTCCAAAGTTTTCCATCCTCTGAATCCACTGCTTCCTTCACAGTTCTGGGATCATCATCAGTAACAGACAAAGCAAAATTTGAACTGAAAGTAGATGGACTATACCTTTCTAGCTGCCTTCTTTCTCGACCTGATCTTCTCACAGCCGGAGTTTGTGGCTCTTCATCTTCTGGTTCCTCCTCTGCTGCAGAGTCTGATTCTTCCTCCTTTGGCTCAAACTCTATCTTCTCAGGTTCCTTTGGTTGGACTTCATGTTGAATAACATCTTTTACCTCTCTGAACACCACATCTCGGCTGTACACAACCTTCCGTGTGACTGGGTTCCAAAGCTTATAACCCTTTAAACCATCCTTATACCCAATAAAAATGCACTTTTCAGATTTACTATCCAACTTGGTTCGTTTCTCCTTTGGAACATGTACATATGCATCACATCCAAATACCCTCAGATGTGAAAGAGAGGGTTTCTTACCAGTCCATACTTCTTGTGGAGTCTTATCCTCCAACGCTGATGAGGGTGATCTGTTGATCAGGTAACGTGCAGTATCCACCACCTCTACCCAGAATTCCTATCCTAACCCGGCACCACTGAGCATGCTTCTTGCCCTTTCCATCAACGTCTTGTTCATTCTTTCTGCGACTCCATTTTGCTGAGGTGTATATGGAGTAGTCTTCTGCCGTGCTATACCACACTTCTTACAGAATTCTTCAAATTCCTTGCTGCAAAATTCTCCACCATTATCTGTCCTCAGCACCTTTATCTTCTTCTCTGTCTGATTTTCCACCAGAGCCTTAAATTCTTTAAACCTGTCAAAGACTTCAGATTTCTTCTTAAGGAAATATATCCATGTATTCCTTGAGAAGTCATCTATGAATGATACATAGTACACAGACTTACCCAGTGATGGAACCTTCACAGGTCCAAACACATCACTGTGCACAAGCTCTAATATCTGTTTCGTCCTCTTACCACCAGAGGGGAAACTCACTCGATTCTGCTTCCCATACACACAATTTTCACAGAAATCAAAATCCGGAGAGCTATCATTCATACCTTCTACCATACCTTTACCATGAAGTATTCGAAGGCCCTTCTCTCCAATATGTCCAAGCCTTTGATGCCACAACATGGTCTTCTCTCCAGAGACCACTAGATTTTCTACTCCATTTTCAAGAACCATAGAACTATTGCACCCATCAACAACAGTGCTACCTTGCAGCTTGTACAGAGTTCCAATCCGAACTCCCCGCATCAATATCAGTGCTCCTCGAACCATCTTGTAGGTATCTTTCTCGAACACCGTCTTTACACCTGCATCATCCAACTTGCTTACAGAAATCAGATTTTTGGCCAATGCAGGAATATGTAGAACACCCGGAAGTGTTCTAACCCTTCCACCTTGAAACTTCAACTTTACTTTTCCCCGACCAATGATTCTAGCCTTCCTATCATCTCCTAAGAAGACATCACCACCATCGTATTTCTCATACTCGCAGAACCACTCTCTATGGGGAGTGAAGTGAAAGGATGCACCTGAGTCAATCAACCATGCCTCATGATCTACATGTGTACTTGAAGAAGCCAAGTACACATCCCCACCTTCATCTGAGGTGGTTTTCGCCTCTGCAGAAGGAGCATCATCAGATCCCTTTCCTTTATCAGGAGCTTTAGATTTACAATCCCTTCTAAAGTGCCCTTCCTTTCCGCATTTCCAGCACACCACCTTTGTAGGTTTTCCTGGAGATTTAGATCTCCCTCTAGATTTAGATCTCCCACTCGATGACTTATTTTTGTTTCTGTTCTGGGACCGTCCTTGTACAGACAAGGCATCACCATTTTGGTTGTCCATATTCTTCCGTCTCATCTCCTCCGTCAGCAAGGCTGAGACTATTTCATCAAACTGCAAAGCAGTTGCATTGCTACCTATTGCGATAACCAGACTATCCCACGAATCTGGTAGAGAACACAATAGACTGATGCACTTATCTTCATCTGAAATTTTAATATCAACAGATAATAATTGACTTACCACAGTATTAAACGCATTCAGATGCTCTGTCACCGAGTCTCCATCTTTCATCCTCAGGTTATACATCTTTTTCCGCAGGAACAGTTTATTCACCAGAGACTTAGATTGGTACAAAGTCCCTAACTTGACCCACAAAGCCTTTGCCATAGCTTCCCCTGATACATTCAGCAATACTGAATCTGAGACACACAATCGTATTGTGCTCTTTGCCTTCCGATCCAATTTCTTCCATTCTTCATCGGTCACTCCCAATGGTTTAGTACCCGGATCTATCGCGATCCACTGATCTTTATCGACCAACAGATCCTCCATATTGAGTTTCCACAACTCAAAACTCTGACCATTGAACTTCTCAATCTCGATCTTTCCACTGCTCGCCATCTTCTTTCACCACCAGAATCGATCTCGCAGATCTCCCACTGAACAGGGTCTACCACAGGCCCGAGCGAAACCCCTCAGCAACAAAGGCGTCCCCTTGAAGCCAAAACAGCTCTGATACCAAATGTAGGTTTTAACCCTGTACAGAAATTACCTGCATACGAATTCTTAAACAAAGAAAATAAACAATGCGAGAGCATAACCCATAAAACACATATGCACAGAGATTTTTCCCTGGATCCCAAAACCGGGACTACCAGCTTGATTTTTCATTATATTCCTTT
Organism: Pinus tabuliformis; assembly: GCA_031772625.1. Lineage (NCBI taxonomy): Eukaryota > Viridiplantae > Streptophyta > Pinopsida > Pinales > Pinaceae > Pinus > Pinus tabuliformis. The sequence continues at coordinate 421,889,333 of CM062819.1, read as the reverse complement.
CAATGTTACAATACATATTTATACATGCCGAAGCATCCAATACCATGGACCGAAAAACCATCGCGTCCAATACCATGTGCGAAAATCATGCACAAAACCATAGGTAGGTTCGCCCAACCTAATATAGGGTCCAAAAAAAAATTTCCCGGGGCGCTGCCCCGGACCCCGTAGAGGGGGGCTACCCACCCCCGTTTAACTACACGGGTTAGTCGTGGAAAGAATATAACACAACCCAACAGTCCTCCTAAACTTTAGGGACTCGGCTGCCCAAGAATTGTAGTTAACAGCAGTCCTACTTGACTTGCTTGGCTGCCCTTGTGCTGATTGATTTGGTAGCCCTTGAACTCCGAGATGATGGTGGAGAATTCGAGGTAAGGGCCCATAAATGAGGGGAACACCTTCCTAAAAATACTCTCCACGAATTTGGCTGCCAAGTGCTCATTTCAACCATTGATTTTGTCTCCAAATTGACCAAAAAGGCTACACAAAGCACACATTAGACTTGTTGGCATAATGACTAACCCAATTCACTCTATTAGCATAAATATAATTAAAACACATGCAATAAATTAATGATAATGGTGGATTAAGTTGAATTAGGAGGTTGAATGAGCCCAAATAATTATCCATTTTTGGGGCTCATCACCAGTCAAGGGAACTATGGTTATGTTCTAATCTAGGGTTAATGGATTGGGGTTTTTGGATGCTTCGGCATGTATATATATGTATTGTAACATTGAAAGGAATATAATGAAAAATCAATCTGGTAGTCTCGGTTTTGGGATCCAGGGAAAAATCTTTGTGTATATATATTTTATGTTTTATGTTCTCACCATTGTTTATTTTCTGTTTTTTTTTAATTCGTATGCAGTAATTTCTATATGAGGTTGAAACATATAAATTTCACTCCCAAGTTTTGGAAGGAGTTGTTTACAGGCTTGGGGACAAAATTGGATTTCACTACAACCTATCATCTATAGACAGATGGATAGACCGAGAGGGTAACAGGATTCTTGATGACACGTTGAGGATGTACGTCATGCATCAATAGAGGAAGTGGGAGGAGTATCTTCCACTGGTAGAGTTTACATTTAAAAATGGGTATTAGGAATCCATGAAGATGAGTCTGTTTAATGATATCTATGGGTGGAGTTGTAATACTCATATCAGTTAGAGTGATATAGTGAACATGGTACTGATTAGACCAGACACGTTGTTTGAAATGGAGCAAGAAATGCAAGTTATCAGAAATAATTTAAAGGCAACACATGACAGGCAAAAAAGTTATGCATATCAACACAGAGCATTCAAGGATTTTAAGGTTGGGGAGAATGTGTACTTGCACATGAATCCCAAGAGGAGCTCCTTGAGGATTGGGTCATGTACCAAGATAGCACCTCATTATTATGGGTTTGTTGAGATCCTTGAGAGGATTGCACCGGTGGCCTACTTAATTATACTATCGCCAACAATGAAAGTCCATCATGTGTTCCATGTTTCATTGCTTAATAGATATGTCAAGGATAATGATCATGCGATTGACTGGTATGTATTACAGGCAGAACCAGAAGGATAATTCCAGCCGGAATCTCATTTCATTTTGCAACAAAAATAACTCAAACTCCAAAATCAAGCAATCGAGCAAGTTAAAGTGAATTAGAAGTGATTTGGTCTCGACAAAGCTACATGGGAGATGACTAATCAGATGCAGGCTTTGTATCCTTCCTTATTTGCTGGTTGAGCAGATGTGTTGGTATATGCATTCTGGGTTTATGTTCATAGATGCATGTGCATTGTAAATACTGCAATGAGCTATGCTATAAAGCTCCAATAAGCAGTATGTTGTAAATATTGCACCAAGTTGTGTTATAAAACTCCAATAAGCAGTATGGTTGTCATGGTTTAAGTAGTTGGTATGTTGTAAATGTTGCACCGAGTTGTGTTATAAAGCTCCATGGGTAGCATGTGTTTTCTTGTTATAAGCATCATTGAACACCGAGGATAGTGTTCCCCCAAGGGGGGACGGTTTGTAACAACCCCTAATTGATTTTCCATGTAAATAAAATAAGATCAAGTTCATGGGACATGTATTCCAAGTTGAATGGTGGGAAAAACACTATAGTGGACATCACTTGTTGTTTATTAATGGTTATGGAAATTGGCAAAGGCAAAAATGCAATAATTGGCATTTAATTATAAAAATAAAGAAAAATAGGAGAAAAGGGCGATGAAGAGACACAAAATTGCATGAGAAGGAAAATAGAGGAAAAATGAAGGAAAATGAAGAATATAGAGGCATCAGTGATAAAAAGGCTTCAGGGAAACAATTCACTGTTTTTGGGTTAGTTCAGTTTTGGCTCTCTCCTTTCATTCCCTCTCTCATACAGTATTGCACACTTATATAATTCTTGGAGAACGCTTGGAGCACTCTAGTATACACTTTGATTTAGAGAAACAAAGCAAAGGGAAAGAAAAGAAGATAAATGAAGTGCAAGGAGACAATTGGACCAACAGCTACAACTAGATTTCTTTGTAGATAACAGGTTGCATGTATGATCTCCTTGTTGGTTTTTGGATGCATGGTATATGCATGTGGTTCATTAGTGATGTGTTGTCATTGGCATGGATATTTTCCTGTATTAATAGTGGCTTCAGCCTTTAGTTTCCATTTCCTGGATAACCATGGTGTTTTGGGTTTTCCACTTGTTTTCTAGTTGGTTCTCAGGTTCCCTATGGTTGTGGGTTAGAAAAATGCTATGGAGCCATGTAGTTGTTTGGGTTGGGTTACTAGTTCGTGGAGTCTATAGTTTGGGACAAATGCTCCGAAGCCTTGTGGGTTGAGTTACTATTCCTTGGAGCCACGAGTTGGAAAAAATTCTTTGGAGCCCTGATATAGTTATGGGTTGAGTTACTATTTCCTCGAGCATTGGATAGTTTGGGTAGAGACCAATCTAGTTATTGTTAGTGATTTCTGGACCGGTGAGGTGAAATCACAATGGTTGAGGGTTGAGGTGGTTTGGCCTCTAGAAACCCTCGTTGGTTTTGTTTTGGTTTAACCCTTATGGTCCCACATTCATGCTTGGAATATGGCATGGGTGTGATTGGCTGAAAGAGATATTTGGTTCAACTCAATCTATGGTCAAGTGGTACATGGAATTCCCTGACTTGGTTGACATTTTCATATGTTAATAAGAGCTATTTTCCTATTGTAATCTATGAGAACTTGTGTTGGTTATCATGTTGACATGATGGTTGATTTTCCATGGTTTCTATTCTAGTTATTTATTCGTTATATATCTGGTTATATGATGTATTCTATTTATGGATCTTGTCATGTTTTGATAATTTAATGAATGGTTGATGAATGATGGGCTAATAAGTGTTATTATAGCTATCTTGAGAGGGCATTAGACCTTCTTGGTGATTCTCATATGAATTTAAAAAGATTATGATAAGATATGTATTTATGACCTATAGCTCTCATGTTTACCATATGTTTGACGAAATGTCTATCATGGATTAGGCATGTCTAGGTCAAGTTCTTGCTTGAGTTTTGATTTCTCATCATTTTTATCATCATTTCCATGCTTTTGGAAAGTTATAGGCAGTGGTATGGAGGCTACCCTAAGAGGTGGCTTAGCTCTCATAAGCACAGGCACAAAACTGGAGGATTTAGGTCATAATCACATGGAGGCAAGCCTATGAGTGCGGTTATAGCCTCCCAACCACATGGATGTAGTGTCAAGGGTGTGGTTATAGAGCTAGGTCAATGAAAAGGGTTCCAGCTTAGGGATTGATCACCTGGGGTGGCTATTTGGCTCTTGAGTGGTCTGTAGTCCCCGAGGGATGTCAAAAATGTTTCAGTTTGTAGGCCCCACTTCCATAACTAGAACTTGGATGTCAGGTCATATCATAGTGACACTCGTCTCATGTTTACCTTGGCTAGATGTGAAATTGGGTAAATGTGGGGTGAGGCAGTTACATCATGCACCAAACCAAATAAGAGCATCTATTTTTCAATAATGCCAAATGTAGTTTTGTGTCTAACAATGAGAGAAAGAATTAGATATGGGAAATTAAAAAGTTCTTTTTGTTCGTTGAAGAAAAATGAAATTCATTTATAATGATCCTTTTCCTTAACACCTCATAAACGAATATTAAGGGGGTAATAATTTGGGAAGTCAATAGGGTTCCTTCTCAAAGCCATAAATTCTAATCATAGAGTAATTAGGGTAAAGGAACTAACTTCCAATGATATCCCCCTTGGTTAACATTAAAATTCTTGTTTGTTCCTCAGATATTCTATCGAAGGTCTTCCCTAGTAATTTGACTCTCAAGTAAACGTAGAAATGATCAATAAATTGAGCATAGCCATATGGAATCCAACTAGGATGTATACTATTTTTCCAATAATAAACTTTAATTTCTACTTCATTTTTGTCTTTAATTGTCTCTAACAATTTAGTGGGCATAAAAAAGGTGGGATAATTAAATAGTATTGAGTGTACCAAGTAAGTACAATGTCGACAAGATTTGAATGGACCTACAGTACTAAGATCGACAATGGTGGCTCTGGTCAAGTATGTGGGAAAGTTAATAGCTACTTCTTTAGGGTTTGTTATTATAAGACAAGTAACTAAGAATATGGACTCATCCATTTTAGAATCATCAAGGCCAAAGACCATAGAGAGGAGGGAAGTTAGGGTCTAAAAGAAAGGTTTTAGACAAAGGAAACTCTAATTTCTAGTTTTGAACTGGTGCTTAATCAAGCTTTGGAAGATTTGGAGTTTGTCCTCCTCTACCCATGTTATAAACTACTCACCAAACCCTTTATTTTTAATTTCGACCCTAGAGGCAAGTAAGTTTAACATCTTATCCAAAGAAGTGTCAGTTTCCTATAAGAAAACTTGGTTATCGACTAGTTAGGTAACAATTTTGGTCTCTGGGTTAAATAATTTGGCCAAGAGTAAGATGGAATTGGGGTCAACATGGACAACAAGCAAGGTGGTTGCTAATAGCCCTGATTGAACTAAGCAATCATCATCTTTAAATTTATCTGCGGTGAGGCTTAACGTTTGTTTCATAGTTAAAACATTGGTATGGTGAGTTTGGGTATCCCTAATTCCTACTAACTCGTTAATATAGACCTCATTTGACAAATCTTCACTCATTTCTACAAATTAAGGATGAATTGACTCAGAAATGAGGTACATTGGTGGGGTAACAAATGGGTAAATACCTGATAGTGATATAACAATTGGGTGGGGCTCTAATTTGAGTTTTGTGCATGAATGAGAGCAAAATATTGCTAAACCTACTAGAGCAGCATGCAAGAGGACTGGTCCATATCATGAAAGATACAAACTAAAGTTAGTGGAGGAGGGAAATAAGTTATAAATTCCATGTTTTAGGTAATTTGTACATTTTCCATATTTAAATAAATGTAGTTTAATGTTGCTTCAAACCTGTGTGTCATACCATCCATCGGGTATGGTAGTTGGCTTTAACCTTTTCATATCTTCACACCTGACATAATTTGATGATTGTTGTATACTAATTCAAGATTCTGTGATCCATATCATAATGTATAGAGAATTTTTCGGAAGAAATCACATTGAAGATTTTCGTCGACGCATTTCGAACCAGCGTGTGTGGTTCATCTTCAAGACGCAATGAAGAAACAGATCTAGGAAGAAGGTTAGGTTGACATGTCTCCCTATTTAACCTACTTCCTAGATTTGTTTCTTCATCGTGTCCTGAAGATGAACCACACTTGCTGGTTCGAAACGCGTCGACCAAAATCTTCAATGTGATTTCTTCCGAAAAAATTATCTATACATTTTGATGATTGTTGATTGGGAAATTAATGGATGGTTAGATCTCATCGGGTAGGAAAATGCATGTTATTGCACACACTCTTTCTCACTCGATGATGGATGAGAGTTGTCAAATGAAAGGAGATCTTGTGGCTTTGAGGCATCAAGAATAGGAGAGTTAAATAAAAAGTGAGCCTTTTCACGCCCAATAGGACATCACATCTGTTGATTTTTTAAAATGACTATCGGATCTTAAGGATTTAGATTGTGATATAATTTATCAAGTGGATATGAATTTTTTAAACACAGCATATCTTAGATCCTGGTGAAGAAAATTTACCATTGATTGATATTTATGATCATTTGATTGTGTTAAAAGAAACGCTAAATTAATTTAATCAATACTTTTATGGATTGGCCCATTAAGCCAATGGCTCGAATATATTAAAAGTGAAAGGTAAAATTTACCTTCAAAAATTAGACGGGGTGGAGATAATACAACCATGTAGGTTAAATAGAGATATAACATCAACTTAGGAATAATGGTTGACTGAGTGGCTAAAACACTAAAAAAAGGGATATTCGATCCAGTTTCTAGAACAATATCAAAGGGATCATTGTGCAATGGTCCAAAGGAATAATTTAACAACCTAATGCTAAAAGACTTCTCATAAAAAATTAAATGTATAGTCATAATGATTTGTTGTTTGACAAGATCAAACAATCGATAGGATTTTGACTATTTAGAGTATCCCATCATGAAGTAAGCATGACTCTTTGCATCAAATTCCTTTCTATAGTTGTCATAAATATCCACCTAGGTAATAGATTTGAAAATTTGAGGTGGTAGACTGAGGGCTTCTTACCACGCCATCTCTCAATTAGTGTCATTGAACTAATGGTTCTAGTCGAAATAAGCTTTAAGAGGTAACTGGAACAATACACAACTTTTACCCATAATTTAGTTGCCAAATATTTTATCTATAAGAGACATTGAGTCATATAAACTAGGGTTTGATTCTTACATTCTACCACAATATTCTATTGAGGAATATGAGGGATGGACCTTTGCTAAGAGATACCTAATTGAACAAGGTTTTCTTCAAATTTTTTATTCACATGCTCACCTCCATTTTTAAATCTAGTGCATTTAACATGTTGGCCATATTGGGTTTAGCCAATGCCCTAAATTCCTTGAAACTTTCAAAGACATGACTCTTATTTTCAAGAAATAACCTTTGAGAAATCATCAATAAAGGTCAAATTATACTATGCACCTACCAATGAAGCCTCATTAGCAGTTCATTATGAACAAGCTCTAACAGTTTTTATGCATGCCATGCTTTTCCAGAGTTAAAATATGCCTCATGATGCTTACCTACCACATAATCCCTATAGACTCCATTAAGTGGGAGGACCTTCAGTAAAATATTGACCATGTTAGATTCAAATATGACCGTTGATGTGTGATATGTAAGCTATTGTGGATATTCTACTAGGTGGTTCATCATAATATGTGTGTGTGTGTGCGCTAGGTGGTTCATCATAATGTGTGTGTGTGTGTGTGTGAAAATAAACTGAAATCTATACTATGAAGGGTTAATTCCTTTTCGATTCCAAATTTGTTAATTTGTTTTTTCTATTATGCATGTAATTAGATAATATGTGGAAAATAGATAACAAGTAAATACAATCACTCGCAAACTAAAATAAACACTGATATATGGGATACTACAAATCACAAACTCCCTCTATTATGTTATAAATTTATCCCCACTTAGCTACTTTTCTCTACTCTGGAACAAAATGTAGGCAAATAGAATGGTGCCCCTTTCCCTCCTAGTCCCTTAGTTATAACACAACTTGATAACCAACTAGCAGTCAAATTTTATCAATTCAAATGTTAACATGAGTTACAACTCGACCCTTCTAGAGTCTTCTTCATAGTTCCCTTGTGGCTAGGAATTTTCCATTTTTAATGGGGAGTAATGTGGCATCCTCTTGGATTATGTTGGTCAAACATGATAGTTCAACTTTCGAGAGGCATTACTTTTACATCTTAACTTTGATTAACATTTCTCTTGGAATGTTGGAAAGGTATTTGTGTGTAGAATACCATCATGGGGTATGTAACTTAAGAGTAAAAATTTTACCCCCCCAAAGCATCATTTAGGCCCTTAAACTATTCCCAAGTGATTTCAGACCCCAATTCTCTAAATTGGGTCTCGTCGCTAAAATTGCTCCTGTAAGTTGATTCCTTCAATTTTTCCACTTTGAAAGCATCAACATGGATGAAAAACTATATAATGATCAAATATGAATTAATTTTTGGAATTAGAGAAACAGCGTAGCATTTGGTTGAGACAAGTCACATAACTTGAACAATCCATCCTTTGAGTCAAGAACCCCTTTGGTGACAATCAACTTATCTCTCATTATATCTTTATCCAAGAACTAATCCAATAAAAATTCGATGATTTTACTAGTCCATTTCAATTGGGATGATGGCAATAGATTCACACTCAGATTAGACACATGATGGATGTTCATGACTCTTCCATGTCGATAAGGTACATCACCATGACTAGTAATGTTAAGAGAAAAATCATCTATTAGACAAATATTTTGCTTAATAGCCTTGTCTAAAGAGAAAAACAAAGAAGCATCCTTCGCCATATGATGATTGCACTCAAAATTTATTACCCATCCACTATGCATGGCATGAGCATATAACACTTGAGTTTCAACTAAGAAGGTGAATTTGTCGATCAACCAGACTAGTCGATTTCTCAACTGAGACATATCCTTCAAGTTTCTTAACCTTATCCTCTAGGTCAGCACACTTCATCTAGCAGGTTTTCACCACATGTCATGAATTTCCACATTAGTGACATGTATACTTCTTTCAATTCTTCCTAGTTGATTCTAACCCATCATACTTCCCTTTAGCTTTTTGGTTAAGGCATTCCAACCTAATTCATTTCCCTTTCTAATTTGACTTACCCTTTTCGTTGAGAAAGTGAGCTTAGTGGTTACTACCAAGACTCCCTTCATCAAGCAACCTCTCTTGGTCCTTGATCAACAAATCACAAAAGGTGTCAAAGGTGTAGTCCTTATCATCTTCCTTGCACGATCTCCAGTTGGGGAGAAATGAGGAACAAAACACATCATAAGGTGTTGTCATATTTATCAAGATTGGTTTAATGAATTTTCCATCCTTCTTTATAAAATTGTTCCTACATTTACCCAACTTCAATTTTAGTTCTTTAACACGAGCCAAAAAGTCCTTAATCATTTGAAAGGAACGTGGATCAATAAAGATCAACTCTTTCTCTAACTGCATTGTTATAGACATTTTTGTGCCTTACAGCATGAAGCATGAAATGTCGATAATCTAATGGATCCAAAGTCCCTAAACATGTTGTTCCTACCCCTAGAGGAACAAGGTCAGCAAACCACAGCACTAAATATCAGTTCTCCACCTGAAAACACTCAAAAACAAGCTATTTCTGGATCATGTCAACTGCTCCACTGAGCATCTGCGCTGAATGTCAACTGCTCCACTCGGTACCTGCGCTGAATGTCAACTCCAATGAAGGCTACCTGCGTTGGGCGAGTTTGGCCAAGTGGCACAGTCATTCCTCAAGGTGTCAATGCCCAGGAAGCTTCCAAAATGACACTTGGATCAGGGAATTCGCCTAGTGATGAGTAAGAGGGTCTAGATCTCCAAGTGGAAGCAAGAACCTCCAAGTGGACTCAAGAACTGAAGAATAACTAAAGTGGGAGAGGACACTAGTCAGCTCCATGCCAAGCTCAAGCTGACTCATCCTTTCTCCAAATATCCTATATATAGATCTCTCTCATGAGGTCTAGGGAGGTTGGAATCTTGTGACTGTAAGGAAGTGCTGTTGGTTTGAGTATAGAACTATTGGGTGATTTGCTTGAAGGAGGTGAAGAGGAGATTTCTTTCTGCTGGGAGGTGATGCTGGATTGGGCCTTTTATGGTTGTATTACTTCCTGAACTTTACTTCTTCCATTAATAAAGCATTTGAGGTTCTTCTATATACATGTGTCTCAATGGCGTATTGATACTTGTATATTTGATTTATTCTAATCCTTGAATCAATTATGAATGTATGCTTCTTGTAGTTTCCCTTTCTTGTGATTTTGCAGGATCTTGGTGTAGCTGGGCCAGTAAAAGAGCAAGGAGCTGGGAGCAAGCAGCAAAGAGAGAAGATTGGATCAATCATTAGCGGAAGACATCGGTTAGTGGATCTCTTCCCCCTCTCTCTTACATCTCATAAAGAAGTAATCTCAAATAGCTTTGCTTTGATTGTTGCTGAGGTACTATCACCCTTAGAGTGGGATAGGGTCATTCCGTATTGGATACTTTTCCCAACAACATGCATGACCTGACTTTCCTCAAATTTTTCAAATAATGACTTCAGCCCCTTCCAAGCTTTATGAGAATAGTTGATCCCACTTGTATAAAAATGAATATCTTGAGAAATATAGATCATAATGATCCTAATGATCTCATTTTTCTTTTCATCAATAATAAACTTCATATTTTCATCCTTCAAATTCGGAATAATGGTACTGGTATATTGACAAATCCCTTTTCTCTTCATTATGGCTTCCATATTTTGTGCCCAAATAGTGTAATTTTATCCATCCAAAATGATAGGATCAATCTTTCAAGCCATCTTAGGATTTCTAATAGATTTTATTTGTTCTAAATTTGGTTATAGTCAATAAATAAGTCATCCTTGAGTGAAATAATTGTAAGATATAATCCCAACATGATTTGTAGACAATAGGGCTATGTAAAAACTAATAGCTTTGATATCATGTTGAGGATTTAGAGGACTTGAGAACAAAGAACAAAAAACATAACCCGAAGAAACAAATAGAAGAGTAATTATGTTCCAAGATGATGGGTGGCGTCAAAAGAGATCGTTACAACACTTAAGTATAATGCATTGTGATGAAAACATCATAATGCATGATTTTCATATCAATCATTTTTCTTAATTATTATTATTGACCGGTAGGGTCCTCTATTTATAGTGTCCAAACCTAACCCACTTCCTTGAATTGTATAAGATTTGTTCCACAAACAAGTTTCAATAGTTTCAAATATTTCTATGAAATTTGCGTTATTTTTCAACTAGTCAACTATTATAATCAACTAATTCTTGTATATTGCTCAATTATTGGAGTCAACCCAACCATCCAGTGACTTCCTTCGACCACTTAGTTAATTGCTCCACCAGGTGACCGCTTGAATGATTGTCCAATAATCAATCACTCGACCAACATGTTAAACTTAGCCGACTGCTCTACTAGTTAACCACTTGACCAAATGTTTCCCATTAGTCAATCTTTTGACTAAGTATTTCCAGAAGCTCTAGAGGTGTGATGAACCAACATAACCTTATGTCCCAACAATAATTATCACAATGATTGCCCATCATAGTAATGAAATGCAATATAAGAAACATTAGCTTTAATTCAATACAAAATAAGAAATCGCAAATAACGAACAACCTTGATTTATAATGGTAAAACCTCAAAATATGAGGCAAAACCCCACTCTTTAACAAACAATAAAATTACTTATCTCAACCCCTAAACAAATACAAAATTTAATAGCATTCAATTTCAAGACCATATCAATGATATATCTGTTACTCTTTTACTTTGTCTTATGGTTCCCTCTATTTAAGAAATTTCAATTTTTTTCCCTTAGTTGACATGATGATTAGGAAATAACTCTTATGTGATTTTCTTGATAAAAAAGATAAATTGATTTTAACTTGTTTTAGATGTTTTTCCCGTTGATGCTTGCCACATGTTGGGAAGACCATTTTTTTTTAATTCACATCATAGATGATGGTAGAAAGAATTCATACATTATCATGAAGTTTGAAAAGTGCTTAAAGTTGTTGCCATTACAAGTTGTAGATGAATTATATGAAATATTGATAGTGATAATCAAATAAATTTCAAATGCAGTTAAAGGGATAAAGGAATGTTATGCAATTTTTAGTTCCATACTTACACATTATAAGAGTCTGAAGGAGATGAAGTAAAAAGTTCTATCAAAAGATGAAGTTCCAAATGTTGTAAATAATGTGCCATATTTGTTCACAAATTTTTATGCAGGAAGATGAATCAACAATTTTAACTTCAAAGAGAAAAAGATTGGGCAAGGGATATACCTCATTGTGGGCATGAGTTGTGGAATCAATATGTGCATAGGATAAGCCTACTTGACAACATAGAGTTGCATATACAAGTAGCCAAATTTATTGGAGAAAATTTTGTTACCCTCTAGAAAATCCTTAAAAGACTATATGTCATCAGTTCCACGTGTGTGAGCTAAGGGCATTGATGTGCATTCCACTTGCTTTTGAGGTGGTCAAAACATAAGTAAAATTTCAATGCCGATAACCTTTTCATACAACCTTTATTTTTTATCTATGATAGCTCATTTTGAGGCTATTGATGTGTATTATCCCTTGGGGCCATTGCATATGCTATTTTTTCCCTTTCACATCCATCGAAGGTGAATCTTTGGGTTCCAAAAGTGTAATTCTTGATCTTTGTTATGTTAAGTAGATTCAATATTAGTCATAAAAAAAACCCTTATAAATCCACAACTTTGATTCTTCACCCCCAAAATTATGATAAATGACGAGAAATTATACAACATTGATCAATCTTGAATTAGGGGAAAATATATGGTAATCAAAATTGGTTACCTTATGAGCTCCATTCACTATTTGTTCTTTGTTTTTGGTAGTTGTGCCCTTTAGTGGAGATGGAAAGATTATATATATATATATATATATATATATATATATATATATATATATATATATATATATATATATATATATATATATATATATATATATATATCGTTGATGTGTGACCTGTAAACTATTGTGGACATTCTTCTAGGTGGTTCATCATAATATATATGTGTGTGTGTGTGAAAATAAATTGAAATTTATACAAAGAAGGGCTAATTCCTTTTCGATTCCAAATTTGTTAATTTTGTTTTTCTATTATGCATGTAATTAGATAATATCTGTAAAATAGATAACAACTAAATACAATCACTCGCAAGCCAAAATAAACATCGATATATGTTGTAGGAAGCCCTTTACAGAGAAAACCCAGCTAGAAGGTGAGACTCCTCTGCTTTCTTTTCTCTAGAATCGAAATTATGCAATTACAAAGAAAAAGGCGCTCTTTATGGAGTTTCCTGAGAAATGTGGCCCATAGGATGCTACATATCACAAACCCCCTCTATTATGTTCTCTCTCTATCCCCACTTAGCTACTTTTCTCTATTATTGAACAAAATGCAAGCAAATAGAATGGTGCCCCTTCCCTCCTAGTGGCTTAGTTATAACACAACTTGATAACCGACTAGGCATCAAATTTTATCAATTCAAATGTCAACATGAGTTACAACTCGAACCTTCTATTGTATTCCTCATATTCCCCTTGTGGCTAGGACTTTTCCATAAGTAATGGGGAGTAATGTGGCATCCTCTTGGATTATGGTGGTAAAACATGATAGTTCAACTTCCGAGAGGCATTACTTTTACATCTTAACTTTGATTGGCATTTCTTGTGGAATGTTGGAAAGGTATTTGTGTGTAGAATACCATCATGGGGCATGGCACTTAAAAGTAAAAATTTACCCCTCCAAAGCATCATCTAGGCCCTTAACCTGTCCCCAAGTGGTTTCAGACCCCAATTCTCCAAACTAGGTCTCATCGCTAAAACTGCTCCTATAAGTTGATTCCTTCAATTTTTTCACTTTGAAAGCATCAAAATGGATGAAAAACAATAAAAAATCAAATATCAATTAATTTGTGTAATTAGAGCAGTTAGTGTAGCATTTGGTTGAGACAAGTCACATAACTTGAACAATCCATCCTTTGAGGCAAGAACCCCTTTGGTGACAATTAACTTATCTCTCATTAGATCTTTATCTAAGAACTAATCTAATAAAAATTCAATGATTTTACTAGTCCATTTCAATTGGGATGCTGGAAATAGATTCACACTCAGATTAGACATGTGATGGATGTTCATGTTTCTGCCATGTCAATAAGGTACATCACCATGACTAGTAGTGTTAAGATAAAAATCATCTATTTGAAAAATATTTTGCTTAATAGCCTTATCTAGAGAGGAAAATAGAGAAGCATCCTTCACCATGTTATAACTCTGTAATTTCCCAAGGCTATGGAGAGAAACTCAGAGGTAACCACAAAACTACTTTGGAAGTTGGGATCTAGCACTTCCAGCTTCAGAGAGGCATCTCTCTATATGATTTAGATTTGTTGTTTTAAGATATTAGGCTAGTTATTGAGTTTTGAGTTTGGTTTTTCAAATATTTGGTTGAAAATTGCAAGGAAATTCCATTGGGAAATGGAGTCGTGACTCTTAGGGTGATCAATTAAAAGAATGACAGAACATATGTAACAGGGCAAGGAAGGCAAGCTTTCGAACCTTTAGAGCATGTGAAGTGAATGGGATTAAATGATTTAGATTCAATTAAATATAGAGCATGCTAGGATGAATTCTATACTTAATATCAGAGTGAAAGCATAAATATTGTTTATAATCCATATCAGATTGTATTTAAACAAATTAAGTCCTTAATCTTCTTTAAACAATAGAGACAAAAAAACATATGGAAAAATGGGAAAATAACAATTTCACATGAGAGGAAACTTCACCGATTGCCTGACACAGGAATCCTAGAACAAAATTTATGTATTAATGAAACTGATCTCTTCAGTACATGCACAACTTACGTCAAAGATCTACTTTCTTCATACAAGTTCCAACCCTTTCTAAGTCTTATTTCTGAATATTTACAGAAAACTATTGCATTTCACATCAGATTTCAAAAATAAATATATTTACAATAAATGTTTGAGAGGAAGACATTGTCAGGTGGGGAGTTTGGCTGGGGCGGCACATCTATTAAAATATAACGCAAGTGTCCTAAGATGATCTCAACAAGAACAAAAATATGGTGTGGAAAAAAAAGGGTAAAAGCTCATTTGATTTTGATTTTCAGTACGAATACAAACCATGAAAGCATGGCCTATCGATCCTTTAGATTTTTGGAATTTGAAGCTAGAGGTGTCAAAAAAGTTACCATAGGGATAACTGGCTTGTGGCAGCCAAGAATTCATCGCAACGTTGCTTTTTTATCCTTCAATGTCAGCTCTTCCTATCATTGTGAAGCAGAATTCACCAAGTGTTGGATTGTTCACCCACCGATAGGGAACGTGAGCTTGGTTTAGACCATCATGAGTGCTAGGTCCCTATAATATTAGTGATCCCCCCATTACTATTATCATTGTATCCCTTATTGTTATTATTGTGCCCCTATTGTGCCCATATTATTATTATTGTGCCCCATAGAATCCCTCTATTGTTATTTTTGTGCCTTTATATTATTATTGTTAGGTCGGCTTGGTTATATTGTGACCCTGTAGACTCATATATATAGAAAGGAGGTTTTGTCATTTGAATCATCCAAGAATTGTTCATTTGTGTAATGTAAAGGAGGTTGCCCCCTCGAAGAGTCTTATTCCTAAGGCGTTGATCTATCTTTTCTATCTCTTTGTGAGCTGGTTTCATAACATTTGGTATCAAAGCTTTGGATTCTAGGGTTTTGCTGCTCCAAACAGGTCATCGTGGCATTTTCTCTATAACGTTTTGTCTATGATGTATCAGAAGCTAAAAAAAAACCATTTGAGATGAACTCTTGCTGAAGCTCGGGTTTGAATTTCAGATCTTGTCTCACTTTATTTTCGGAGATATGATCTGAGGAAGTTAGGGTTTTTGCAAGCTCCAGAATTTCATCTAAAACAGGTCATCGTGGAAATTTCGCTATAACTTATTCGCTACGAAGTTTCAGAAGCTAAAAAAAAACCATTTGAGAAGAAAGCGGTATGAACCTCAGGATAGAATTTTAGATCTTGTCTTGCTATATTTTTGGAGATATAATATGAAACATTTAGGGTTTTGGTAGACTCCCAAATTACATCCTAAACAGGCGACCTTGGGAAAATCGTCTTAACTTTCTCTCTAAGCATCAAATTGAAATTCCGTAAGAAGTTACAGAACAAGGAGAGACTATAGTTTTTTGTGTATCGGATTTAGGTCCTAAGGATGAAAAAGTGACACGTGGCATGTCATACAAGCT
The DNA here is from genome assembly GCA_031772625.1 of Pinus tabuliformis. Lineage (NCBI taxonomy): Eukaryota > Viridiplantae > Streptophyta > Pinopsida > Pinales > Pinaceae > Pinus > Pinus tabuliformis. The sequence continues at coordinate 421,873,266 of CM062819.1, read as the reverse complement.
CGCTCTACTGAACTAGTCTATAATCAGGTCACCGTGGGAGATTTTGCATAACTCTTCCTTGGAGAATCCAATTCCGATCAGACTAGTGGCATTGGAAAGAGGATGCAGAGGGCTACTCTAGGTCACAATTTTAGAACCAGGAGATCCAAAATTACAGAAGTACATCATATTCAATATCGAGCTCCTACAAAGAAAAGAAAAAAGGTGTGTATTTTTTTTAATTTTTGCATAAGCTTGGTTTGAAAAATTAGTTTGAAGGAATTCAAGGGGCATAGTGAAGCATTATTATCGATAATTGATGCCCCAAAGAAAGAAAATGGAAACACCTAGTAAGCAACCTGAAAGCTCTAGCATGACTCATGAAGAAGAGGAAGAAATGCAACATGATATATCAATATTAAAAAACCAAGTGCAACAAATTTCACTTGCACAAAAGGTAACATAAAATAAGATGGATGATTTAAAGAAAGACGTAGAAGCTAAGATGGATGGTTTAAAGAAAGGTGTAGAAGCTAAGATGAATGACTTGGAAGCTAAGATGGATGGCGTGGAGGCTAAGATGGACGACGTGGAAACTAAGATGGATGGCGTGGAAGCTAAGATGGATGGCGTGGAAGCTAAGATGGATGATTTAAAGAAAAGCATGGAAGATTTGCAGACAAATTTGAAGACATATTTGACAAAGTTTCTACAAGGAATGCTTAATAATGGTGAAAGGGTAGTAAAGGAAACTCAGGATGAGAACATCATAAATGTTAATAATGATTTCATAGACTCTAATGTTGGATCAAAGAACCACCATGTTCCAAAGATCGATATGAGGAAGTATGATAGCAAGGATCCCGAAACATGGATACTAAAAATGGAGCAATTTTTCGATCTCCATAATGTGCAAAACACACAAAAGGTACGCATTGCAACTTTATATTTGGAACCAAATCAGTTTGTATGGTATTGATGGCTTTGCTCTCATAAACAAATTGTCACTTGGGCTATTTTTACAGATGAAATGATAGCACATTATGAGGATACAAAAAGCAACACTTTTTTTAGCCAATTGATAAATCTCAAACAAAAGGGTTCAATGATGGAGCACATTGAGGACTTCCAAAAATTGAATATAAGGGTAAAAGATATTCCAGAGGAGCATAGGATTAATGTGTTCATAGGGACTTTAAAAGATAACATCCAACATGAGGTTTGCTTTTGGGAACTAGATTCATTGGAGAAAGAATTCAGGTTGGCAAGAAAAATGGAAAGCAAAATTATGGCAACAAGGAAGCCTACCACTCACAATCATAAAGATGGAAGTGTTACTTCCCCTAGCCATCCACAACCCTCAAGGTTGACACCACAACAATTAGAAGAAAAAAGAGAAAAAGGGCTTAGTTACAGTTGTGATAGCAAATACACAAAAGTTCATAAGTGTGCCGAGAAGAAATTATTTTACATAGATTGTGAAGAGGAGGAAGAAAAGGAACAAGAAACATCAAAAGAAGAGGATATACACCAGGAAAAAACCCTAGAAAAATAAGAAATGAATCTAACCATATCTTGTAATGCATTGGCTGGAATTACCACTCCTCAAACTATCAAGATAGAAGGGCATATCAAGAAGAAAAAGCTAATAGTGTTTATTGATTCAGGAAGTACCCATAATTTTATTCATTGTAAGATAGCCAAGGAATTAAATTTCTTCCTATATCCAGCACCAGAGTTTCAAGTAATGGTTTCAAGTGGAGGAACCATAAATTTCTCAGGGAAGTGTCATAATATAAAGCTATCCATGGGAGAATATGTATTGAATAGCCCAATGCTTTCCATTCCAATGGGTGGTGCTGATGTTGTACTAGGAGTCCTATGGATACAATATTTGGGTACAATAGCTTTTAATTTTCAAGAACTTTTCATGAAATTCTCTTCAGAAGGAAAGGAAGTTAAATTAAGGGGTATTGCAAGGAAACCAGGAAAGATAATCAGCTCTAACGGAATGACAAAGCTTCTAAAGAAAGAACAATGAGGCATAATTGCACAATTATGTTAACTAAAGGTTCCCACATTGAAATCATCCATTTCTCCAGATCTCCAAAAAGTCTTGGACAATCATTCCAAGGTATTTGAGACTCCCAAGGGCCTCCCACCTATTTTTTATCATGATCATGCTATTAATTTAATTCCAGGAAGTGTTCCTCCAAACATCAGGCCTTACAGATATCCCTATGTCCAAAAGAGTGAAATTGAACGTATGGTTGCAGAAATGCTAGAGGCTGGTATAATTCAACCTAGTCAAAGTTCTTTCTCTGCTCCAGTAGTATTAGTTCACAAGAAGGATGGATCATGGCGTATGTGTCCAGATTATAGGGAGCTCAACAAGCTCACTATTAAAGATAAATTTCCCATTCCTGTCATTGATGAATTATTGGATGAATTGCATGGATCAATTTACTTCTCCAAGTTGGATCTTCGTTCAGGATATCATCAAATTGGAATAAAGACTAAAGACATTCCAAAAACAACATTTAGAACTCATGAGGGTCATTATGAATTTTTGGTCATGCCTTTTGGCCTTACTAATGCACCTTCTACATTTAAAAGGTTTAATGAATTCCATTTTCAAACCCTTCCTTAGAAAATTTGTGTTAGTTATTTTTTATGATATACTAATCTACAGCAAGTCTTGGAAGTATCATGTCCAACATGTTGACATGGTGCTCAAACTATTGGAGGAGAAACAATTATATGCAAACCAAATGTTTCTTTGGAGTACAAGAGGTGGAATATCTGGGTCATATTGTATCTCGCGAAGGTGTTAAGGTAGACCCTAGCAAAATTAAAACCATTAAGGAATGGAAAATCCCCACATCCATAAAGCATCTACGAGGATTTCTCGGGTTGACAGGGTATTATCGCAAGTTTGTTAAGAATTATGGGAGAATAGTAGCACCTCTAACAACATTATTGAAGAAAGATGCATTTTCATGGACTCCAAAAGCAATGAAGGTCTTTGAACATCTTAAAGAGGCAATGTGCCAAGCACTAGTCTTAGCTACACCGGACTTCACAAAAACCTTTATTGTGGAATGTGATGCCTCAGGAAATGGAATTGATGTTGTTTTAATGCAAGAAGAAAGACCCATTGCTTTTTAAAGTCATCCAATCAAAGGAAAGTATTTACACAAAGCTATTTATGAGAAGGAAATGTTGGAAATACTACATGCACTTAAGAAATGGCGACCCTACCTAATGGGAAGACACTTCAAGGTAAAAAAAAGATCATGATAGTCTTAAATACATTTTAGAAAAAAGATTATCTTCAGAAGAGCAGCAAAAATGGGTCACAAAGACATTGGATTATGACTTTGAAATCATATACAAAAAAGGGAAGCAAAATGTTGTGGCAGATGCACTCTCAAGAAAGGATGAGGATGTGGAAGCATTTCTTTGCGACATTTCTATTATCCAATCAGATTGGATAAACGAAGCAAGGGATGAATGGAAGAATGACGAGGAAGTGTGGGCACTCATTCAAAAGATACAACAAGATCCCAATACATCTGATACATTTATCTGGAAAACTTATTCGTTATGGTACAAGGGTCAGTTATACTTATGTAAGAATTCCCAACTCAAACAAAAGATTCTTAGGGAATTGCACACCTCTCCATTAGGAGGGCACTCAGGATTTCTAAAAACCTACCACAGGGTTAAGAAGGATTTTTTTTGGCATGGCCTTAAATTTGATATTCAAAAGTTTGTAGCGAAATGTTTGGTTTGCCAACAAAATAAAGTTGAAACAATTAAGACCCCAGGAATATTACAACCTTTATCCATTCCAAGCCAACATTGGGAGGAGGTTTCAATGGATTTTATCACAGGTTTACCCAAGTCTGAAGGAAAGAGTGTTATCATGGTGGTAGTGGAAAGACTTACCAAGTATGAACACTTTTGTGCATTATCTCATCCGTTTAAAGCGAGTACAGTTTCTACTGTATTTATGGAAACAATTCAAAAGCTACATGGAAATCCAAGGATTATTGTAGGTGACAGAGATCCCATTTTCACTGGAAATTTTGGACAGAATTATTTTCTTGTCTTGGTACTCAGTTAGCTCATAACTCATCTTATCATCCTCAATCATATGGGAAAACTGAGATAGTAAACAAATGTTTGGAAGGATATCTTTGTTTCTTCGTATCTGATAAACAAACACGATGGGTCAAATGGTTGCCTCTGGCTGAATGGTGGTATAACACTTCCTTCCATACTGCAACAAAAATGATCCCATTTATGGCACTTTATGGATATCATCCACCATCCATCACATCATATTTAAGAGAAAATTCTAAGGTTCAAGCAGTGGAATATCACATCAAGCATCAGCAAGAAGTTCTCCAACTCTTAAAGGATAACCTCACCTTGGCATAGAATAGAATGAAATAGCAGGTAGATCAACATCACAGCGAAAGAAGTTTTGAGGTAGGTGATTGGGTATTTCTATGGCTACAACCATATAAACAAATGTCCCTCAAGCAAGCTAAGAAGAAAATATAGGTACTATGGCATACAAATTGGAGCTTCCTGCAACTTCTCGAGTGCACCCAGTTTTCCATGTTTCATTCTTAAAGAAGGTTATAGGTGACAAGCTTCCAGTTCAAACAATATTGCCAGAACTTGATGAGGAAGGAAAAATCATATTGGAACCTGAAGCAGTCAAAGAAACAAGAACTCGACAGCTACAAAATCGATCAATTTCAGAGTATCTCATCAAGTGGAAGAACTTACCCATTGAAGATTCCACATGGGATGATGAGAATTTTATAGAAAAGCATCTGAACTACTCAAGCGTTGAGGACAACACTTTTGAAGGAGAGGGGCGTGTTAGGTCCCTATAATATTAGTGATTCCCCCCATTACTATTTTCATTGTATCCCTTATTGTTATTATTGTGCCCCTATTGTCCCCATATTGTTATTATTGTGCCCCATTGATCCGAATGGAAAATGGCATCAACCCATGGTACTCATCCACCCATATTAGTCATCGACCCATGGAATTTTCCCATGGTATTGTAAATGGCATCCGCCCGTGGTATTGTAAAATCCACCCATGGTATTCATTCACCCATGGAATTGACTCTTGGTATTGTAACTGAAAAATACTATAAGTAACAAGTCACATTTTGTAAAAGGACAGATTTTCCGCCACAATGTAGCCTTTACAGTTCAGAGGCATGTAGCCACCACATCTTTTCTCAGAGATAAGCTACCATCGCCCTAGCTGGTTTATTTCCATTTCTGTTTGTAAGCATATTTCAGTATTTTATATTAAGGAAATGAAGTATTATTTCCGCTGCATATCTATGTTATGGTTATCTTTGTAATTTGTTGCGTTCCTGTTTAAATCTGGATCAGTGGTATCAAAGAAGGTTATGATTCCATGGGAATGAGGGTTTTATGCATATTTCAGTTTCAAATTTTGCAGCAATGTTCAACAAACTTCAGGCATGTGCTACAACCTCCACAGAGAACTTTCTTGGGTCAAGCAGGAAGAATTTTTTCTTTTTTCATTTTTTTGCAGGAATTTTTTTTGGGCGGAGACTTTGCAAATTAGCTCTGAAACATTTGGTACAAAATTTACAAAAACAAATACCAGATCTAGATTCCTCTCGAAAAATCACCCAATTTCAAAAAAAAATGGGTCGAATGGGAGTTCAAATATGGGAGATATCGCTGATTTAAAATCATCTATTTTATCAGAATTTTTGTGACGGCAGAACTGTTGCAGCGCGAATCTGAGATATCAGAATGTCCAGATAGGGATTTCCAACTCATGGGAAGATGCAAAATGATCCTTCTGCTTCTAAAAATAGGTTATAATAAGTATATTGAGTTATATTGGTCGAGTTATGTCCATTTTAACTTTGGAGCAGCATTCGGAGTGGGTTTCCATTGGAGACGTGCCCTCCTACCCCACTTTAGTAGGCACCTGCTTCACATTTATCAGTTTCAATATAGCAACATTCAGCTTGGGTTATTTGGAGACGTGCCCTCCCACCCCAGGCTATTTAGGAACCTGCTACTTCATCAGCAACCAACATCATGGTTATGGGTCAACCGCATAAAATCCTTGTCATCGAAATCCATTTGCTAGGCCGCACACTGTCAGAATCACAGTTGGTCACAAGCATTACAGGGTATCTCTATCCTCAGCTCTTCGTTTATCAAGGTTTTGGGTTAACTACATAAAACCCTTATCTTCAGTGGCTCTTCATATTCAACAAAGACTTTGCAGGAGGGAACTTTACGCAATGGGGACCATTGCTTCTTAAGGAGGGAGGAGTGATCCGAATGGAAAATGGCATCAAACCATGGTACTCATCCACCCATATTAGTCATCGACCCATGGGATTTACCCATGGTATTGTAAATGGCATCCGCCCGTGGTACTATAAAATCCACCCATGGTATTCATTCACCCATGGAATTGACCCGTGGTATTGTAACTGAAAAATACTATAAGTAACAAGTCACATTTTGTAAAAGGACAGATTGTCCGCCAGAATGTAGCCTTTACAGTTCAGAGGCATGTAGCCATCACATCTCTTCTTAGAGATAAGCTACCATCGCCTTAGCTGGTTTATTTCATTACTATTTTAAATAAAAGTTTCTTTGTGGTTTTGTTTATTGGGCATTCTCCTATTTTTCTTCTAGCAATTCAAGTTTTCAGATCTTGGGGGTCTCTCCTCCCAAGATCCATTTCAAGTTTTCAGATCTTGGGGGTCTCTCCTCCCGAGATCCATTTCAATCTTTCAGATCTTGGGGGCCTCCTCCCAAGATCCGGATCACCCATAGAATCCCTCTATTGTTATTTTTGTGCCTTTATATTATTATTGTTAGGTCGGCTTGGTTATATTGTGACCCTGTAGACTCCTATATATAGAAAGGAGGTTTTTTCATTTGAATCATCAAAGAATTATTCATTTGTGTAATGTAAAAGAGGTTGCCCCCTCAAAGAGGCTTATTCCTAAGGCATTGATCTATCTTTTCAATCTCTTTGTGAGCTGGTTTCATAACAGTGAGACAGGTTAGTTTTACCTTACTGATGAACCGTACCACAATAATAATTCAACTTAGTACGAGAAGAACCATTGATTCACACAATTGGTCATCGCGCTTGGTTGAAAAGCTAGTGGCACGAAGCTATCGTGTGTCGTATTATGACTAAACGCCTCTAAGTCAGAATCCACGCTAGAAGCAGTGCATGTCACTGTCCGACTGTATCTCAACCCACAATAGGGGCGTCACTTTGGCGCCCCCAGGGGCCCATGTCATTTGCAAACCACAACTGTGAAGCATCTCAGTCGGGGCAGCTTTGAAGTTCAATTCCAAACAGTCATTGAGAAGAATCCTTTGCAGATGACTTAAATATGCGACGGAGTATTGTAAGTGGCAGAGTGGCCTTCCTGCCACAATCCACTAAGATTCAACCCTTGGTCACCTCGATTCAGAGCTTCACTCTTGTCACACATTATTCAAACAAATCTGGACAACTCTCCCGCTCTTGCACCTTTGCCTCTTCCTCCAAACTAAGAAGAGAAAATATGAAAATCTGCTGAAAACTTGTTGCTTTGTTGAGGATATCTAGGAGTTTTCTAATGACTATTGTTACTTCCCTCTAAATATTGTTCCTATTATGCTAAAAAAAAATTGGCTTTGGTTACACTTGACTCAATCAATTCTAGAAGTCGGTCCCACCTTTCTTCACTTGGAATATAAATCTAACCATATTTCTGAATCTTTCATCCACTTTGATATAAGATTCAAAAGTGGGATTTTTTACAAAAAGGTGGTGGATCTCGTGGTGGATCTCGTGTTGGATATTTAAATCAAATTGGACCCCCTGTATGAATGTGTCTCCACTGATAACTGCTTTAGCTTTTGCAAACTTTGAAGCATCAACACCTATGTTGCACAGTTGTTCTTGGTAGTTTTCTAATGGGATCAATTTTCCATTAGAATTCCTGAGAGTAGGAAAGCCTTTTTCCTGCAACAATGTAAATTTCCTGTTGAACCTTCTAACCTACAACTCAAGATCTTTACATTTATTTTCCAACTGTGTCATCAAATTCTTCTTTGTAAAAATCCTCTTGACCTCCATGACCGTTGTTGTTCTGTCTGGAATATTCATGTCTTCTAGTTCCTCCTTGGTTTTGGAATTTAACAACTTGATAATCTTTTGTGCTTCCTCTGGTCTGTGCTCCAAATATACCTTTGTATTTTCTATTGCTTTCTTGACTCTGTGTACAAGTTCTTCCTACTCAAAATTAATCTGAATTGAAGGCCACATGTATGTTACATTGGCATTTATATTCTGCCAAATGTTGTTCTTAGCCTCTGTCAACATCTGAATGACAAAGGATTGGTCTTCATATTTTTGTATCTCTTAGATGAGTTTGTATTTTTTCTAGAGTTCTAGAAAATATGCATTGTGATTTTTAAGCTTACTCTCCTCCATCTTAGCCAATGTTGCTGACAATCTATCTTTCTCAACCTGAACTTTTGTTAATTCATCTAGAGCTCTGGTAAGCTCTATTGTAGACTCTGAAGATATGGCCTTTGTTGAAGTTTCTATCACTGTACATGTGCCTGATGTATATGCTCATGTTGCTTCCCATTGTTCTTTTTCTTTCAACAGTGCTTCCATGCCCTGATCCATCTTTTGTATCTATCAATTTTTCTCAATCACTAAATTAAATAGTTTTTCTTTCTCCATTTCTATATTTGCAACCTCTTTAGCTTGAGGATGTTCTGTGGAGGACAACTTCAATTGTTTCCTCAATGCTTGAATGTCTGCTTCCTTTTTCTTTATGAGCTCTTCTACTGCTTTAATATCCTTAGGATCATGTCCTAGCTTTATGATCAAGTCTTCCAAAGATTTGATTATGTTGTCCTTAGCAAATGATGACATCTTAACAATTTTTAACTGAGAATTCATGTTAATGACTCTAACTTGGAAGAAATCATTGTTGAACTAGTGAGGGTTGAAAAAATTATCTCCCTTGTCTACTTAAGTAAATCGATTTGATATATTTCATGTATTTTTATGGTATATATTGAGAAAAGGGAGGTTTTATAGTCTTCAGCACTCCTGGGAGTTGGCACTAAAGATTCCATGAAGGCCATCTGGAACTGTGCTTTCTGTGTATCAGATGCAGAAATTGATTTAGTGGTCTACTTCCAAAATTCAGAGTAGGTGGAAGCCTTCAAAGCTTCATTCTTTAACTTTATCTCCTTGTATCTTGAGAAGATACACTGTTGAGTTGAAATCTGTGAGTTGGATGATACTATAGACTAGATTGTTACTTCTATAATAGGTGATTATACTGTTTCTTCTACTTGAGTAGAAGAAGTGGTAGGAGTCCCTGATAAAATCATTGTGGTTGGATGCCGTGTGTCCCTTTCCTCTGGAATTTCATCTTGAATAGTAGTTATTTGAGGCCTAAACAGAGTATTAATTGGAGAATATGATTTCTAAGTAGTATTTGGGTCCTTCTTCTTCCTTTTAAAAACAATAAATTATTCATATGGATTGTCATAATCAATAGGGGACATGGCTTCCCTTTCCCTGTTTCCCTCCTTTTTCTTGGGAAGAGGTGTTTCCATAGATGATTGACTGACAAGTTATTCTTCAGCTTCCTGTAGATTACCCTATGTCCATTCTTCCTGATTTTCATATTGTCCAATTTCAGACCTTGGTGTGTGTGTATAAGAGGTACTCTTTTGTTTTAATCTGAGTTTTGAAATGATGCCCAGGTTATCATAAGACCAAGAGAAACTCAATTTTAATTTTATATGACTCAAGATAACATCTACTTGCTTTGATGCAAATCTGGCGTTGATGATGTAGGGCCCTATGTGTGCTTTCAGCATGAATTGTGCTTTCTTCTTGTAGGAGACAAAATGAAACTCATCCATATTAAGAATTTTCCTTGTGTATTCTAATGCAAAAATCCTAAAAGGTACAAAAACTGGCAATCTATAAGGAGGCAACTCTTATCCATACACTCTGGTCTCAATGTAGTTTTGGTATAAGTACCAATCCCTCGCTTTAGCTTTATCTGATAAATGCAAAAAATTATTTATTTCTGGTGAAATCCTTGGGATCACACCACTACTCAACAAACATAGTGAGATATAAAAAAATTATCAACATAATCAGTATAGGAATATTCCTCTGAGTTATTTCTAACCAGAGAAGTATAGTGAATGACTAACCAAGGGTTACCTTCGTTATCTATCTTCTGTAAAGGAACTTAAATTTGTCTGACTGGTAAAATAGCATAAGGTAGACTAGGACTGACTGATACTTAAAGACACCTTCTTCTTTGAAATTGACAAACTGGTCATGGATGGAGTTGGCCAAAAACTGACTATAATTGAAAAGGATGGAGGGTTGTTTACCAACTGCAAAAATAGATAATAAAAAAAACCTAACACTATCTCATCTACCCACTGGTCATTATGGTACCTAAGCAGTCGGGTTACCATGGAGATTACCTATTTGGACATTTTAGGAAACATTGAAACTGGGTATGGAGGATTGGTCCTAGGTAATTCAGCGTTTTCTGGAAGAAAAAACTCAAAAATCTAGACTTTTTGAGGGAATGTTAAATTTTTATATAATTCCATTAAAATATCAGCAGAAAAAGGATGGTGAGAGGTTTGATAGTCAACTTGCAGGGCTTGGAAGATTCTTTCATGGGAAATAGAGAAAATGAATTCATTGTCATGGGAAATGATTGCCCTTTGACTTGGAAAATATCTAAGGTGGAACCAGACATAGAACTTAGGAAAGAAGTGATTTTGGGAGGAAAACAAATTCTGGGATAAAGGATTCCAAGACACTTAATTCATCACTTTTATCCAATTATTTCTTCGTTGCCCAGTTATGGAGCTCATAGAGATCAAACTCTGACTAGGTTTCAACAATTTTATACAGGGCATCTATTAAGGGAGATTTACTAAAATCTGGCACTGGGGGAACAAGGGGATTTGACTCTGTGATCCTCCCTTTTCCTTTACGGTTCGACATTTTGGAAAATGAACACAGGGAACAGAAGAAAAATGTTGTAGAAAACCTGATAGAAGAAAACCTAATAGAAAAAGGTCTAAATAATTGGGTTATATTGAAAATTGCTAACTGTAAGCAAGGAATTGGTTATTGAAAGTTGGCAGTTGATAGCAGTTTCATCCTTTGTCCTATGGGATCAATGACAAGCAAAAGGAAATGAAGTACTGGCCCCAAAAGATCTTTTATAACGGTGGAATTGGGTTTCATAACGGCTTCATTAATGACTATGGAGTGGATATGATTTATTGGTAAAACGGGTAGGGCGCAGGAGTTTAATAACATAACGTTCAATTAGCAATTGGCTGCAATTTTGAACATTGAACAGGAAATGACGTGGACGGGGAGTGACGTGGCAAGACAGGTGGCCAAAGTGGAGTGGAGGGGGGAAAAGGTTATGTGGCGGGATATAAGTAGCGAAGGGGGAGACACATGGCGGGAGGCGAATGGCAAATGAACGAGCCATTGGCAGGAGAGCGAAATAGGGAGGGCACCCCCCAAAATGCTCCAGGCATTGCCACGTTAGCCCAGGGGGTTTGGGCAGAAACAAATTTTCGACACCCCCCCCCCCCCCTTGTGTTAACTGTCGAGAGTACTGGGGGGCTGGGGGGCCGAAAACTCCCTGCCACCATAGATCTGGGCGAAGTAAATAGCCTTCATTAATATTTGCGCGACTTTTATTTGAAAAACGAAAAAATGGCTTTTTTCATATTATGTTTTATCAAATACACATAAAAAAACGAATAAATCATATATACTAAGGTTTCAAACCTTATAAAAAATTGCATTTTTTGGAATTAAAGTGGCATTTTAGCTAGCTCACTTATTGGGGCTTATTTTTTATTTTTCTAATTTTTTCATTTCTTTTGTTTTTTCACATATATATCATTTTTTTTATATATCCCCTATTTTATTTTTCTTCTTTTCTCTTTTTTTTCTTTTTTCTATTTTTCTTTATCATATATTTTTTACTTTTATTTTTCTTCTTTTGAACTTTTGAAAATAATTTACAAAATGAAATCATTATTTACAACGTCTCCTATGATAAATCAACAAATAATCATCAATTGATCCTATAAATTATAGTACCCTAACAGTGGCTCCAATGGGGATGGCATCCTCCTTGTGAGGTGTCAAGAACATTGTAGATCAGTAGCCTTTCTCCATTGGGTACTTTGTTCTTATTTTATAACTAAATTGATTAGTTGTTTTTATTATAAATATTGGCAGCAACTCATCAAAAGCTTAGGGCCTTCTCTGCAGGCTTCAATTCCTGATGTTAGCCACCCTCACTTGTAGTAGAATGATAAAATTATGTTTACAATGACATGTATGAAAAACTTATCTATCCTTGATTGAAATAGTGCTTGAGTAGTCTGTCATTGATAAGTCCTCTTGGCATTCCTTCTCCAGTTAAATTTTTCAGCAAGAATGGATTGTTACCTTGAAAAGCTTCAATTTTATAGGGTTCTTTCCATAGATTGTTAAATTTCCCATGCTTACCTTTCTCTTCATTTCTGGAGTCCCATCTCAGAACAAGGTCATATATTAGGAAATCATCTGCTTTGGTCCTTCTGCCATGGATCTTCTTGATTTTGTCTTGAATTATCTGAGTTTTGTTTTAGACATCCTCCCTAGTTTTCTCCAACTGAAACATTTGATTTAACCTTATTTGTACATCATTTGGCTCCACCTATGATTCCTGTAATAATTTTAGCATTGGAATTCCGAGGGAAGTGGGAAAAAATGCATCCACTCCATATACTAATCGGAAAGGAGACATTCCAATAGATTTCTTATTGCTAATTCTGTTAGCCCATAGAGCATTAATCAACTTCTTATGTCAGGATTTCTTATTTTCCTGCAACATTTTTCTAATAATGTTTTCTAAACTCTTATTAGAATATTCAGCTAAACCATTCCCTTGAGGATAGTTAGCAATAGAATGTCTTAAATTTATGTGGTACTTGTGATAGAAATCAATCATTTTCTTTGATTTGAAAGCAATTGCATTGTCAGTAATGATTTTATGTGGACATCCAAATCTGGGTAAAATATCACCTTTTAAGAATTGAATTATGACAGAAACTGTAGCTTGTCTGGTTGGAATGGCTTCAATCCATTTGGTGAAGTAGTCAGTAGTAGTGAGGATCCATTTATGTTGTGTTGAATATCTTGGATGGGTTTCTCCAATAAAATATAAACCCCATTGTTGAAAAGGAACCTCCACTGAAATGGACTTTAAAGGTAAGGGAAAAGGTTTTCTCTTTCCTTCAAAGATTTGGCATTGATGGCATGTTGTAACTCTATTATGAACATCTGCAAACAAGGTAGGCCAGTAGAAACCATCCCTTAGTATTTTGTTGGTTGTGGATTTCTAGTATAAATGTCCTCCATAATCCCCTTGATGGAAGTCTTCCATGACTTTGTTTGCTTCATCTTTTAATAAACAATTTAGCAAAATACTTCCAATATCTTTCCAATACATAACCTGATCTAAAATGCAGAATTTCACAACTTTTAACTTGAGGAATCTAGCTTTGGTCTTTGTCAAACCAAGAGGATCTTGTAAATTTTGTAAAACATAGACAATATCTGCATACCAAGGAGAGGTAGCAAATACTTCTGATACCTGTGGAGTTTCCATCTCTTCCTGTTCATCAAGTGTAGCTATAAAATTTATGTCCAATGCATGGAAATTTGACTCAGCCATTAGCTTAGCCAATTCCTGACCTTTGATAAGTTTAGTACGCCTTATCTCAATGTCATATTCTAACATTACTGCAATCCATTTACCACTTTTCCCATCTGGATTAGTCTGAGTGAGGATATTTTTCACTACAACACTTGGAACAAATGAAATTATGTGGAAATTTAGAATGTACACTTTGAAGTCTTTCAGTGCCTTTACCAAAGAAAATGCTTGCTTTTCCATAATATTGTACTTTAAGGAGGCATCTCTTAAAGCTATGCTGAAGAATGATATAGGTTGTTCATGTCCCTCCTTGTTTTTCTGCAACAAAACTGTTGTAGGAGTGCGTTCTGATGCAAAAGATAAAATCATGAAGTCATTAGTAAAATTAGGGCTAATTAAAACATGAGCACAAGTCAAAGCTACATTTACTTCATTAAAATATTTTTTAGCCTCACTATTCCATTTTATCTCAGTATCTTTCTTAAGCATGTTTGTCATTGCTCTCAATATCTCGACCAGGTTGGAATGAATCTTCTCAGGAAATTGATCCTGCCAATGAAAGATTGAATTTCACTTTTTTTTCCTTGGAGGATCAATCTTCATTATGGATTCAACTCTGTTGGGATCTATTCTGATACCATCCTTTGAAATAATGTGACCAAGTATCTTTCCTTCTTCTAAACCAAAAAGATTTTTTTGGGGGTTCAAGGAAATGCCATATTTCCTGCCTTTTTCAAAACCTTCCTTAAGTGCCACAAGTGATCTTCATTTATTTTGGAAAATACAGTAATGTCATCCAAATAAATTACAATAAATATATCCTTCTCATCAGTGAAAGCAATATCCATTTCTCTCTGGAAAGTGGCACCTGCATTCATAAGGCCAAATGGCATCTTGACATACATAAATGTCTCCTAAGGCATTGTGAAAGTTGGTTTATGTTGATCATCAGGATGTACCATAATTTGGTTATATCTTGAAAAACCATCCAGCAAAGAAATTTTGTTGGAACCAACTACTTTCTGTAAAATATGATCCATTTTAGGTAGAGGGTAGTTATCATTGAGAGAAACTTTGTTTAAATTCCTAAAATCCACACAGAGCCTTATTTCTCTTGTCTTCTTTCTGGTTGGCACTAGATTTGACACCCATTTTGAAAATCTTAAAGGCACAAATATTTTAGCATCAAAGAGTTTTTTAACTTCCTTTTCAATCAAAGGTAGCATAATTGGATTTACCCTCCTTAATTTCTTCTTGAAGGGTTTTTGGTCCTCTTTGATGGGGATGGTATGTTGTATTATACTTGTATCATATGCTTTTGAATATTCATAATTCCAAGCAAACACATCAGAAAAATATTTTAATAGATCTATTTACTTTGTTTTTCTTTGGGAGGAAAGGGCTTGGACAACTTTACAATCTTAGGGCTTTCCTCAATAATTATCTTGCAGTCTTCAACCTCAGCTCCTACAGGTTCTATCTTTGGCTTTTTGGTTGCATCATTAAAATAAAACAACTCTTCTAATGGCACCAAACCTCTTGGTAACACATTGTCTTTCAATTGTAGAACCTCAAGTTCTTTTGGAATGTCATCAATCTCATTTAACACTATTTCATTTATATCATCATCTACATAGTTATTTGCATCAATATGTACATTCTCAAACTCTTCTCTTAACTGCAAAAAACTTTCTATCTGCTCATCACTACCAAAAACCTGCTAATATCTAACATTATTTGGGACAGTTGGCCTGTGTTTCACTTCAACCTCATATTTTCTATTGGGATGGAAATGCATCTTACAAGTACTAGCTAAAGTAGCCAATGCATCAGTAAAAATGTTTTGAGCTCTGGAAATTAGAGACAATTGATATTCTGGGAAACACTGCAGAAAATCTAAGACTGCATTTATGTAGGCCCTCAATCTAGGGTGTTTAGCTGAGTACTCACCTTTAATTTGGTTAATGATGAGTTTAGAATCACCATGTACAGAAATCATTTTAGCTCCCAACCTCTTCAAAAGTTGCATTCCTAAAATCAATGCTTCATATTTAGCTATATTATTTGTACTTTGACATTTTAGCTTGTAAGAATGTCCCTTTTATACACCTATTTGTGAGTTTAAAATCCAAACACATGCCCCTACTCCTTCCTTACTCACTACCCCATCAAAATCCATGTTCCAAAGGGCTTCACCCTCTTCATCTTGTTTCCCAACATCTAATTTTATCTGCTTTGTTTTTCTCAATTTAGTGTCTAGGTCTGATACCTCTCTTTCTTCACATATGTCATTATACAGGATGAAGGAATCCATATCTGAATGCAAATAATACAAGGGGTAATTATTTGGTTTGTCTTGGCTACTAACCATATACTTCATTAATGTTTCCCTGTATAACCTCCTTTGCTAACCAAAAACAAGAATGGTGGCATATGTCATGTCCATCTGCAAAGTAACCTATAACATTTCTCCCCGTGATCTTGATAGCAACATTCCATACTTGGGAGGTATGTCTTCCACTACAATGTCCATTACCATACTCTTTGTTGGGATTTGGGTCTGAGTAACACATAGATCTTTGATGAGACCTAAACATCTTACTTTGCTAGAATCAAAAGAATATAAATCTTTGTAGGGTCTTGTTATGTCTAATCCTATATTTTCCATGATGGATCTAGGCATAAGATTGTGCAAGGCACCATAATCAAGCATAGCATTGTGAATAATTTTGTCATGAATGTTCAAATTGATATAAAAGGGTGGAACACTACCATCCTCAGACTTCCCTTCAACTTCAGGCCCAAACAATAATTTAGGTTGATCATTAGTCAGGTTTCTTATGTATGTTCGTTCTCCTATCTTCAAAGCCTTCATAACTTGAGATCTATATGCATTCTTATTTATCGATTATTTCAAAGGACCAGAAATTTTCACCTTGGATAATTCATTTTCAATACCGACATATGTTTGAGGTTTGTCTATTTCTTTGACATTTACATCCTTTTTTGGAGAAGTTTCCTTTTGAGAATCATCCTTAGCCTAGCTGGTAGAAGGGGTGTCACTCTAAATCTTCTTGGGAGGATTTGTAGCAGTCTTTTTACTTCTCAAATTGCACTTCTTGTGTACCTCCATGATAGAAATTTGGTATCCCTTTCTATAATCATCTGTCTCTGCAGGGATGACTTCTAGCTATGATAAAAAAAAATAGATCTTGCTCTTCCTTAGTTAAGAAAATGCTATCAACTTTTTCTTCCCCAAATAAGTTTATTTGATTTTCCTCTGGATCCTCTGGTAACTTAGCTTCTTCATCTGCATAATTTTCTTGGAATGGAGGTCTAATCTATTGCTGATTAGTTGGGCCTCTTTGTTCTCTTTGTTTGATTTGGGGTGGGTTTCTCCTAAAATTAGGATTTCTAATTTGAGAACCCCCTTGATTTTCCCTTGGAGGAACCCTGTCAAATATACTTATCCTATCCATCGTTCTTTCCATGATTTTGACTAAGGTATCCAACCTAGCATCTGATGAAGAAGAAGTAGGTTCTTCTTTAATAGTAAATCTTCTCTCAACTTTTAACCTAGCTCTCTTTTCCAATAAATTTGCCTCCACACTGACTACATTCCTCTACATTTCCTCTAGGGTATCAAGATTTCATTCCCTCATTTGGTAAGACATATCTAGATCAAAACCATATGGAAATTTGATCAGAGCTAGTCCTGGTGGGGGTTGTATTGCAGTTGGAATAGAATTGTAAATATTATTGAATCTAGTGCAGTAGTCTTGGACTATTTCACTAGGGGCTCTCTTAATACTCTCACATTCAGCCAAGATTTGGAAAGGATTCTTCTCTACTTCCCATCGTGAGCGGAAAATTTGGTGAAATTGTGTGAGATCTGGGATACTGGCTGTTGGCAATGCCATGAACCATTTCTTAACTTCTCCTATCAAAATTTGTGCAAATAATCTCATTTTCACATCATCTTCATCAACTTCTTGAAAATATGAATAATCATTCATTCTGTCTATATGTTGTTGTGTTGTGATTGGCCCTGTGCCATCAAATTGAGTTATCCAGCTCTGATAATCATGTGGTATGGCATTAATTTTCCCAAGCAGGACAAGGGGGGCATAACGAGCTGTCATGACTAGTAAATGGGAATGGGAAGAAGATGAAACTATAATAGATGTGGATATTGAGAGTATTAAAGGAGGTGGGATTATACTTTGTTGAGTTGGTGTAATAGTAGTAGTGATGGTAGGTGAAATAGGGGTAGTGGTATTGAGAGAAACTACTGGAGGGGTTGGAATAATAGAAGAAACCACTGGAGGGGTTGGAGATGAGGCAGAAGAAGAAGAATATTTAGTTGATTGATCACTAAAAGTTTTTTTCACAGCCTGGTTTAATTCAGTCACCAAAACTTCAAGCTTGTTAAATTGTTTTATAACATCTTCATTTGAATCTGGATTGACAGGTTTGTTACACTAAAATATCGTCACCATGATTATTTGCAGTCACTATGGGTCTATCATCACTTGTACTGTCCTCGTAAGCAAGTCTAAGACCTCAGCTCTTCAAATCAAGCTTTGGAAGTGGGAGAAAGACATTAAAAATCAATGTAACTCTGGTTCCGCACTTTCTCTCATGGTCACCTGCGGTCCCGCACCTTCTGTGTACAAAAGATGTGTACCTACCCGCTCTGTCTTAACGGTGTAGGTACGGACCCCTGTGAAAGTCAAAAGGCGCAAGTTTTATCTTAAAAACTCACTTTGGGTTAATTCTAGAGTTTTCTAGAAGGAATTTTGACGTGGATTGTTCGCTCTAAGGTGGTTCATGCATCCCAAAAGAGAAGGAGCTAATCCCTTGACTAAAGGAGCTATCCCTTTGAAGGAGGGCCTTATCCCTTTGAAGGAGGACCTAGTAACTTCCCTCCATTTCACTATAAATACAGGCATTGGGGTGAGGACTAGAGAGGTTAGAAGCTGAACATTTTGAGGGTAAATGCTGGTGAAATTAAGACTCTTTGGTTGAGCTTGAGAGGAGAGATCACATACCTCTTGGTTCCATTGGAGAGTGAGTGAAACTTGTCAAAGTAGAGGAGACATCTTGTTGGACCTTGGGAGGAGCTTGTACAGCGTCAAGGCAAAGGTTGTAAAGTTCTTCTTCTTTTGAATTAATACAATCAAACTCATTTTTCTCAACAAGTATCTTATGTTATTTGTTTCATGGACTCCTTGACTTTCATGTTAAATATGTTTTGTGCAATTGGTTTTTTAGGTGCTATTTAATTTGTTTGCCTTGTTTGTGTTTGCAGATTCGCGAAAAGGAGCTCATTTGGATCAAAAGAGCGAGGGCATCCACAAGCTTGCGTTGGACCAAAGGTAGGCCATAAAAACACTTGTTTGCTATTGTTTATTGAAGCATATTTAGAGAAATATAGTGTCTGGTTGGTTCGCTTGTCGTTAGGTCTTCTTTAGATTCTAGGAAGGTCTATCTTGTCCGCAAGATCGACTCATTCCGAGCGACAAAATGGCGACCATACTGGGGAATTGATTGTTTTCCTTATCTATACTTTGACCTGAGAAACTGTGTTTTCTGTTTCTGTTTTTGACTTGATGATTGTGGGATTAGGTGAATTTAGTTAATTTTGAGTTAGTTTTCATTTTTCATAGTTTTGGGAGAGGTACCCACCCTCTGAGTTAAGCACAGTGCATACCTGTACGCACTTTTGCTTTGTGCACAGAGCGTGGACGCACCTGTGTAAAAAGGTTACCTGCGTACCCTATCAAAAATTTGAAAATTTTAAATTTTTCTCTTTTTTATCAGTTTAGAATTTGTTTATAGGTTTTAGCCATTGCCCAGACCTGCTTGTTCCCTGTCAAAAACTTTCCTTGGTTTAATTTCATTAGCATTAGGGTTTTAGGTGGAATTCCTAGGAATTTTGCTTGTTGGGTTTGTTTTTTGTTTTTGGTTGTGTAGTTGCTCTGAGCTTAGAAGCCGTAGGGACCTCAGATTACCTTGGTGTCTACCAGTCTTCTTATGAGTCTGACCATTTATGAAATCTCCCCTTGTTGAGGAATCCACTTTGAGTTTTCTCATTTCAAAATTTCGAAAAGCTTGTAGTTGAAAGTTTGGAATTTTCATTTTTAAAGAAAAGAAAACGAAAGATTGGTTGTTTTTTGACTAATTGTGATTCTGCATAAATTAGTCCTTAGCTCACATTTAGCTAAGTAAAACATCCTCAAAAAGAATTTTAGTAGGCTTTGACTTCAAGTAGCTTTTTATAGTTTGTAGCTCTCAAAGTTAGTCATTTTCATTAGTTTTGAGTGTTTTATTTACAAAATATAAAAAACAAAATCTCTTTTGGAAAAGTTTGTTTTTGTAGTGATTGAGCGCTTTGAAAAGAAAAGGGAAATTGTGTGAAATAGCTAGTTGTCTCGTTTTGAGTGCTTTGGAAAGGAAAAGCTCTTCTTTTAGTTTGTTTAATTGAGAAAAAATTGTGTTTACAAAGTATTTGCATTCTCAAACTCTTTCTTAGTTTAGAAGTTCATCGAAGAGAAAAGATTGTTTAAATCATCTTAGGTGCATATTTTTAGTGATTTCGAGTCGAGTCTTTACACCACGAGTTTCATCTCCGCCACCTCTTGACTTAAACAACAACCACTAAAATTAACGCTTAAAGTAAAATTCACCTAGTAACATTTTATTTCTAGGGCTCTGATACACCAACTTAGCTTAGGCTAGTGTCTTGGAGTAGGAGAGTAATTAACTCTCCAAGACAGTAAAAACAAACAAGTAGTTGTATCTTGTGGTATGAAGAAATCCAATTGTTGCATTTATGCTCTGGGAAAGCTCCCCTTAAAGGAGAAGCACGAGATCGTGTCTGAACCAGTGTGGGAATCAATCCTTCCTCATTGGGAACGACGCCAGATATTCACGTATTAAAAACGGTAAACCTCGAATTAACCATTGTCAAGGAGCCTGGGGTCACTTGTTGGTAAACCTTGGATTATGTCAAGGAACCTTCAAGGGGATTGAGCTTGCTACTCTGCCCTTGCGTGCGTATCGGATCGTAGATTGTTCCCCCAGGTGTATTTGTCTCAGTTGGTAACCTTAGTGGCCATATTCTTTAGGATTCTTCCTAAGGTGACAGTGGTGGGAAGATCCCACTGTACCTGGAGCAGACGTCGGCTAGACTCACTTGGATTTTCTGGGGGGTTCACTTCACTCGAGACGGCTAAGTGGAGGAACTTGGTCCAATCTATTCATTAAGCAGGTTGCTGCGGTAACTGTTCCAACCGCCATTTCTGTACTGAATTCTGCGACGTTGGATTTCATCACCAACTAGTGTTTTCGGTCCGAAAAGTTACTGTTTGTGTTTGTTTGATCTCTAGATTCTTTAGGCGTGTGATTCAAATTTGTTTGGTTCTTTAGAGGCTTTAGGTGTTTTTTCATTGAGATTTTACTTTGTTTGCGTGTGAAGTAGTTAAAAGTTTTTAACTGTGGCTGAATTACCAAGACAGTCCCGTAGACTTCGGGGCCAGTCTCCTGAGTTTGTAACCATGGCTGATTTATTGAGGAAGTCCCGTAGACTTCGGGGCCAACCTCCTGAAGAAGTCCCGAGCCATCTTGAAGGCTTGAAAGTCCTCGTAACTCCTAGTGGCAGTAAAGTTGGGTCACCTGAAGAAGGAGAGTCTTCGTTGGTTGTACATCCTGATTACCAAACTCTAGTAACAGGTTATAATCCTGAATCTATTTCGGTTTCCGAACTTGCTGGTAGCTTTTCATCTACTAGTGATATAGGTGAAGAACCTGAGATATCTGAACCTGTTACTCCAACATCGGGGTTTGTCTCTCCAACTTCTAGTGGTCCTAATTCACCTAGGGTAGAAAGAGTAATCACCGAAAATCTTCCTTCTGGTTTGATAGCTATTGAAGAACTTGCTCCGGAAGAAGAAGTAGGCATCCCTATCCCTGAAAATCAACCTGTTATTGATCTAAGGGAGCGTGAATCAATTTTTTACAGTCCACCTAGAAGTACTACTTGGTATCTTTCTTTGACTAATTATTTGGAAAACCCAGCATTAAGTTTTTCACCACCTCGTGCTCCTTATCATCCTAGAGGTTTTTATACTCCCGTAAATATGTCAGGTCAGTCATCCATGTTTACTCAATCGCCTGAATCTTTTTTGTACGGCGGTCCTTCTGTTCCCTCTGGGTATCAGTCACTTTCTGGTACTTTTTCGGGAGCATCTCCTCAACCTATTGAACAAGGGTTATTCACTGGAAGCAATGGTGCAAAGTCGTTGAGCGTAGAAGACATTCTTATGATGTCAGGTTCTATTCCCAATTCTCAACCTCAAGGTGGCCAGTTACCGCCTGGGGGGCAGCCTCAATTAACGCCTGGGGGGCAACCTCAAGGTACACAATTTGCATCTGGGGGGCAACCTCAAGGACAGTACGTACCTACGGTACAATACGTTCCTCAAGGTCAACCCCAGACTCAATATGTACCCCAAGGTCAACCCCAGTATCAATTTATACCTCAAGGTCAACCCCAGTATCAGTACGTGCCTCAGGGGTATCTACCCCAAGGTCAATACTCGAACCAAGGTTTCCAACCACCCCAAGGTCAATCTTATGTTCAAGGAACGGGAAATGTACCTTTCAATTATCAATCCTACCCTCAACCTGGTTATGGTCCTCAATATTCTCAACCTGTTATGGGTCAGTACCCCGGAATGAACATAGTGTGGGATCCATCGCAAACTCAACAGGTGTTGCAGCCAAGTGTACAGTTGTCATCTCAAACTGGACAACCCTTAGTTTCTGGTTCACTCCAGCAACCAGTCCAGTCTAACATTCAAACTTCTGTACCTTCGGTAGTTTCTCAGTCTGGGCCTACTGCGCCTCGTACTCCATCTCAAACGACTGCTGCAACTGCCACAACATCTGTTCAATCTACCCCACCTACTTCTGGAGTATCGACAGCTCTGGTTTCTACTGTTCCTGTATCTACTCCTCAGACATCTTTACCATCGTCTGGATCTACGATTCAAACTACGGTTCAGATGCCTGTAGGACAACCTGGTTTAAGTACGGTTGTCACAAGTCAACCTCAATTCACCTATCAACCATACCAGGGACAGTACCAATTCGGTCCTGCTGTCCAGCAGCCAGTTTATCAGTATCAACCGTATCCTGGGTACACTTATCAACAACCTCAACAACCCCAGTACGGTCCGGTTAATCCTGGTTTTCCGGGAGGATACAATATCCCGAACGCGATTCCTATTCCTAGTTATCCTGGATATCCTCCTCCTGGGGCTGGTCTCATGACCCAGAGTTTTAGGGATCCTAATCGGCAGTTACCATTTATCGCAACTTTGGACTTACCTGATTTGTCGCGCCTAACGAACGATCCAATTAATTATCTTCCGTTTTGGCCGCCAATGCCGAATAAGTTGCCCAGTGACATTCCCAAGTTCGAAGGTAAATCTGGAGAGGACCCGTCGAACCATGTGATGACTTACCACCTCTGGTGTGCGTCTAACTCCATCACAGATGATTCGATCCGTCTTAGACTTTTCCAGCGCACTCTAATTGGTCTCGCGGCCAAGTGGTACATTGAGTTACCGCGAGGCACTTTTTATAATTTTAGTCAGTTAGCTACCTCATTTTTAACTCATTTTCAGTTGCCAGTCAGATATGACAATGGCACGGAATTGTTAACTTCGCTAAAACAATCGACATCCACATACATTTCAGATCATATTCATGAGTGGAGACGTCGACGACGTTTAGTGAAGGTATTTATTTCGGATCAAATCTTGGCTGAGTGGTTTGTAAAATCTTTGTTGCCAAGGATCACTGAAGATGTTGCTAAAGCCGGAGTTGTTACTGAGGAGCAAGTGATTGCTCAAGCACAGTACCTTGACTTGGTCTATACTCAGTCAGGTACGTTACACGAAAAGATCCCTGATCTTCCCAAGTCAAATCAAATCACTGCAGCTCCTTCGGGATCTCATGCCGCTGACGGTATGATTGGTACGGTTAACACTAAAAGTAAGAAGAAGTCTTCCAAGAATTCTTCTCCTATCATAACCTTGCCTGATTCCCCGACAGGAGATTCTTCTGCAGAGGTTTCCGCCGATATTCACGTTGTAGAGTCATCTACAGCTAAATCAAAATCCGGTGGGAAGAAGAAAGGAAAGAAGAAGAATAAAACGGACAAAAGTTCAAAAGAGAAATCTGAAAAGGCGGAATCCAATGATGAAAAGCGCAAACCTCGTTATCCATGTCTCATTTGTGACGAAGAACATTTTACAAGAGACTGCCCTCATCGAGCAGAGGTTGCAAAGATCGTCAAAGGTTCCCAAACTCCTGCTGTTTTGAAGGATCCATTTCCAAGTCAAGATAGCAAGATGATAGGTTCTTCCTCGAGTGCCAATGAAGAACCCATATTGATGATGTCCCATGTAAGGATTGCGACTCGATCGCAAGATTATGGTAGTAAAAGTCTTGTTGATGGTAAAGAAGCAGAATCTTCTCATTCTAATCCATCAACCTCAGCTCCCGGTTCCGATCCACTACAGATCGAGAAACCTAATCCAGACTTAGTAATCAAACCGCCCGCCAAGGGTATACTTCGAAAGTCAGCTTTCAATCCACATGCGAGAGCGGCTCAGAATTATAACATTGTTGAGGATTTAGCTGTTTCACCCTCAGCAATGTCGGCTTTGGAAGTGCTGCAATCATGCCCAGCACAGCGTAAATTACTTTTGTCGGCTATAGGAGCTGTTGATGTTCAGGACCCGAACCTAATAATCTTTGATCTAGAAAATAGTACACCGCGTTTGCCTCATCAAATGGCTTTCCAGATCCCAGTGATAGTCAAAAACAGGCCTATTCATCGGACTGTAATTGATGAGGGAGCCTCAACGTGTATTATGTCGATACAGTGTTGGAGATCGCTTGGTTCTCCTTCACTAAATCAATCCCCGACAATTCTTAAGGCCTTTGATGGCCGTGGGTTTCATCCTTTTGGCATTCTACAGGATTTGCCTATAGGGGTTGAAGGAAAAATCGTTAGTCTAGATGTGGAGGTGGTTGATGCCCCTCTAGACTACAACCTTCTCTTGGGTCGAAGTTGGTCTTACGCTATGACAGCGGTCGTTTCATCGGTCTTTAGAGTAATAAAGTTTCCACATAATGGAAAGATCGTAACAATAGACCAGCTGGCTTACTTTTCATCCGACCCAGCCTCTTCGGAGAGTATTCAGCATGTCGGTAAATCGACTATCCCATATAAGGATGTTGGAGTAGGATTAGTTAAAGATGTCGGTTTACTGGGAACTTTTCCTTTTCCTCCAATCAACGCATCATCTTCATTTGCAACCATTCATATGATTACATCAGACACCATTTTTATGACGATCCTTGGATCGTTCCTTCTGAATCTGAAATAGACTCATTTGGTAATTCCATGCCTTTGAGTCCATATGAAATTGCCTATGAAGCCGTGCAGTCTTTTGCCGACCCGTGTTCAACCGAAAATGACTTAATGAATGTGGTCCGTGAGGAATCACTTTTCACATCAACCTCGGATTTAACTACATTTTCTGAACTTGTTCACTCTGATGAGCAAATTCGTGAAATCCTATGTGTAGATGATTTACCATGGGAAGATCTCCATCACAGATCTTCGTTTTTACCTGAGGATGATCATTTTGAAAATGATTTCTCATCAATCTTTACGACTGAATATGTCAAGGAACCTCAGAATCCAATGAAACATCCCGATTCAGAGTTAAATTTGGGAAACATCTCTCGAACTATTCCCATTGACATTTCGGTTAAGCTCGGAATTGTTGAGAACATTCATATAGGTGCCTCGTGTACAGATGACGAAATTCAATTATATAAGGCCCTATTTCAAGAATTCCGCGACGTGTTTGCCTGGTCCTATGAGGAAATGCCAGGAATTGATCCCGCGATTGTTGTTCATGAGATCAAGACTTACCCGGACGCTAAACCCGTCCGCAACGTTTGCGTCAGATTCACCCACGAAAAGCTGCTGCAATTAAAGCAGAAGTTGAAAAACTGTTGAAAGCAGGTTTCATTTATCCGATCCCGTTAACGGATTGGGTATCGAATATTGTTCCGGTTAACAAAAAACAGGGGACAATAAGAATATGCATCGACTATAGGGACATTAATCGAGCCTGTCCAAAGGACAACTACCCAACTCCCTATATCGATCAAATCATTGATGATTGTGCCGGCAGCGAAATATTTTCCTTTATGGACGGTTTTTCCGGATACAATCAAATCAATATTCTACCTGCCGATCAACCAAAAACGGCTTTCATTTGTCCATGGGGGACATTTGCTTATTGCAAATTACCTTTTGGGCTTAAGAATGCCGGAGCAACTTTTCAGAGGGCGATGTCTTATGCGTTTCATGACATCAAGCACATTGTGCAACCCTATCTCGATGACTTGCCTGCTCATTCATTACATCGAGCTGATCACCTCGTCCATTTACGAGCAATCTTTATGAGGTGTAGGCATTATCGTATTCGGTTGAACCCACACAAATGTGTCTTCTGTATAGAAACGGGTCGATTGCTGGGATTTGTAGTTTCGAAAGCCGGCATTCGCGTTGATCCCTCGAAGGTCGAAGCTATCATCAATTTGCCTCCTCCTTCGAGTCTTCGCCAACTCCAAAGTTTGCAGGGGAAAGCAAACTTTTTACGACGATTCATTCCTAACTACGCCGAGGTTACAAAGGGTTTTACACGGTTGTTGAAACAAAATACTCAATTTTCTTGGGATGAGATAGCTCAGAAATCTTTTGATGCACTCAAACACGCGTTGACCCATGCACCGTTGTTGCATCCTCCCAACTACAACCAGGATTACTTCTTGTATCTCGCCGCCTCCCATTCCACCATTGGAATGGTCTTAGTTCAGGAAGATGAATTCGGAACGGAACATGTGATATATTACCTTAGTCGAACGTTAAATCCAACTGAGCTAAAATACTCACATGTGGAGAAATTGGCATTGGCAGCCGTTCAAGCTGTCCAACGTTTTCGTCACTACATTTTACTACGTAAAACTACGGTAATTTCGGATTGCAACCCTATGATCTACATTTTGACCAAACAATTGCTAGGGGGCAAGTACTCTAAATGGATCGTTATCCTGCAGGAGTTCGACTTGGAGTTTGAGAAATCTAAGTCTAAGAAATCTTTAGTTTTTGCAGAATTAATGTGTGACTTCCCGCGTGCTGACACGGAAACTGTGGCAGAGGAGCCCATTGCGGACGAATCTTTGTTTCTAATCAGCACTTTAGATCCGTGGTATGGGGATATCATCACCTATCTCCAGACCCAATCCTTTCGGCCAGAAATTTCAAGGTCGGAACGTCGGAAAATTCGATTCCAGTCCCAACAATTCAAAATTATTGGAGATACTCTTTATCGCCGTGGGGCGGACTCTATTTTTCGACGTTGCTTAACTCACGAAGAGGCTGAAAGGGTTCTAAATGACTGTCACTCTGGAGCATGTGGCGGTCATATGTCTGGGTATGCCACAGCCCAAAAGATATTGCGCGCTGGCTATTTCTGGCCGTCTTTGTTTAAAGATTGTATTACGGCGGTCCGAAAATGCCACAACTGCCAGATTTTTGATCGTAAGATGCGCGCTCCACCTGCTCCTCTCCACCCTATAATTGTCGTTGGTCCTTTTGCCAAATGGGGTATCGATTTTATTACATGTAACCCTCACTCGGCCGGGGGGCATGCGTATATCATCCTTGCGGTAGATTATTTTACTAAGTGGGCCGAGGCGATGCCTACATTCGAGGCAGACGGCAAGACAGCTGCAATTTTCGTGTTCAATCATATAATTGCTAGGTTTGGTGTCCCACAAGCGATAATCACTGATCATGGGCGTCATTTTCGAAACGTTATGATGACCGAACTTACAGGCCAGCTTGGTTTACGTCACGATAGTTCAACTCCTTATTATCCACAAGCAAATGGTCTGGTTGAATCCATCAACAAAGTTTTAGTTATCATGATCCGACGAATCATTGGGATTCATCGGTCGAATTGGCACAACATGCTATTTTCAGCGCTTTGGGCGTACCGAACTTCAGTAAAAACATCAACAGGGTTCACTCCTTTCCAACTAGTCTATGGTTTGGAAGCTGTGTTACCCATTGAGTGCGAAATCCCGTCACTGCAAATGGCCATCGAGTTACTTCCAGCTACTTCCGAAGAGGAAAAGCGTTTGTTATACTTAGCTCAATTAGATGAGAATCGACGTGATGCTGCATTGGCGATCGAGACTCACGCAAAACGTATGAAAGCTCAGTATGATCGGAATGTGACCCCTCGAAATTTTTCGGAAGGAGACCTAGTGTTATTGTATGATCAAGCTAATGATAAATTAGGCGCTGGGAAATTCGTTCCTATGTGGCATGGTCCCTATATTGTTAAGCGAAAGCTAGCAAAAGGGGCCTATGAATTGGTAGACTTTGATGGGGACTCTTTGGGTAAACCCAGAAATGGCCTTTACTTGAAGAGGTACTATGCTTAAAAGAATGGGGTATGGAGATTTTTAGTTAGGATAGTTTTTCTTTCTAGCTGGTGTGTTTTAGTTTAAAAAAAAAGTGTGCTTAGCTTAGAGAGTGTTTTTCCGTCATTATTCCTGCTTATCTTGGTTTTACTCTTGATATTGCAGATGTCGATGCCTCTCCAAACATACATTGGATTTGCTGATGGTGCTTGTCGTAATACACGGAACATCTCTTCCGCAGCTTGGGTTATCTATTCGCCCTCTGACGAGTTAGTTTCTATGCATGGGGTAAGCCTCGGTCAAACAACAAACAACATTGCAGAGTACAGTGCAGTGATTGAGTTATTGTCTGAATCTATTTCATTTGGGATTCGGAGTTTGATAGTGAGGTTAGATTCTGAACTCGTTGTATTACAGCTTAATAGAGTGTATGCCATTAGAAATCCAGTGTTATTAAGATTATTTTTGAGAGTGCGTCTCTTGGAACGTGAGTTTGATTATATTGAATATCAGCATATTCCAAGGTCTTTAAATACATTAGCAGATGCAATTGCTTCTCGAATGTTAAATAGACATTTGCAATAATCATACATGTAAATTTAAAACCATTCCATAACATGATTTACAAGATAAGCCGGTAATAGTGATATATATATAGGAGTGTGTCAAAAAATACATCGTCTTCGATCATAGGTTGAAAAACACCTTATGATCGGCAAAAATGATAAGTACAAAAAACAAAAATGTCACATGTGCCCACAAAAGGCGATCATCCTATCACTGGTGATGATCTCTATAAGAAACCACTGCCCGGGCCACCTTGCAAAGGAACCTCCTAAAAGGTCCCGGGACTCCAATCACATAGCGCTGAAGTCGACGAGGAATGTCGTCTATAGTGGTCTCAGGAATATCCCCTGTCAAGCGCTCAAGATGACTCTCCAACTCGGCCAAAACCTCTGCTGATTCGTCCTGTGGGGCTGGCGCGGGTGCAACTGGTTGCCTCCTCTCGAAAGGCCGGAGAGCGGCTGGTCGCTGTGGACCCACATCTGCATTTGAAATTTTTACTATCAGTTTTGAGACGATGGAAAAATAAAAAAAAAAATTAAATAGGAAAAGTTGAAAAGGATTTTACCTGACTCGTCCCACTGCTCTCCTGGTGGAAGAGCCATGTCTGGGTCACCACGGAAATCTATCCCAGCGTAAGGGAAGTCCTGAATGGAAAAAACCTGGTTTTCCAACCATTGGAAATACTCAGGTTTGAACCGAGCAACTTCTGTCCTCTCGTCCGGGTGACGGGCCATGACTGCGACCCATCGCATCAGTTTGGGCTCTCGAGGAAGCCCAGCTCCAACAGTAAGGTGCTGTGGGATCAGCATAGGAACCCTCTCCAGGCCAAAACTCACGACCAAAGCCCCATAACCAAAGGTCTTTAGTCGTCCGCTCTTGGCCCTGGTCAGTTGGCCTTTCACATTGGCCAGCACAGCATTGCACCAGTTGAAGATGGTGCCTCGAAAGCAATCAACTGCCATACGCATCTGGGATCCGGTGGCAATATGTAATGCGGCAGCTCCGCAAAGTCTGGTGACAGTAAACGCAATCACCATGAGCTCAGGACGGGATATGGTCTTTATGTCTATCCCTTTGTCTTTAGCCTGGCTGTTGCAGTACTCTAGCCGGAGGCTATCGACAGACTGGCCACCTGGCCTAGTCCCGTATAGAGTCAAGTCTTCGCCTCTCTTAGGCAAACCAGTCAAGAAATAAATGTCCTCCGGCTCGATTTCGAGCCGGTGCCCGCCAATGAAAAAACACTGGTCCTGTATGCTCCATCTGTCAACCAGCCACTGTAAGAAATCTACCTGAGCCCTCATGCCAGGAATGGTCCAGAATTTGTACAGTCTGCATGCCCTCAAAGCATCAAGTGAAGGTTGATGATTCCATGCGGCAGTATCCACGTCCTCATGCTCTCGTTCACACCAATCTAGCATGATATACTCTCTGCATCAAGTATAAAGATTAATTAAATTGCTAGAAAACATTTTGATTGGTCCATTTTTGAGAAATTTTGGGTTCAAAACCCTTGCGGCGGGGTACGCACCCTCCACGTTAGACACAGTGCGTGGGTCCGCACTTTGTCTACATGGAAGGTGCGGACCCCGAGCTTTTTCCCAATGGAGAAAAAGTCGGGGTCCGCGGGTCCGCAATGGTAAACCTGCAGACCCCCGCGCGCGGGTTTTGCGCCTAAAAACCCTCCCAAAAATGAAATGAAGGACTAAATCAAAAAACTAAACGGTTGAAAATGAAGAGTAGGATGATGTGGATTACCTGGAGAAGACGGCGCTCGATTCCGACGGTTGGATTTTCCACAATCTTCACGGGAAGTTTTCTAAGCAAAAGCACTATTTTCTCACCCAAACTCGAACGGTAAAAATGAATTGACAAAGGCCCTTTTTATAAGTTTTTTGAGTAAATAAATCGCAAATTTGTTTATGTTTCACTTTGAAAAGGTATTTTGCAACGCTTTTATCCATTTCAAACAGGTATGAGTAATGTTTGTGTTTTTGTGCAGAATAAAGGATTATTCAGGCGAAATCTATCATTTTCAATGAAAAAACAAGTAGAGTCATCTTTAAGCCCTTTTCTGACTCCTAAAACATGAAAAGATTGCCGAGCGTTTCTTTTACACTCGTTAAAACGGAATTAAAAGACGGTCCACTTACAGCTCTTTTCCGACCGTAAAAACATGAAAAGATTGCCGGATTTTTGTCGTTTCGAATTCGATATTGGTTATAAAACGACGTGTCGTTGATCGCTTTTTTACTTTTTCGGATCAGTGACACTAATAACGAAAAGTACTCCTTGGTCGTAAAAGATCAAGCGGTTCTCTCAAGTATTATTTTATACTTTTTCGGGCTTGGGAGACACAAATTTACGAAAAAGGTCAACCCTGGAGTCTTCTTAAGTTTTTTCAGACTCTCTAAAATTGAAAACCGCCGAGTTTCTCCTATACTGGACTCGTTAAAATTTCACAGTAAAGGACCTGTTCAATTACAAACAGGAACGAACCACTCCTTCTTAGGGTTCGAATTTAAACTAAGTTGGACTCATCCGAAGGATGAGCTTATAATCAAGCAAATGTTATCCTCCTCAAGCTTGTCAAAAATAAAGAGGTACTTGCCAGAAATGGTGGGGGAAAAGAGAGGAAAATGAGCCTGTTTGTCATACTTTGTAACCACTCTTGAACACGACACTTTTATTCACCTGGGTTGGGAAATCCTTTGCCTAACAGTTGATCAAACCACATTGAAAGTCTTCAGCCGGTTTCTGGGTATTAACTTTGGGTCAATTGTCACCAAGCCATCTGTCGTGTCGTTATGTGTTCAAGAGGTCACTGCCAATAAGCCATTCATATGTAAAAATATCTGTCATCCATCTTGACCATCCCTGAGTCAGTCCTTGCAACTAAATTTCTTCAACTTGATCTATGATTTCGTGTTGTGGGCTTGCCTACGACGGATCGCTTTCTATCGACATCAACTCATTATCTAGAAAGATGATCTAGAAATCGTCAGTACCTTGAGATCTGCATGCCTCAATGGCAGGTTTCTCGCCTTTGACGACAGTTTACATCATTGACTTTCGATCGAAGGATTCCGTGATATGTTCGACATCAACACATTTACTCACATCTCATGGATTGTACTGGGTACTTTGAGAGCCATTGACATCACTGGTGGTTTCTCTCACACTTGTTAACAGTTTACATCATTGACTGGTAATCAAGTGGTTTCTACCATGTTCGACATCAACACATTTATTCGCATGGATAGAATCGTACTTTTTCGGGAAGTAGAAATGAAGACCCTGGATCTAGTTTCTACCATCCAGGCTGCGAGGAATTTTGTATTCATTGTATTGTGGACTATTTATAAACAGATGGCTGCGTCCATACTGTGTTCACATGAGTCCATACTTGTGATGTTTTACAAGATCATTCCTATATCAGAGCAGTAGATAGTTTTCTAGTTAGTTTTGATCTGAGTATGGGAATGCCTACCTCAGCGATGATATGATCTCATATATATATCTTGCATTGAATGTTTTTACAGGTTCCGACCAGGCTCTCCACAAGATGATCCTCAAAATGATAAAGTACTTCACTCTTCCTATATGATAAATGAAATCCTCATCTACTACAGACTTCGCACTTTAGGGGGAAATCTGTTACACAAAAATATCGTCACCATGATTATTTGCAGTCAGTATGGGTCTATCATCACTTGTACTGTCCTCCTAAGCAAGTCTAAGACCTCAGCTCTTCAAATCAAGCTTTGGAAGTGGGAGAAAGACATTAAAAATCAATGTAACTCTGGTTCCGCACTTTCTCTCATGGTCACCTGCGGTCCCGCACCTTCTGTGTACAAAAGCTGCGTACCTACCCGCTCTGTCTCTAACGGTGTAGGTGCGGACCCCTGTGAAAGTCAAAAGGCGCAAGTTTTATCTTAAAAAACTCACTTTGGGTTAATTCTAGAGTTTTCTAGAAGGAATTTTGACGTGGATTGTTCGCTCTGAGGTGGTTCATGCATCCCAAAAGAGAAGGAGCTAATCCCTTGACTAAAGGAGCTATCCCTTTGAAGGAGGGCTTTATCCCTTTGAAGGAGGACCTAGTAACTTCCCTCCATTGCACTATAAATACAGGCATTGGGGTGAGGACTAGAGAGGTTAGAAGCTGAACATTTTGAGGGTAAATGCTAGTGAAATTAAGACTCTTTGGTTGAGCTTGAGAGGAGAGATCACATACCTCTTGGTTCCATTGGAGAGTGAGTGAAACTTGTCAAAGTAGAGGAGACATCCTGTTGGACCCTGGGAGGAGCTTGTACAGCGTCAAGGCAAAGGTTGTAAAGTTCTTCTTCTTTTGAATTAATACAATCAAACTCATTTTTCTCAACAAGTATCTTATGTTATTTGTTTCATGGACTCCTTGACTTTCATGTTAAATATGTTTTGTGCAATTGGTTTTTCAGGTGCTATTTAATTTGTTTGCCTTGTTTGTGTTTGCAAATTCACGAAAAGGAGCTCATTTGGATCAAAAGAGCGAGGGCATCCACAAGCTTGCGTTGGACCAAAGGTATGCCCTAAAAACACTTGTTTGCTATTGTTTATTGAAGCATATTTGAGAAAGATAGTGTCTGGTTGGTTCGCTTGTCATTAGGTCTTCTTTAGATTCTAGGAAGGTCTATCTTGTCCGCAAGATCGACTCATTCCGAGCGACAAGGTTGATGTTTTGGGATATAATGTTTTAAAATATTTTCATCAAAAACTATCTCAGGAACAAATATTTCTGATTTGGTACGAAAAAGGCTATGCTCAAAAGGTAAATCAATTCAATATCCTCTACAGTAATGAAGCTTTCAGGGAGAGAATTAACTCTAGGTAGTGGATTATTGCTTGCTTGACTCTCAGTAAAACTCTTTTTTCTAACAAGTTTCTCAGGATTATCTACTATTTTAGGTGGTTTAGGATCTAGATGGGCTCTAGTGTATATCTTTTTAGGATCCAGATCTTCAATATATTATTTACATATAAAAATATGTACACAATTTGGGTGGAAAAAATCAGCCTTAATAACATCTATTTCATAGCCACACACTGGAAATAGATTTGAGCTTTGAAAGAAAAATTTACCAGGGAAAAACACAATTTATATCAAATTTGTTTTGTCCCCAGTATGGTCGCCAGAATGTTATCACTCTGTAATTTCCCAAGGTTATGGAGAGAAACCCAGAGGTAACCACAAAACCACTTTGGAAGCTAGGATCTAGCCCTTCCAGCTTCAGAGAGGGATCTCTCTATATGATTTAGATTTGTTGTTTTAAGATATTAGACTAGTTATTGAGTTCTAAGTTTGGTTTTTCAAAGATTTGGTTGAAAAATGCAAGGAAATTCCATTAGGCAATGGAGTCATGAGTCTTAGGGTGATCAAATACATGAATGAAAAAAATAGATGTAATAGGGAAAGGTAGACAATCTTTCAGATCTTTAGAGCATTTGTGGAGTGAAAGGGATAAAAAGATTTAGATTTAATTAAATATAGAGCATGCTAGGATGAATTCTATACTTAATATCAAAGTGAACACATAAATATTGTTTATAAGCCAGAGCAGAGTGTATTTAAAAAAATTCAACCCTTAATATTCTTTACACAATAGAGACAGAAAAACATATGGAAAACTAGGAAAATAACAATTTCACATGAGAGGAAACTTCACTGATTGCGTGATATGGGAATCCTCGAACAAGATTTCTGTATTAATGAAATTGATCACTTCAGTACATGCACAGCTTACATCAAAGATTTGCTTTCTTCATACAAGTTCCAACCCTTTCTAAGTCTTATTTCCGAATATTTATAAAAAAACTATTGCATTTCAGATTGTATTTCAAAAATAAATATATTTACAATAATACATGTTTGAGGTACAAATATTTTTGGACATAGAAGAAGATAAAATAGGAAAATTTTCCAAAAACTTGTTGCTCTGTTGAGGCTATCTAGGAGTTTGATGATGACTATTGCTACTTCCCTGCAAAGGTTGTTCCTATTATGCTAAAAAAATTATGGCTTTGGTTACACTTCACTCGATCAATTCTAGTAACTGGTCCCACCTTTCATTACTTGGAATAGAAAAGTTAACCATATTTTTGAATCTTTCATCCACTTCGGTGTAAGTGTCAAAAGTGGGTTTATTTACAAAACGGTGGTGGATCTCATGCTGGATATTCAACTCAACTTGGATCCCCTATATGAATGTTTATCCACTAATAACTCCTTTAGCTTTTTCAAACTTGGAAGCATTAGCACCTATGTTGCACAGCTGTTCTTAGTAGTTTTCTAATGTGATCAATTTTCCATTAGAATTCCTAAGAGTAGGCAAGCCTTTTTCCTGCAACAATGTAAATTTCATGTTGAACCTTCTGACCTGCAACTCAATATCTTTACATTTATTTTCCAACTGTGTCATCAAATTCTTCTTTGTCAAAATCCTCTTGACCTCCATGACCGTTGTTGTTTTGTCTGGAATATTCATGCCTTCTAGTTCCTCCTTGGTTTTGGAATTTAACAGCTTGATAATATTTTGTGCTTCCTCTATTCTGTGCTCCAAATCTACCTTTGTATTTTCTATTACTGTCTTGACTCTGTGTACAAGTTATTCCTGCTCAAAAGTAATCTAAATTGAAGGCCACATGTCTGTTATGTTGGCATTTATATTCTTCCAAATGTTGTTCTTAGCCTCTACCAACATCTAAATGACAAAGGATTGGTCTTCATATTTTTGTATCTGTTGGATGAGTTTGTAGTTTTTCTGGAGTTCTGACAAATATGCATTGTCAGTTTTAAGCTTACTCTCCTCCATCTTGGGCAATGTTGCTGACAATTTGTCTTTCTCAACCTGAGTTGTTGTTAATTCATCTAGAGCTCCAGTAAGCTTTGTTGTAGACTCTGAAGCTACGGCCTTTACTAAATTTTTTGCCATTGTACCTATGCATGATGTAGATGCTCATGTTGCTTCCCATTGTTCTTTTTATTTCAATGGTGCTTCTACACCCCGGTCCATCTTTTGTGTCTGTGCATTTTTCTCAATCACTAAATTAAATAGCTTTTCTTTCTCCATTTCTATAATGGAAACCTCTTTATCTTAAGGATGTTCTGTGGAGCGAAACTTCAATTGTTTCCTCAATGCTTGAATGTATGCTTGAACATTAAATGTTTGGTCAATTTAATGTTCTTAAATTTGCAAGTATAAATTATCAACTGAAGTTGATAAACTTATGAAGTGCAGGTGCACTATATATGCTATAAGCCTTTCCTTTAGTTTGTAAGATGATGGTTATATTTGTTTTGGGATTTTCGTTGTTATCTAGGTTCCTATTAGATTAGAGTTAGATTTCTACAAATTAATAAGTGGAGGTTAAGCTATTGTTAGACTGATCTACTAGGTCATACCTATATTAAGTATCATTCTAAATCATCTTATGTTAATCATTCTACCATTATGAATCTATCCTAAACACCTTGCTGCTATGAAATAGAGTATTGAAATTCAAATGATTCTAAGAGCAAGAAAATGATCCTTCAAAATTTGTCTGCAAAGTATATACAAACTCTGATTCTAAAAAGCATGAAAGTAATCTTCTAATGCTGACTACAGAATATATACAAGTTATAATTCTAAAAGCATAAAAATATTGACTGTAATTAAGAGAAAAACGTTGAAGAAATAAACCATTAAATAACTATGAAGAAATGTAAGCACAAACGAAATAACGAAATGATAAATGAAATAATTGAGTTATAACGAAATGATGAAACAACGAAACAAGGAAACTAAACTAAAATGAAATGACAATACGATAATAGAAGCAATAAAATGAAATAACTAAACCTCGATTGTCTGCAGGGGCCCTCCGCATACAGTAGGTGTAAATCATGCTCACATACACATCGAATAATGGAGAGGTAACTTTAATTCCATACGAGAACAAAGGTTTGTTTCACAATTCTTCATAAATTTAACTATTACTTCCTTTTCTATCTTTTACAGCGGATATAGGTTTATATATAAAATGTGTGCTCAATAGTTTGAGACTTCTACGCCTACGGGTCTTTTAATCAATCATTATTCAAATTTGAAACTTAAAAAAAAAATCGTTATCTCGATGATTTTCTATTTGGAAAGAAAATTGGAGAAACGTGATGCATTCGGACTTTTATTGCTACGTGTTTGACTCGTGCCTTTGACTGCGCCATTGTGTGGTTCCTTTAGTGAATTGGCTCAAGCAAATAGGAGAATATCCATGAGGGGATTGATACTCAACCACGCATATTCTTCTTTGCTTTTTTGGCGCACTAGAACCCCGCAAATCATGGAGATAGCTGCAGACTTGTAAAATAGTTGCAGAATCACATTATCTTTGTAGCTAATGCAATCTTTAACATAACAATAAGGCACATTAATGAATATGAAAAATAAGACATATGAGAGCCTTTACCTGATCAAAATATATGATTTACTGCTTTTATTGAGTTGATAGTGATGATGAAAAAGAGGAAATTGGAGGAAAAGTGTGTCAAAACAAAACAGTTATGGAACCCTACATTCCCCCACACCGAAGATTTTGGATGTCCTCATATAAAACACAAAATTGATATCTTTGTTGAACTACTACATTTTCTTGGACACTTCTACCAATACTTCTAACTTCATCCTTTTCACTTTCTTTCCAGTCATTTCCATTCTTAGTTTCCTCATGAGGATCTTGTATTTCAAGTTTATAACCTGTCTCTGTAAAGCCCTATTTTTCTTCTTTAGTTTCTTGTTCTTATTAAACCATAGACTTAGATGTAAAAGGAGATTGTCACTCTTAGCTATTTGGATTTCATTTTGTGCTTTCAAGGCTTGATTTTCATTTTTAATGTACTTGTTTAATGTCTCCAGTTCGAAGGTTTCATGTTTTAACACTGTTATCACTCAGATTTTTTCCTTAGAAGTTATCAAAGAAGGAAAAGTCTGAGGTAACCACAAACCTAATCTTTTAGACTCAGGTTCTAGCCAACCTAAGTCCACAGAGGGCTCTCTCTTTATAATTTAACTTTGTTTAAATAATATTTCAGGCTAGTTCTTAATGTTCGGGATTGTCTGTTTTGATTGGGTGGTGGAATTAAGAAGACAAATGGGTAGAGCAACTATTTAGGCCATTGGGCTATGGAGTCAGTCAAGAAATGCTTAACTGGATTTGATCTATTACTGAGGTAAGAGTCCACAAGGCAGGCTAGCAAAACAAGAGAAAATCTACAGGGTCAAATGGATGAAAAGTCCTCACCAGGGCTAAGGGCAATGAAGAATCCTTAACCGGGATTAAGATGAGGAAAGGAAGGATGGCCGGCAGCAAAGGGCAATGAAGAATCATCTACTATGGGCCAAAGTGGGGATAAACTATGGATGTAAGGGGGCAGCATGATCCGGATTATCCACAGTATCATGTTCAATCTGTCGACGTTTCAAACCCCAAAGGGGGTCCATCATCAGGACTAATTTTTAGAATATGATTGATAGCTCTTTGAGAGAAGAATCATGCGCCAGAGTATAAATAAACCTAAATCTTGATATATTTTATATAAAGAAGCCGACCCTCATATATACATATGAATATTATAATAATTTTAGTTTAATTAATTAATTTTTATTTTTATTTTAATTGTTTTACTTAATTTATTTTAATATGTAGATTATTAATCCTTTTTATTCCCTTGATTCTATTATTTTTTTTATTTTATTTAACCTAAGAATCTAAAAATATCTTTTAATTAATATAATTAATTCATAAATTGTTTTAATTAATTATAATTCTATCCATTGTTTTTATTATAAACATAAATACTCAATTTACAACATGTGGAACAATAAGGCAAATGATGAGGTCAGTCAAGGATACAAGGTTATCCTTGACTGACCTCATCATTTGCCTTATTGTTCCACATGTTGTAAATTGAGTGTTTATGTTTATAATAAAAACAATGGATAGAATTATAATTAATTAAAACAATTTATGAATTAATTATATTAGTTAAAAGATATTTTTAGATTCTTAGGTTAAATAAAATAAAAATAAAAATAAATTAATAGAATCAAGGGAATAAAAAGGATTAATAATCTACATATTAAAATCAATTAAGTAAAACAATTAAAATAAAAATAAAAATTAATTAATTAAACTAAAATTATTATAATATTCATATGTATATATGAGGGTTGGCTTCTTTATATAAAATTTATCAAGATTTAGGTTTATTTATACTTTGGTTGCATGATTCTTCTCTCAAAGAACTATCAATCATATTCTAAAAATTAGTCCTGATGATGGACCCCCTTTGGGGTTTGAAACGTCGACAGATTGAACATGATACTGTGGATAATCCGGATCATGCTACTCCAAGAAACAACCACAGAAGCTTAAAATCTAACATAATTTCCCTATACGGAGGGGATACATGGAATGAGATCTGTCTTCTCGAAATCTTAAGGATAAAAATTGAGAGAAGAACTACTGACCTGCAATTCCTGAAGCAATGTAGAAACAATGAAATCATTCCTCCATTTGCTCAGATAAAACATAGACTCTTTAATCAATATAATAATAAATCATTTTTAAAGTTAAGTCTGGCCCTAATTCGAAGTGAAATCAAGAGAACCAGGGCTGCGTTAGATAGGCTCAGTCGCTCTGCCCTTTCCACTCATTTAAAACTAACCAAGATAATCAGCTTCGATCTGTGGAGAATTATTGATGCAAAAGCTGCCTTGAAGGCCCAGACAGAAGGTAGAATAGCCCGTGAAAGACAGTCCAGGAAGCTATACAAATTAGAAGAAAGCGCAGGCTTACAACTAAGTGCTAAGGTTAACAGTGAATCAGCTGTGGAAGCATGCCAGCTGCAAGGAAAGGCAGCACAGAATCAATTTCAGAAGTAGATAATAGCGCTCACATGGTTTCCAGCACCCTCAGTAATAATATTGGTGTTGAGAACGAAAAGAGCGATGTTAAAACCATAACCGGCAGGAATACTGCAACCATAATCGATAGTGTTGAAATCATGAGCATGGATACCAGTAAAATCAAGACAGCACGGTATAGATGTCAACAGAACGTGGGGACAGCGTGATATCCTGTGTGGATGATTATTACAATAATATTAACGCAGAAAATACTGGTTACAAGGATCTGACCTGCATGGAGAATACCGATGACAATGATCAGACCTGCGTGGAGAATTCCGGTGAGACCTGTGATAAAAGCGCTACTGATGACAGCACTGGTTACAACGTGGTTTCCTGCATTAATAATCCTAGTGTTGAAAGCGGTGATAACATAAACAAGTATGGTATTAAAACCATAATAAACGGCAGCAATATTGCTAGAAGGATCATAGATGAGGTAAATTCAGCGCATTATGGTTATGAATATAAGGGCAGAAAAAACATAGATGGTAAAAAGCTTGATTCAAAAATTAATATAGGTTGTAGAATTATTAATAGTGACAGTGCTGCGGTTAACAATCAGCTTGGGGCAGAATCTAATAAGTCCAATAAGTCTGTTAATGGGATCCCCAATGTTCCCAATAAACATGATAAGAGAGTCGTTAATCTCTCATCTGTAATGCTCACTCCGGAAGATATCAATACCCTTAGCGAAGGATTGGATTCCCGGTCTCTCCCAAGAACATTCCATTTGAAAGCATCATCTGCAACATTGAGAATGGGATTCAGGGCCTTTTATTAAATAATAAGGAGATATTAAGACAGGAATGCTCCCTAGTTATGTTGAAATCTAAGCGGCCAAGGAGTAATTTAAATAAAGAGGGTCAGGAGGCTCTTAGATCTCTTCGTAATAATGATAAGATAGTTGTGCTTAAGGCGGATAAAGGAGGAGCCACTGTTGTGTTAAATAAGGATGATTACATTCATAAGATGAATGAGCATTTAAATTGTGGGAGCTATAGAAGAATCAACTCCAACCCTATTCCCAAGGTAATAAAACAAGTCAAGAAAGCCATCATGGAAACTAACCTTGAAGATAAAATAAAAAAGAAGTTGATCCCATCCTGTGAAGTTATACCTCGAATCTATGGATTACCAAAAATTCATAAGGAAGGAGTCCCTCTTAGACCTATTGTTAACACCATTGGTTCCCCGACCTATGAATTAGCTAAGTATGTAGCTAAGATCCTAAAACCTCTAGTTGGTAACACGGACTCTTTTATAAAAGACTCAAATGATTTTGTTAATCTTATTAAGAATGAAAGGGTGGATAAGGATGATATTCTAGTAAGTTTTGACGTGGTTTCTTTGTTTACAAAGATTCCTCTAGATGAAGTTGTTCATGTTATAAAGATAGCCACCGATCCTGAAACAACAAAACTTGCAGAAATTTGTTTACGGTCCACTTTTTTCAGCTTTCAAGACCATTATTATGAACAAATATCGGGAGTCACCATGGGTTCTCCACTCTCACCTATTGTCGCCAACTTATACATGGAGTACTTTGAAAGAAAAGCCCTTGACTCATACCCTTTGAAACCAGCTTGGTGGAAAAGATTTTTTGATGACACAAACTTAAAATGGACTCATGGCAAGGCTGAACTGGAGAATTTTTTCAATCATCTTAACTCTATATCTCCTGAAATCCAGTTTATTATGGAGCTTGAAAAGAATGGTAAAATCCCCTTTCTAGATGTTATCATCAGTAGAAAAGAGGATGGAACTTTGGGACACCAGGTTTATAGGAAGAAAACACATACTGATAGCTATCTTCATGCTGACTCATACCATCATCCATCCCAAAAATCTGGCGTCTTAAACACTCTAGCTGTTAGGGCTCTTAGGATTTCTGACCCTGATCACCTAAATGAGGAGATTGAACATTTAACCTCGGTCTT